>BTPG01000002.1:144092841-144397841 GCA_036245525.1 Semisulcospira habei | reverse complement strand
GCGATTACCTGAGCGGCACAGAGGGTAGTTTTGCTGATCTGCCTGTATCGCTAGTCCGGTCCAGTCATTTCCACCGCAGTGACTGATAATCCGGTCTAACGAATGGAATGGATCCCTCTATGTGGTCTTTGTAGACTTTGAGAAGGCCTTCGACAGTCTGCATCGAGACTCCCTTTGGAAAATCCTGCGATACTATGGAATCCCCCAGAAACTTGTCAACATCATCAGGTCCCTGTACAAGAATTTTGAGTGCAGAGTCGTCCACAACAACCAGCTCACCGAACCGTTTAAGGTGGAAACCGGAGTGAAACAAGGATGTATTCTTTCGCCGATCCTCTTCTCAATGGCAATTGATTGGATCATGCGCCACACCACAGAGGGAAGGAGGCAGGGAATTCAGTGGACGCTGACCTCAATGCTGGATGACCTCGACTACGCCGATGATATCGGGCTGCTGGCAAGCAGAAACCAGGACATGCAACAGAAGACACAACAGTTGACACAGTCAGCAAGCTCCATAGGTCTCGGGGTCAACATTAGGAAGACTCAAGTCATGAGGAAGAACACCATAGTGGGCGACCCAATCACCATCAATGACCAACCTCTGCAAGAGGTGGACGAGTTCACGTACCTGGGCAGCAAGGTTACCACAGATGGAGACTGCACAAGGGAGATCACCACAAGAATCAGCAAAGCCAACCAAGCCTTCGCAATGCTGAAACCCATCTGGAGGACCACAAGCCTGAGCATCCACACCAAGCTCCGTATTTTTAAGAGCAACGTGCTGAGTGTCCTTCTATATGGGTCAGAGTGCTGGAAATCCACTACCGCTACGGAACGCAAGCTGGAAGTCTTCCAGAACAAGTGCCTGCGACGGATCATGAAGGTCTTCTGGCCAAACATGATTACAAACGAGGAACTACGGAAGAGAGCAGGCGCAGACAGCATCGCTGAAACCATCGCCACACGGAGATGGAGATGGCTAGGCCACGTTTGCAGAATGTCACTCGACTCATTACCAAGGGTGGCACTGAGATGGACACCACAGGGGAAGAGAAACCGTGGGCGACCAAAGGAGACGTGGCGCCGAACCGTGGAGCGAGAGCTCAAGAACAGAGGCCTTACTCTGCAAACAGCACCCAAAATAGCAGCTGACAGACAAAAGTGGCGCTCCCTTGCCGTCGCCTCAAGCACCAGACGGCGCAGAGAGGACTGAACTGACTGATAATCCGGCCTCCTTACTTGGTTCAGCAGCACAGCCGCAAGCAACTTCGAGGTTTAAGAGTCTCTTGCAGGTTGCAGGAGCTCGTGAGAATCTGTCTGCATCCTCTGAATAAAGAAAGAAAAGCAAGACTCAGGAATTAGTTGACATTTCTGTGCGGGTGGGTGGCGCAGTGTTGCCCACTACAGTTCAGAACCTGTTTTTTTTTTTTTTTTTTTTTTTTTTTTTTTTTTTTTTTTTTTTTTTGCTGGGCAGGTTTGCCAGCAGCATAAGAACAAGAAGAGATCTGACATGACACTGCCCACTGCTTTTTTTCCCCCCACGGGAGATAGTCCGATTAGGCTTTAGACTATTTAGTATCCCCTTGGCTGCCGGTAGCGCTCATTGTCGAGGTGATCCCTGCCGGGATCACCTCCGTCGACAAAATGCACTACCAACCGCCACTCTATCAAGCTTGTGGCTGCCATGATAATTCAAGGGTAGTGCCACATTAGCTTGGCGCCTTCAGGCGCCAAGCTAATCTGGCACTACCCTTGAATTGTCACGTTTGGCTGGCGCCACGGATCTGATTGAACTAAAAGGTTGTGGGAGATGACGACAGTACCATGCATGACAGTTCAAGAATAGTACCAGCGGATTAGTCTGGTGCAGGCCAGGCCGACCTTGGTCCGGCCTTCGATCAGTCTTAGTGTGGACCTAAGTTAACTCCTTCGGATACGTTGCTTGAGCCGGGTATCCGGAAGCCGTTCGTCTTGAATGAGTTAACTGATGGGAGAAACGGACCACAATACAAAACGGGGAAACAATGATTGAAATATTGACATAAAAAAAAATGTTTTCACCCAATCTGTTTTAATGAGCGCTTTTGGCGTTCCCCAGCTGTCGCAGGACCGATAACTCTCCGATAGGTGGCGTTCCACCAAGAGGCCTAAAGTCACCATCTTGTTTTAACTTCTATATTACTACTAGTACTACTACAGTCGAGTTTACTTATTATAATTTCACTATCATCGCAAAGAACCGCCTTGTTTCGAACGATGGCTAGTGCGTATGGAAGTATGTCTCTCAATGCGTTGGTTTCTTTCTTTTTTTTTTTTCTTTTTTTTTTTTTTTTTTTTTTTTTTTTTTTTTTTTTTTTTGGGGGGGGGGGGGGGGGATGCAATATATTACTAAACTAGAGATCAACAAGAATATTCCGGTTCGTCAGTGATTTACATGTATCGGCAGATCTATCGTTTTTTCTTCACTTAGTTTTAATGCTTTGGGCGGCGGGTAGTTCTTTTCCTCGAAAACCAACGAAAACCCCCAAAAAGTAAAAGAAAAAAACAACAACAAACAACCGAAATTTTCCTCGAAAAATCAACGAAAAAAACACAAACACTAACGAAATCCAACTAAAATCCCCGAAGAGACAAAAACAACCGAAATCGTCTTTTTCTCATGTGGTGTTTCGTTAGTTTTTGTTGCTTTCCGGGGTGTTTTCGAGGAAAAGAAGTACCGTGGGCGATTGACCGCATGCATTTTGCTTAATTATGTATTTTCCATCACATATAATAGACTGTAGCGGACACAAGCTGCAGTACTATATAACTTGTGAGCAGAGACTGCATTTGAAGTAAATGATGAAAGCCCTTAATCAAATTACAATTAGTCAGCCTGCAATTAGTACTAATATTTTAATAGCACTGGTTTTGGATTATATTATAATTTGATATAATAATAATTTAATATTATTAATATTATAATAATTTAACCCAAGAAATAAATCTTTCTCAAAACATTGTCCATAATTGTAAAATATATTATTAATATATTTTACAATTATCGACATTGTTTTGAGAAAGATTTTTTTTGTGGTTAAATTATAGTAATCACTAATGGTTATGCCACCGTGCAAGTCCATTGAGTCGTACAGGCCCCCCAACTCCTGCCCCCTCTGTGTTTAGTTTATATTAATTCAGCCATGCTTAATATTGATGTGGTTTTTTTTTGTTTTCAGATTTGTTTTCAGCACAAATGTGTTCTCCTAAACTGTTATTAATAAATTTAATAAGGGTATTAAAACGATCTTTATTATAAATTCATTCAAAAGTTTAAACCTATGAACACTGACACCTTCTCAAACAGACACTAATGAGACACAGCAGCACACAACAGATGGTACACAACAAGCACAAACTATCGGAGCCTCGAACAGCAATTATCCATCTTTTTCGCAGCGCTTGATCTTTAGGAAAAGCAAAACCACCTACATTGCTGCACTGAAAAACGCAGCATTTGTTCACCATTGCCACGATTGTGCAAAGCAGTTTCTTAGATATGCAGACTGGAAACTTGGTATGGATAACGAGAAACAGAAAGTAGCGGATATCCTCTTGGTGGAACGCCACCTATCAAAAATTCAAGGGAGATAATTATTGAAAATAACCGCTCATTTCTCGGCTCAGATCTGGGGGAGGCTCGACCCACATTCACAGACCCTCCGTTCCCGCCTGTTAGCCCCACCCCCCCCCCCCCACCCCACCCCCCAGCCCCTGCTGCCTTTTTATCGCCCATATCTAATGACCCTTTCTGCCCCCGTGGTCACTTTGCGGTTGACCTTTGATGCCCCCCGCGCGTGCCTGGCCAGCGATGGTCACTGAGTGGCCTGGCTCCCCTTATACAGGGAATGAGATCGTCCTATGGTCCGATGAAACCACGGTAGTGGTCAGAAAATGAACAGTTCCTTCTGCAAGAGACATAGATTCTCATGGGCTCTTGGAGCTCAGTTCAGGGGGCTGATACAAATCAACATGTATCTCTGTGAGTGAAGCACGACGGTCGTTATAAATCTGCAAGCAAGGAAAACGAGCCCTCTGAGAAACTCATTAGACAACTGCAAATACTGGACAAAAGCTGCTCTGCTGATACTCACCCTGGCAAGAAGCATAGATTCTCATGAGCCCCTGCATTCTGCAGGAGCTCATGAGAATATATGCCTCTTGCAGATGAAAGCTTTCACCAACAGCGGCTCATGAGAATCCAAACGTTTTGCCAGTGGACGCCGCGGTCATTCAGAAGCCGATACGCACGCTAAGTGGAATGGTCTGTTCTCTTGGAGGGGGGAGGTAGAAAGAACAGCGAATAGTGATTTACGGTGGGCGTGTTATCACTGTTGGAATGCTCACCTGTTGAGCACTGTCCCACACCGCGAGATGGACAATTCAACAACAGGGGCGGGGTGGGAGGGACTTGGCGGGGTGGGGGGGGGGGGGTGGCTGCCGTAAAAGAGGCTTACTAGTGTTGAATGGTCACTGAAGTTCGCTTTGTTTGGTTTTTTCCCCGGGGGCGGGGGTCGTTTCGTCCTTTTTGTTTTCTTTTTTTTTTTTTTTTTTTTTTTTTTTTGGGGGGGGGGGGGGGGGGGGGGGGGATAGGGGGGGGGATAGAACTATTGTTGTTTTTCCAGTCAGCAGAAAATTATTAATTCAGTTGCGTAGCCTAAATAGTCCTGAACTTGAACAATGGAACATAGAATGCCAAGTACTGTGCTGAGTGTTCTGAATGACTTGCTTTGTAAAGCAGATGAGAGACTTGTCTCCCTTGTGGCCCTGTTGGATCTCAGCGCTGCTTTCGATACGCTGGACCATTACATTCTCATGAAGAGGCTTGAAATCACTTTTGGCCTGCGTGAAACGGTTCTCTCTTGGTTTGAATCTTACGTTTCCGATCGGTACCAGTTTGTAGGGGTAAAAGACAGTGTCTCTAGACCTTCCATTCTGGAGTTTGGAGTGCCTCAGGGCTCTGTCTTAGGCCCTGTATTCAAGTTGGCGAGGCCGTTTACGTTGTATTCACAACCGCTGTCAGATGTCATTTCCAGCCATCAGTGTTCTTATCATAAGTATGTAGATGACACCGAAATCTCTCAGAGTAGTCCACCTGGTGAATTTCAGTCTGTTGAAACTGGCATCAAGTCTTGTGTTGACGATGTCACGACATCAGTGGAAACTTATGTTAAACCCAGAAAAAAACAGTTACTACCCGCTGGCTCAGCATCCCGGCTTCAACAAATTCAGTGAGTCTCTACGCATAGATGACACTGATATTCCATTTCAGTCTTCGGTCAAATATCTTGGTGTCAAGCTCGATAAGACTTGAGTATGCAGGATCACGTCGGTGAAATCTGTCGTGGTGCTTCATACTCTCTGAGACGCATCGCATCTGTCCGACACAGTCTTTCTGAGCCACTGCAAAGTTAGTGAATGCTTTAGTCACGAGCCGCCTTGACTACTGCAATTCTCTGTTTTTTTGGTCTTCCATCTGAGCAGATTAGCCGCCTTCAGCGAGTTCAAAATAATGCCGCAAGGCTTGTGAAGCGCAGGCCAAAAGGAGACCACGTAACCCCTATACTGAAAGATTTTCACTGGCTTCCAATCCGGGCCAATCCCGCATACAGTTTAAGATTGCGACCCTTGCATACCGCCACTTTGATGGCAGCCTTCCGTCATACCTTTCCTCCAGTCTGATCACTTACCAGCCCTCTCGCTCACTGCGTTCATCGGGAGATAAACTTCTCAGTCCAAGTTCCAAAGTACCATCTCAAATTAATCTGCCGGTGAACGCTCAGTCTTTCATATGTACTGCTCCTTTAATTTGGAATTCCTTACCGACTGAGCTGAGAAATGCCTCCCCCCCTACGCAGTTCAAAGCAAAGTTAAAAACTCACCTTTCCTCGCAGACTTTCGTGTGATCTCTACGGTTTTCTGTACCCCCCCCCCCCCCCCTGCAGACTCTGTGTGTGTGTGTGTGTGTGTGTGTGTGTGTGTGTGCGTGCGTGCGTGCGTGTGTGTGTGTGTGTGTGTGTGTGTGTGTGTGTGTGTGTGTGTGTGTGTGTGTCGTTTTCGCCTGCGCATTGAGTTGTATTATAAATATGAGAAATGCGCCATAAAATACCATGTATTATTATTATTATTATTAAATACATACGCAGCTCATCGCAACTGATCAGTAGTATATACGATCTTGAAGGCACGTCGGTATAGTCTGCGACTGCAAGACGTCATGTGACTCTGTGTCTCAGCATTAGTATAACATAGAATTAGTATATGTCTGTGGTCACTTGCAGATGGAAGACACTTGAGACAAAGAGAGAGAGAGAGAGAGAGAGAGAGAGAGAGAGAGAGAGAGAGAGAGAGAGAGAGAGAGAGAGAGAGAGAGAGAGAGAGAGTTGATGACTAACCCTCCCAGTAAAAGATCCCGCTCTGGCCAAAGTCAGGACGGAGTTTGCCCGCGCACGACCGTGCGCGGAAAAACTCCATCCTACTTCGGCCAGATGACATTTTGCAGGCTAAAAGAGATTCGCTACTACTGTCTTAGCTGTCAACCGCCATTTGTCCCCTCTACCTGTGGGGCCGGCAGAAAGGGGGCGCCTGTGGTCCGCCGCTATTCTTCGCGGCCTCGTCTGCGCCATTGTTGATGAGAAGTGGGCCACTAAAACCAAGAAAACCTCCTTCCTTTGTGGACCACAGGTCTATATAGGGTTCGTGGAACACAGAGTTTTGTAGGGCTGATGTTGGCGTACTACTGGTAGTTGGCAAGATACCGTTCTCTTGAGATGGGCAGAAGATCTCACGAACTACTGGGCAGAGGATCTCACGAGCTACTTGGCAGAGGATCTCACGAACTACTGGGCAGAGCATCTCACGAGCTACTGGGCAGAGGATCTCACGAGCTACTTGGCAGAGGATCTCACGAGCTACTGGGCAGAGGATCTAACGAACTACTGGGCAGAGGATCTCACGAGCTACTGGGCAGAGGATCTCACGAGCTACTGGGCAGAGGATCTCACGAGCTGCTTGGCAGAGGATCTCACGAGCTACTGGGCAGAGGATCTCACGAACTACTGGGCAGAGGATCTCACGAGCTACTGGGCAGAGGATCTCACGAGCTACTTGGCAGAGGATCTCACGAGCTACTTGGCAGAGGATCTCACGAACTACTGGGCAGAGGATCTCACGAACTACTGGGCAGAGGATCTCACGAGCTACTTGGCAGAGGATCTCACGAGCTGACTTGGCAGAGGATCTCACGAGCTACTTGGCAGCTTAGGATCTCACGAGCTACTTGGCAGCTTAGGATCTCACGAGCTACTTGGCAGATGATCTCACGAGCTACTTGGCAGATGATCTCACGAGATACTTGGCAGAGGATCTCACGAGCTCCTTGGCAGCTTAGGATCTCACGAGCTACTTGGCAGATGATCTTACGAGATACTTGGCAGAGGATCTCACGAGCTACTTGGCAGAGGATCTCACGAGCTACTTGGCAGAGGATCTCACGAGCTACTTGGTAGCTTAGGATCTGTGATGTCTGTGGGGGTAATCTATAGCATTTGCGAAGTAAAGGAGATTGTGAGGATATTGCCAATTTACTTTCTTTAAGATGGGATGGATCTCCATCTTCTTTTCAGTGGAAACGTCCATACGCGCTGCACGCCATCTTTCGGAAGTCTGCTGTCTCCTTCACTGACGAAACTTCTTGACTTATTCCTGCCTCCTTCTTCGATGAAGATCTGGCGCCAGTTGCATGAAGCTTACTCGTGCGACTGGCCCCAGAGTTTCTTGCAGCGGGACCGGCTCCTGGAAGACGGGGTAGCTGTTGCGGGTGAAAGGGTCCCTCTCGTTTGACTGAATTGTCTCTCTGATTACGGGCTAGGCGTGGCACGGACACCTGACAGGCACTCCGCTAATGGGGCAGACCAGGTAGAGGGGTCGGCGAGGGGTGGGGGTATGGTTAGCACAAACTGACAGAAGGGCTCGTCCTCACCTGGGCGAGTGTTTTGGACAGAGGGCAACCCATTTAGCCGTGACTCACTACTGCAAAGTTACCCCATGTCATGCTGAGGCGAAAAGCTTCAAATCTGTACTCTGCCATATTCAAGCTACATTATAACACTTACAGATAAGGATATAGACCAATGGCATTAGTTCAAGGGTAGTGCCAGAATAGCTTGGCGCCTAGAGGCGCCAAGCTATTCTGGCACTATCCTTGAACTATTTTAGTCAAACTTGTTTCAGACACTGGTATATTCCGAATGATGAGGGTTAAGGTTAGTCCCTGGATAGACTGGATCTACCTCACTAGTTGGAACGGTGTGTTAGCTTGGTTCATCCTGGCACTGAAATATGCTAGCACCACCCTGCAGCTATCATGGTCAGTATGTACCTTCGACTGTTGTGATCTTCTGAGGACAAATCCCTAGCTTGGAATGCTTTGTTCCAGTTTACTGTCCCGCTGGCACTAAAAGTGATCGAGGACCAGCAGTTTGGCGTATTTTTCCTTTGTAGTTTTGGCGTAGGTTTTCCCTCCTCCTTTCTCATCCGGACTAGCGGAGTTCTAGCTTGGGATGTTCACCATTAACACACAGTAAACATTCACGTGTTTTTCTCTTGTGAGTAAAATGTGGCACGCGAGATCACTAGCCACTGAGACTTTAGGGCTACAGAGGAACCCGTTTGGGGCGACCACCATGAAAGATCCCCTGTCGTTAAGATCGTACCATCATTTAAGTATCATTTAAATGGTGGTCTTTTATGGCAGATGACATTTCTTACCCATCAAATCTTTTCTTGAGAGAGTACCTGTCTTGTCAAGACAATTTCTTTCTTGCCCAAAAAAAAGAGAGGGTTGTTTGTTAACTTTGATAATGAGCAGTTTGGTCTCAATCACAGCAAGATACAACCCGCCCCGTTCTGCCTGTTTCCGCCAACGACATGAGGATCAGCAGCGGGAGATTGACAAAGACCGGGGCCTTGGGCTGAAAGAAAGGCTTTGGACAGGATCAGTTTTACTGTCCCTGAATTAAGTGTCCTGCGACTAGAATCCCCCCCCCTCCAACCCTCTCCCCCCCCCCCCACTTTTTTGGTAGTTCAAATGGTCATTCCCCCCCCCCCCCCCCCTCTTGCTTTATCTAACGCGGTATGCAGCGTCAGCGTCACCAGTTTGATTTTGGACCCCCCCCTCTCCCCTCCTCCCCCCTCTCCTCTAGTTTATGCCATCTATTTGCAAGAGGCATAGATTCTCATGAGCCCCTGCACTTGCAGGGGCTCATGAGAATCTATGCTTCTTGGTCACGGAGCTTTGGTTCATTGTTCCTGAAAATGAGTAAATGTTTACGGCGTAAGCGTGAGGCGGCACTGTACACCTCTCTCTTCGCTGTTGCTTGGTTCTTCAATAGTTCTAATTCTCACACCCACCGCCAGTATGTAGAGACGGGCTGATCGTGTATCAGTATGGACTGATCATGATATTAAATTACCATCGTCACTGTTATCATAAGGATGCCATCGTCACTGTTATCATAGGGGTACCATCGTCACTGTTATCATAGGGATACCATCGTCACTGTTATCGTAGGGGTACCATCGTCCCTGTTATCATAGGGATACCATCGTCACTGTTATCGTAGGGGTACCATCGTCCCTGTTATCATAGGGATATCATCGTCACTGTTATCGTAGGGGTACCATCGTCACTGTTATTATAGGGATACCATCGTCACTGTTATCATAAGGGGTACCATCGTCACTGTTATCATAGGGGTACCATCATCACTGTTCTTATAGGGGTACCATCGTCACTGTTATCATAGTGGTACCATCGTCACTGTTATCATAGGGGTACCATCGTCACTGTTATCATAGGGGTACCATCGTCACTGTTATCATAGGGATACCATCGTCACTGTTATCATAGGGGTACCATCGTCCCTGTTATCATAGGGGTACCAGCGTCACTGTTATCATAGGGATACCATCGTCACTGTTATCATAAGGGGTACCATCGTCACTGTTATCATAGGGGTACCATCGTCACTGTTATCATTGAGATACCATCGTCACTGTTATCATAAGGGGTACCATCGTCACTGTTATCATAGGGGTACTATCGTCACTGTTATCATAGGGATACCATCGTCACTGTTTTCATAGGGGTACCATCGTCACTGTTATCATAGGGATACCATCGTCACTGTTATTATAGGGATACCATCGTCACTGTTATCATAGGGGTACCATCGTCACTGTTATCATAGGGGTACCATCGTCACTGTTATCATAGGGGTACCATCGTCATTGTTATCATAGGGGTACCATCGTCACTGTTATCATAGGTATACCATTGCCTTACATGTATTGAACACCCACTATCTTTGACCGGTAGTGTTTGTTTCCTCTACCAGAATATCTTCTTCCTTACCGCAGTCCATCACTATCCTAGATACTGTAGTTAGTTTTTCTGCTCAGGTGAGAAATCTTGGTGTCATCATTGATTGGGGTCTCCCACTAAAACGACACGTTTTGAATACCTGTAAATCTGCCTTTATTGAACTGCGTCGCATTAGCTCCATCAGGCATCTTCTCACACAAGAAGCCACTAAAACACTTGTCTGTTCCTTTGTCTTGTCCCGACTCGATTACAGCAATGCACTCCTGTGTGGCTGTCCTCAGTACCTTCTGGATCGGCTCCAGAGGGTGCAGAACTCAGCAGCACGGCTTGTTGTCAAGGCAAAGATGTCAGACCACATCACAACCATTCTGCGTTCATTCCATTGGTTGCCTATCACTTCTAGAGTACACTACAAAGTTCTGTCCATCTGTCTGTCTCATTCTAGTGGCCCTGTCTATCTTTCAGAGCTTCATTTGTACACACCTCAGCAGACATTTAACTGTTACGCTTTCCGACTGTGAGAACTAAGTCTTTGTCGAGAGGTCTGTCTCATACTGAGCAAGGACCATGTCTTTGGAATATACTCCCACAGTCCCCCAGATATGTTGAATCAGCCAATACTTTCCGGCAGTCTTTCAAGACGCATTTATTCCATGTAACTGGTTGTACCCCAAGACCGAAATCCCCAAATTCTTGCCGTTGTACTCTGTTGACTGCAGTGCGGTGCAGGATACAGATCGACCATGATAGTTCAAGGGTGATGCCAGAATAGCTTGGCGCCCATAGGCATTCTGGCATCACCCTTGAACTATCATGGTCGATCCATGTCTTGCTGTGGTGTGTCTGGGGTAGAAAGAGTTAAACGTGCATTCACCGTTATATTTTTTCGCGGCTGTCAGTGAGAGCTGTCTAGTGTATCGTTATTAGTTTTATAGTGCACGTATATCTTTTTGTGTGTGAGCATTTATTGTTGGTGTGTTCAATGAGCATCTTAATAAACAAAAAAAAAATTTTTTTTTTTTTTGGTTAAAATCTTCTCTAGATTATTCTTGTAGGGACAATATGAGTCCTACAATTTCAAGCTTGTCCGTCCTCAAACGCGGGCTCTAGTCGCTGTCACACAAACACAGAAACACAGAAACACACACACACACACACACACACACACCATCACACACACACACACACACACACACACACACACACACACACACAGACACACACACACACACACACACACCCGCACACACACATACGGCGCTTTGGCGCCAAAAAGACGTTCTCTAGCAAGGTTTGCGTCGCTACACGTGACGTCATTTTTTATCTTTTCTTTCTTTGCCAGAATTTTTGCCCCGCACGCCAAAAACGTCATGTGCATGCTCCAGATTGCACTCTGACCAGCCCCATTCAAAGTCTACCGTATTTTCAGTACGGTAGACAAAGACCTTTCAATTTACGACATTCAAACTTACTTACTTACTTACTTACTTACGCCTGTCACCCCTCCCCGGGTATAGGCCGTCGACGAGAGACCTCCAGCAACTCCTGTCCTGTGCTTCTCCTTCGATTTTACTCCAGATGGTTCCCAGTCTCTTGATGTCTGCTTGGAGGTCTCGACGCCAGGTGTTTCTCGGCCTGCCTCTTTTCCTCTTTCCCTGGGGGTTCTGATACTGGAAGCTGGCTTTCTCAGACAGTGACCGATCCATCCCCATCTTCTTCGCCCAATTTCATTCTCTGCTGTTATCTGCTCTGTTCACATTCAAACTTGGTAAGCTAATTCTGTGATTGTCGACAGCGCTGTGCCAGGGTCGCGATGAGTCCCGCAGGACTTAACATCATCAGTCCTGACGTCCTGCAGGACTCATCGCGACAGACACCGCTACCGACACTCAAAGGGTTAAGTTGGTCCTTTTATGCGTCATATTTCACCGTAAGATAGACTGAGCGGTACATTATGCGTCATATTTCACCGTAAGATAGACTGAGCGGTACATTATGCGCCATATTTCACCGTAAGATAGACTGAGCGGTACATTATGCGCCATATTTCACCGTAAGATAGACTGAGCGGTACATTATGCGTCATATTTCACCGTAAGATAGACTGAGCGGTACATTATGCGCCACATTTCACCGTAAGATAGACTGAGCGGTACATTTATTTAGGAAATGGTATATTGCGAACTATCTATCGCCTGCAGTGGGTCGCGTTAATTTTTAACACATTAGTTGGCAAACTTAACCCGTTTGATCCCAACTCCGCATTCCTCAAACTTTAGAGGTGCCACTCAACAACTGTATACCAGTTCCGGGAAATGGATCGACCATGATAATTCAAGGGTAGTGACATTAGCTTGGCGCCGTCAGGCGCCAAGCTAATCTGGCACTACACTTGAATTATCATGGTCGATCTATCTCGTGCTGTAGTGCGTTAGAGCCTCATGCGTGAACTTGCGGAACTCCCGGATGTTGCACACTAAAGAGCCACTGATTGGCGCTGAACGTGAAACGTGTAAGCCATTGAGCAGGGATTGTTTTATGCGCGGTTTTAGGTTGACAGCGTGTTTATTGCCCAGATTACTGCTTCACATACCTTGACCCCTTCACTGCTACTGGCCACGAGCTGCCTTCCTAAACTCGCGCTGTCATCCACGCCAGAGAGAACCCAGGTTGGTTGGTTAGTTCGGGTTTAACGTCAACAGCACCGAGGTGATCATGGACGGCCCTGAAGGGCGGGTTATGGGGAACAGGGAAATCTATTGCCTTTGGAGTACGACCTGAACACTGATCAACTCAGGCGCACTGCAACTGTGCCACTTTGATTTACCAGGACCTTTCAACGGACATGCTATTGAACAAATCCGTTTTTTTCCCCTGGATTCTGTGAGTCCAGCTACCGGAGCCGGGATTCGAACCCACGACCCGGCGATTCCCTTCGCTCTCCTGCTCCGACGTTTAACCGCCTGAGCTATTTCGGACTCTAGAGAACCCAGGTGGGAAGAGACGGATATAAAGCGGCGCCAGCAAGTGGCATAGGACCTCATGGACCCTCGCATCTGCAGGGGGCTCACGATGTTCAGTGCCACTGTCTGTTGGGTGGTGTTCCATTTTAGTTTCTCCCTCGCGAAGCGGTTACACCGGGCCCGCGCTGGGGTGGTCTGGGGTGGGGTGGTCGGATTTAGACTGGTATAGTCTTTGTCTGTGTTGTCTGACTACATTCACAATCATCAGAAAGTAGAAAGTTAAAATAGACAAATCTACACACCCCACCCCGAACACTCCCCCCCCCCCACCCCGCGTCTCTCACCCCGGGACCACCGGTAAGACAGAAAACGTAAGACTTTATTGCAGACATATTTGACAATATGGACCGGCATACACAGTAACGAATATGATTATTAACAATACTGTAACGGTGGTTGCTTGAACAAGGAGGTTAACCCTTTGGCTGTCGGTAGCGCTTTTTGTCGCGATGATTCCTGCAGGAATAACAACATCCAGACATCCTGCAGGAATAACAACATCCAGACATCCTGCAGGAATAACAACATCTAGACATCCTGCAGGAATAACCTCGACAAAATGCGCTGTCGACAGCCACAGTGTTAAACCTTATAAAACACCTGCATTCTTCTGAGTTTGGTGTGTTTATGCTGTCAGCACTATCAGGGTTTTCAAACTCCCAGCGCGTTGGTTTGACGACTGATGTATCTTGTACTACCCTCGAGCTATCGCGGCGGATCCCAATCCCTGTTGCCCCTTTCAACAGCTCTTTCGGCCTTTCTTAATGGCTGAAATCTTGCTCGTTCCTTCACACTTGTAAATGGCGGCCTTGTTGGAGAACTGTTAAGAGGGCGAGCCAAGGACAGGAATAGAGTGAGTGACTTGGGATCGTGTAAGAATTTCATTAGAGCCTTCTCATTATCCGTTATATAGCCAGAGACAAATGAGTCCTCCCTATTTTTTTAATCGCCCGTTAAGCAGTGTGCGCGAGTCACGTACATGGCCTGACCACGGCAGCGGGATCGTTCACAAATTTCATTAACTTTTATGTCGTTATCCATTGCATTCCTCAAGCTGAAGCATGCTTTTTTCGACTGTTGTTAATTAATGTTATCACGCTCATCCCTCAGGTCGAAATCTCAAAGTGTCGGTGTTGTCTTCTTTGAAGAGTACATTGGCCATGATAGCTCAAGGGTGGTGCCAGAATAGCTTGGCGCCTAAAGGCGCCAAGCTATTCTGGCACCACCCTTGAACTATCATGCTCGATCCATCTCCTGTCGTATTTGTGCCAGGTCGATCCGTCCCCAAACTGTTAAGGCTAGGAGTGACATAATTGCGTTTGCCCTGTCCTTTCAGCAGACACCTTTGCTTGTTCCGCGGCTCCCAGTGAGTGGCAGACCCATTTCAGGCTCATTAATTCACTTTAATTGAAATTTGGACTCATAAAAACAGGGTAGCTTGGCTTGGGAAAAGGGTGGGTGGATGGGTAGTGACAGTAAGAATGGAACAGGAGGACAGAAGAGGTATGAGGACGGGGGTGGTATGAAGGGGAACGCAGAGGATGGGGGGGGGGGGGGAGGGGGGAGGGGCACCGGACTCTTCGAAGGTCTGTTGATTCCTCAGGTTAGTGTTAGCATCAGCAATAGCGGGGGAGGGGGGGGGGAGACAATTGTAACCCTTTGCGTGTCGGTAGCGGTTTTAGTCCCGATGATTCCTGTAGGATGTCTGGATGTTATTCCTGTAGGATGTCTGGATGTTATTCCTGTAGGATATCTGGGGATGTGATTCCTGTAGGGTGTCTGGATGTTATTCAGGCATGGGAATTGTCCGCCTAAAGGCAAATTTCCGCCGAAATGATATTGCTCAGCCGCCGAAAAAAACAATTGGGGTGCAAAAACTAACTGAGCATTGGTCATTATACACTGCGAGGCATTCGTTCAAGTGATATGCCACCCGATAGAGTTACCCGTAACCCATTGTGGCTGTAACGCAGTCGTTACTTTACCGTGCAAGCGGGCAATACAACACTGAACGCACTCTTTTCATGCTCGCTTCCCAGATTGCACAGATTTTAATCTAGATTTTAAAATTTCCCAGGGGGGCATGCCCACGGATCCCCCTAGTTTCAGACTTTTTTCACTTTTCTAATTCCCATATCTGGTTATTCCTGTAGGATATCTAGATGTTATTCCTGTAGGATGTTATTCATGTAGGATGTCTGGATGTTATTCCTGTAGGATATCTGGATGTTATTCCTGTAGGATATCTGGATGTTATTCCTGTAGGATGTCTGGATGTTATTCCTGTAGGATATCTGGATGTTATTCCTGTAGGATGTTATTCCTGTAGAATATCTGGATGTTATTCCTGTAGGATATCTAGATGTTATTCCTGTAGGATATCGGTGGTTATTCCTGTAGGATATCTATATGTATGGATGTTATTCCTGTAGGATGTTATTCCTGTAGGATGTTATTCCTGTAGGATATCTGGATGTTATTCCTGTAGGATATCTGGATGTTATTCCTGTAGGATGTCTGGATGTTATTCCTGTAGGATGTATGGATGTTATTCCTGTAGGATGTTATTCCTGTAGGATATCTGGATGTTATTCCTGTAGGATATCTGGATGATATTCCTGTAGGATATCTGGATGTTATTCCTGTATGATGTTATTCCTGTAGGATATCTGGATGTTATTCCTGTAGGATATCTGGATGTTATTCCTGTTGGATGTTATTCCTGTTGGATATCTGGATGCTATTCCTGTAGGATATCTGGATGTTATTCCTGTAGGATATCTGGATGTTATTCCTGTAGTATGTTATCCTGTAGGATATCTGGATGTTATTCCTGTAGGATATCTGGATGTTATTCCTGTAGGATATATGGATGTTATTCCTGTAGGATGTCTGGATGTTATTCCTGTAGGATGTTATTCCTGTAGGATATATGGATGTTATTCCTGTAGGATATCTGGATGTTATTCCTGTAGGATATCTGGATGTTATTCCTGTAGGATGTTATTCCTGTAGGATATCTGGATGTTATTCCTGTAGGATATCTGGATGTTATTCCTGTGGGGTATCTGGATGTTATTCCTGTAGGATATCTGGATGTTATTCCTGTAGGATATCTGGATGTTATTCCTGTAGGATGTTATTCCTGTATGATGTTATTCCTGTAGGATATCTGGATGTTATTCCTGTAGGATATCTGGATGTTATTCCTGTAGGGTATCTGGATGTTATTCCTGTAGGATATCTGGATATTATTCCTGTAGGATGTCTGTGTGTTATTCCTGTAGGATATGTGGATGTTATTCCTGTAGGATATGTGGATGTTATTCCTGTAGGATATGTGGATGTTATTCCTGTAGGATATCTGGATGTTATTCCTGTAGGATATCTGGATGTTATTCCTGTAGGATATCTGGATATTATTCCTGTAGGATGTCTGTGTGTTATTCCTGTAGGATATCTGGATGTTATTTCTGTAGGATATGTGGATGTTATTCCTGTAGGATGTCTGGATGTTATTCCTGTAGGATGTCTGGATGTTATTCCTGTAGGATATGTGGATGTTATTCCTGTAGGATGTCTGGATGTTATTCCTGTAGGATGTCTGGATGTTATTCCTGTAGGATATGTGGATGTTATTCCTGTAGGATATCTGGATGCTATTCTTGTAGGATATCTGGATGTTATTCCTGTAGGATATCTGGATGTTATTCCTGTAGGATGTCTGGATGTTATTCCTGTAGGAATCATCGCGACCAAACCGCTACCGACACGCAAAGGGTTAATGTCCCCCTGGCCTCAAATTTTCGAGAAAATTCACCGCGCGCATGTTCCAGAAAAGTTGTCCTAATGGCCGGCGATCTGAAGCTCGTAGGAACGTCTCAGCACGTGGGAGTGCGGCTTCATGCAGTGACGCGTAAGTTCTTCTGGGAGGAACATGGCGATTCCTTTCTTTAATATCACTTTCTAGGTAGTCAGACGCGTCAACGTTTCTCACGTAAGGGCTGAAGAAAGTCGACTTTTAATGACAGCCACCCTTTTGGTGTGGAGTTTCGAGTTTAATGGCCGGCAGTTTCAGACGCCGTACAGTCTGTGGGATTGTGACGTCATGCAGCGACACTATTTAGACTTCGTGCTCATTACTAGATGCCTTACCTGTGATACCACCTCTCAGGTGGAAAACGACTCTGAATTTTTCACAGGTAAAACGATACTCTTAGTCTTTTGGCTGGTGGCTGTCATTAAACGCCGACTTTCTTCAACCCTTACGTGAGAAACTTTGACGCGTCTGACTACCTAGAAAGTGATATCAAAGAAAGGAATCCCCATGTTTGTCGCGATGATTGCTCAGTGCAGGAGTCACCGCGACAAAAAGCGCTGCCGACAGCCAAAGGATCAATGTCCTATAATTTCATATTTGCAGCCTGTCGTATTGTGACATCATGACAAATTTACACGTCACGCAGTCATTGACGACAGAAATCAGCGAGCCAGTCTTTTGCGGCTCCAACGTGAGTGATATGAAAGTGCACAACACCAGGTCCCGCAACAGGTGGCAAGAGGAGGTGGACCAGAAGAATGTCGAGTTAACCTCTTGACTGCTACTGACGATACCGTAACCTTTTGACTGCTACTGACGATACCGTTAACCTCTTGATTGCTACTGACGATACCGTAACCTTTTGACTGCTACTGACGATACCGTAACCTCTTGACTGCTACTGACGATACCGTTAACCTCTTGACTGCTACTGACGATACCGTTAACCTCTTGACTGCTACTGACGATACCGTTAACCTCTTGACTGCTACTGACGATACCGTTAACCTCTTGACTGCTACTGACGATACCGTTAACCTCTTGACTGCTACTGACGATACCGTTAACCTCTTGATTGCTACTGACGATACCGTTAACCTCTTGACTGCTACTGACGATACCGTTAACCTCTTGACTGCTACTGACGATACCGTTAACCTCTTGATTGCTACTGACGATACCGTAACCTTTTGACTGCTACTGACGATACCATAACCTTTTGACTGCTACTGACGATACCATTCGGCGAAAAACACGTGTAGTCAGTTACCTGTGTTTTCCGCCGAGCAGTATCGTCAGTGGCTGTAATGGGGTTAGATGGAACGCGTTTGACTGTATGGAACGCATTTTGACTGTGTGGAACGCATTTTGACTGTGTGAAACGTGTTTTGACTGTGTGGAACGCATTTTGACTGTGTGGAACGTGTGTTGACTGTGTGGAACGTGTTTTGACTGTGTGGAACGCATTTTGACTGTGTGGAACGTGTTTTGACTGTGTGGAACGCATTTTGACTGTGTGGAACGTGTTTTGACTATGTGGAACGTGTTTTGACTGTGTGGAACACATTTTGACTGTGTGGAACGTGTTTTGACTGTGTGGAACGCGTTTTGACTGTGTGGAATGCATTTTGACTGTGTGGAACGTGTTGACTGTGTGGAACGTGTTTTGACTGTGTGGAACGCGTTTTGACTGTGTGGAACGTGTACTGTGTGGAACGTGTTTTGACTGTGTGGAACGCATTTTGACTGTGTGGAACGTGTTGACTGTGTGGAACGTGTTTTGACTGTGTGGAACGCGTTTTGACTGTGTGGAACGCATTTTGACTGTGTGCATTCATTTACTAAATGCCCCTCATTTCAGATCTCTCGCACAATCCAGAGATGAGTTTCAGAAAAAGAAAGAAACGTTCGACCATTCCTTTAGTTTATTGCTAATTTCAAATGACGAACTTTCAACAAAGTCTGGGTCAGTTCATCGGTCAGCGGATTGTCTTCGGGCCGTTGCCAGCCGTAGAAGGTCGGCCCGAGGAATGATTGTCCACTGTGTCACGCTGGTGAATAGCCGGACAGTGAGAATGCCAGGGAAGTGTATTAACGCATTCAGTCCGACGGCCGTATTTACCACATTTTGGAGGCGTCATCTAATGTCAGTTGCAGGAGATGGATCGACCATGATAATTCATGCTATAGTGCGTCAGGACTGAATAGGGTAAGGTACAGTTGTTCACAGCTTCCGCCTTTGAACCTACCCTGCGGTGCACCAGGCAATTAACACTTTGAGACCACGACACCTGTAGGATTAACTCGGAATTGTTGCCCAGTGCGAGGATGTTCATGGGGTTTGATCTGTAGGATACAAGAGCCATAGATTCTCATGAGCCCATGCAGTCGCATGGGCTCATTAGAATCCATGCCTCTTGAATGCATCATGCAATTAGTACCTTTGGACCACAGACTGTTGTGACAAGTACACACTGGTGAACTCTGTAGCTCTTTCAAATTTAGCGCCAGCTCACGAGAATGTGTTACAGTGTCGATCATGTTCGCTCAGTTGTAGTGTATGATCACTCGGTGACTGAGTGGATGTTTCTACCTTGTCTTGTCACGTATTGTTACGATAATTACTTGAGAGGGGCCCGCTTGACTTGAAAAGTTATCTAGATTGCGCTCCTAAGATGTGAGTCCGGCATTTCTGGTCGCAGTGTTGGATGTGAAAGGTATAGAGAAGGACCCCAATCAAGACGACCCGTACACATCAGCCTTCATTGACATACACCCCCCCTCCCTCCCCCCCCCCCAATCTCACTCCTCCCCCCTCCCCCCTCCCCCTCTCCTTTTCAGTGTCAACCGCCGTGAGATAAACAGTACCCGGTTATGACACAACTCCGCTACACAATCATTAGCATAAACCCTGATCATGTTCTCCCTCGGAGGAACAGAGACGAAAGCAACGTTCCTGAAGTAAACTTTCAGTTCTTGTGAACCTGACCGGCAGGAGGCATAGAGTCTCATGACTTACTTACTTACGCCTGTCACCCCTACCCGGGTATAGGCCGTCGACGAGAGACCTCCAGCAACTCCTGTCCTGTGCTTCTCCTTCGATTCTACTCCAGGTGGTTCCCAGTCTCTTGATGTCTGCTTGGAGGTCTCGACGCCAGGAGTTTCTCGGCCTACCTCTTTTCCTCTTTCCATGGTCTTGACGTTCCATGTGCCCATGGTTGTATCCCTGGATAGAGAGAGGCGGTTCGGTCCTGTGGCTTCCGAAGACTTCCGGCTTTCACCACAGGACGTCATACGTCTTCTGGTAGAAGAACCTTCCTCCTCCAGGAAAGGAATTACTGTTAGTCTTTTCGTCGGCGTTTTTGTAGCTATTTCCTTTTTTGCAGGGTGGGGAAGCTACCCCCACGCCCAACCCCCTTACTAGGAGGACCAGGGGTTTTCTGTCGGGGTCACCTTCCCTTAGACCATGTTGGTTCACGGCACCTTATTTCATTCGGTGCACCCCTCTCACGAGGGACCCCCTATCCACCACCCAGGGGACGCGCCTCAACGCCATATGGTCCCAGCGCGAGGAGAGTCTCATGAGCCTATGACTAATCTATGTCTCTTGCAAACAAAACTGTTTGTTCTCTAGTGCTATGCGAAGAATTATCAATGGAACCTCAGATCATTGAAAAATCAGTCCACATGGGTGTCTGTTTCAGCGCATGAGAGTCTGTGCCTCTTTAACTATGGAGGGGGTGGCTGGGTAACGCATTCTACCTGTCCACCCGGTTTTCTACCCGTTTCTAATCAGCACACAGGGGTCGTGAACTCTGCGCTTATTAAGCCGCTAATTCCTCTTGCTAAAGCCTCCACTTGGACACGCTCTGACGTCACAAGGACGCTTTAGAGGGGTGCCCCGATCGCCCCTGGGTACTGGTACAAATTACTTGTTATTAGGTCAGATTATTGCCTAGGTCCGTGAATCGTTAACAAGGACGTGCTATTATTGCGGGGCGTCTGAGAAGAGAGCGGGTAAGGAATTGAAGTTTAAATGGATGGCCGGGTTCAGTGCCTTGCAATCGGGGACGGGTGACCAACAAAGAACAACATTCCGCAGAAGTTGTGTTCTAGGAATTGCTAGACGGAGCTGGGGCAAATATTTCTGTCTTGTCCCAATAGTAGGAAGGGGGAGGGGGTGGCACAGAGAGAGAAGCGGGCGGCGGTTTCAAGACTTTTACACGACACTCTTATCAGTCCAAACAATCCAGTCAATCATACTGTCTAAACTCACCAAGATGTGAAAAAATTAATAAAATTCATTCATTCATTCATTCATTCATTCATTCATTCATTTGTCAATCCAGAATGTATTTCGTCAAAGTTTTACTTGTAGACAGACAAACTGAACAGCAGGTTATGAACCATACAGTGTTACCTGCTGGTTCTGACACAGGTATTATCTACTCGTGTGTGTGTGTGTGATTTTGCTCGTGTGTATTTTCCTCTGGACCTTTCGTTTTGTTTTTTCAGCAGCGATACTCACACTGGACATTTTATTTTGGAACAACTGTCTGGTAGAATGATAATAACACTCCTGTGCCAGGGGCCTGCACTCCATGTATTCAGTGTTCAGACTGTGTGTAATTACATGTAGATTGCCCTCGTAAACTAACCTAGGCCCAGCTTTCAAGGGTCCCCTTCAGTCCTTTAGCTGTCTCTGTTAATCTTCCGGTGTTAGCAGGAGACGGATCGACCTTGCTACATTATGGGTAGTGCCAGATTATGCGGCGCCAAGCTAATCTGGCACTACCCATAATGTATCATGGTCGAAACGTTTCATTGAAAGAATACGAAGTTGTTTGTAACTGCAGCTAAAGTGTGAGCCAGATGGCTGTGCAACTGCATTGTGGTTGATTCTCTTAACCCACTGGTTAGTTCGGGTTTAACGTCCACGGCACCGAAGTGATAATGGACGGCCCTGACGGGCGGGTTATGGGGGAACAGGGGAATCTATTGCCTATGGAGTACGACCTGAACACTGATCAACTCAGGCGCACTGCAACTGTGCCACTTTGATTTACCAGGACCTTTCAACGGACATGCTATTGAACAAGTCCGCCCCCCCCCCCCCCCCCCCCTCCGAAGTCCAGCTACCGGGGCCGGGACGGGGATTTGAACCCACGACCCGGCGATTCCCTTCGCTCTCTTGCTCTGACGCTTAACCGCCTGAGCTATTTCGGACTCTATACTTAACCCGCTGATCCATCTCTGTTTTCAAGAAGACAGCCCAGACCAGCGCGGGCCTTCAGCTTGGCTTCACAAGCTTCGGCAATCTGATAAGGCTCATGATAGCACAGGCCTTTGGCAGCAAGGATAAGTCTCAATTTTTCATCTCTTGTCCTATGGCGGAGGAGGCCACCAGGTGTTCGCAGTGTCCCTTGCCCCACAACGACAACTAAGAAGGTGCAGAGACAAAGGGGGGGGGGGGGGCTGGAGGGTGGGGCCAGGGATTTAGGCGAGGGGTGTGAGGGAGAAGGAGGGAAGGTAATTTACTCGCGACCCGACAGGTAGTTGCGATGTGTCTCCGGCCCCAATCAAGCACTGGGCCCTACTTTATCGCCGGTATTATCTGTGGAGGGGGCACTGCTATACCTGTTGGTTCAAGGGTGTGTGTTTGGGTATTAAACCATTCACTAGTTCTGCCGGGTACGACAGACAGATCGACCATGATAGCCAGAAGGGTTGGTCGATATAGTCAAAGACGTCGGCAGTGTTTGATGACCTGTTCTGATTGCACTGCGCTGCATGTTCTCAAATTCAGTAGGACTGTCAACCTTTGGCTGTCTGCAGCGCTTTTCGTGGAGGTGATTCCTGCAGGAATCCCCTCCACAAAAAGCGCCACCAACAGCCAATGGGTCAATGTATGGTATTTCAAACAGGTTAAAATATCCACTTGTGGAGGAAGTTCTTGACGAAACTTAATTTGATGCTATGGGTGTTTCTCAAGATAGGCATGCCTATTCTCATGAACAACACTTCCGTCATATCATTGCCTTCAGACTATTAATACGGACGTTGCTGATTAAGCGTTTGTGGTTTTCCCAATCACCCTTAATACCCTGTACACAGGGAAGCTAGCCGGTAGCTCAGAAGCTCAGATGGTAGAGCTTTCGACTGTAGTCCGAAGCGACTGTATGGCGGAAGGTCGCGCCGGGTTCGAACCCACTTAGGATCAGAATTTGTTTAGACGCTATTCCACGCTATTTACATTTGTGACAGACAGAAGGCGTTATCGTTTCCTAATATCTTGTACACTGAATGGTTGGGGGTGGACCGTGATAGTTCAAGGGTGGTGCCAGAATAGCTTGGCGCCTAAAGGCGCCAAGCTATTCTGGCACCCCCTTGAACTAATACGGTCGTCGGTCCTATGCTAACTGACCTTATATGAGGTTTACAAAATAAAGTAGGTAAAAGCACTGTCAGGGGAGAGAAGTGTGCATGATCGACCAGTGATCATAGATCTACTGTGGTTAAAGCATACACACACAAAAAAGAGATAGGAAAGAGGGGGTGCGCTAAGAAAGTGACCTTGTATGAGGTTTTGAAAGGACAACTCCCAATCGATATTCATAATTTCGATCAGGACTGTGAGCGAAGGTCCACATTAACAGTGTGTTTGCAGGCCAAGGTCGCACCATCTTTACTACAATCTGTGACTGTGAAGGATGCTTGACAGTGCTTTTATCTACTTTACTTTGTAATCTTCCTAAAATATTAGCACTGGCAGTCTCCCCTTTTCTTTTCATTTTTTTGTGACTGTGAAGGGACGGTGATGATACAGCCAAAGACGTCTCACGCAGTCGGCACTTCCATGATCCGTCCAGATCTGGTTTCTGCATTTTTCGGGGGAGGGGAGGGGAGGAGGAAAAGGGCGAAAGGAGTTGTTTGTGGCTGGTTGTACCACCATTGCTTGACATTCCGACTGCAAGGACACTTTTCTGTTGTAGTTTTGGGGACGGGTGCAGGGAGGGATCATTCCACCCCACTAAATCTCCCCCCTCCCCCCCCCCCTTCCACCTCCCTCTATTTTCCGCCTTCGAGATCCATTGTAGACGGGAGAGAATGTAAACCTGAGACGCACACCTAGCCAGCAAGCTAATTAGCCACGGCCTGGAAGCCGGCGATAATTGCAGGTAGCGCTCAAAACTAATAATTAGAAGCTGTAATTGCGCTTCATTCCCGTAATTAGGCATGGGCCATAAACGCCTTATCAGTCAAGTTCTGTCATTCCGCCCTTTGTGTCTTTGTAGCCTTGAGCACACTGCGTGTTTTTGCTGCCGGCGTCAAGTGGGGGACCTGAATCATTGTGATGGCTTGTCTGTTGTACCTGTTGTCATTTTAACTCAATCGAGACGTACCGTATCCGGATACGCGGCTTACGCCGCGTATCCGAATGCGGCACGTCACGAATGAGTTCACACAACCACCCTTGACTCTACAACAAAGTTGTGGAGTCGTAGGATCCCAAACTACTGCGGCCAGCACACCAAACGCCAATGATGTGCGGCAAGGCTTGAAGCAACAGCGGCCAGCACACCAAACGCCAATGATGTGCGGCAAGGCTTGAAGCAACAGCGGCCAGCACACCAAACGCCAGTGATGTGCGGCAAGGCTTGAAGCAACAGCGGCCAGCACACCAAACGCCAGTGATGTGCGGCAAGGCTTGAAGCAACAGCGGCCAGCACACCAAACGCCAATGATGTGCGGCAAGGCTTGAAGCAACAGCGGCCAGCACACCAAACGCCAATGATGTGCGGCAAGGCTTGAAGCAACAGTGGCCAGCACACCAAACGCCAATGATGTGCGGCAAGGCTTGAAGTCGGTCAGTGCACTCATTAACTGTGAAATCCAGACCAACAAGGTGACTGACAAAAATGTAGAATGCAGAGAAGAACGCGACAAAACAAAAGAAACACGCTTAAAATAAACAGTTACATCACAATTCGTTAATATTTTTTTGGTTAATAATAAGAATAAGAGTACTTTATTATCTCGAAGAGAGAAATTCGGTTGTGGTACATTAATTATAACAAACAGTACAAACAAGACATGAAAACATTATAACATAATTATGAACATTTTCTCCCTGCACTTGCACAGCTACAAAATTCCAAATGGACATAAGTAAACACTACAAAAACTTTACAAATAACTCTTACACATCTCACACATAAACATCTTTTATGGACTAATAATAATAATAATAATAATAATAATAATAATAATAATAATAATAATAATAATAATAATAATAATAATAATAATAATTTCTATGGCGCCTAACCTCAGGTAGAGCTCTAGGCGCCTTACAAATTTCAAAAATACAATTACAAAAACTGTACACAATATTACACGCACACTCACACACACCCTCGCGCTGGGACCATATGGTGTTGAGGCGCGTCCCCTGGGTGGTGGATAGGGGTCCCTCGTGACAGGGGTGCACCGAATGAAATAAGGTGCCGTGAACCAACATGGTCTAAGGGAAGGTGACCCCGACAGAAAACACCTGGTCCTCCTAGTAAGGGGGTTGGGCGTGGGGGTAGCTTCCCCACCCTGCAAAAAAGGAAATAGCTACAAAAACGCCGACGAAAAGACTAACAGTAATTGCTTTCCTGGAGGAGGAAGGCTCTTCTACCAGACGACTTATGACGTCGTGTGGTGAAAGCCGGAAGTCTTCGGAAGCCACAGGACCGAGCCGCCTCTCTCTATCCAGGGACACAACCATGGGCACATGGAACGTCAGGACCATGTACCAGAGCGGCAAGGCCGCCCAGATAGCAGCGGAAATGCAAAAGTACAACCTTTCCCTGCTAGGTATCAGTGAAGCCAGATGGACGCAGTCTGGCCAGAAAAGGCTGTTAGTGGGGAGGTGATTCTGTATTCAGGTCATGAAGAGGAGAATGCCCACCATACAGAAGGAGTAGCATTCATGCTGTCACCAGTGGCACAGAGAGCGCTGATGGGCTGGGAACCTCTTGGGCCAAGAATTATCACAGCAGCCTTTAGAACCAAGAAAAAGCTCAAGCTGAACATCATCCAGTGTTATGCGCCCACAAATGACAGTGACGAGGAAGAGAAACAAGAGTTCTACGACCGACTCCAGAGCGCCGTGGACAAATGTGCGGAGCGAGACATCACCATCGTCATGGGCGATTTTAATGCCAAAATAGGGGAGAACAACACCGGATACGAAGAGGTGATGGGGAGACAGGGACTAGGCTCGGAGATGAGTGAGAACGGGGAGAGGTTTGTAGACTTTTGTGCTCTAAACCGACTTGTCATTGGAGGCAGCATCTTTCCACACAGAAGAATACACAAAGCAACTTGGGTCTCACCTGACCATACAACGGAGAACCAAATAGACCATATCTGCATTAGCAAGAAATTTAGAAGATCTCTTCAAGATGTTCGAGTGAGGAGGGGAGCAGATGTCGCCTCCGACCACCATCTGCTTACCTTAAGAATGAAGCTCAAGCTAAAGAAAAGCCGCACAGAGACAACAAGAAGACAGCGCTATAATGTAGGCCTCCTGAGAGAAACTGGAGTTGGAGAAGAGTTCAAACTGGTGCTGTCCAACCAGTTTCAAGCGCTACAGGAGCTAGTAAATGAAGAGGAGGCGTTCACCACAGAGCAGCAGTGGAAGGCAGTTACAGAGGCGCTGAACTCAACCTGCAAAGACACTGTAGGGTTCAGGAAACACCATCACAAGGACTGGCTGTCGGCACAGACCTTGAAGAAGATAGAAGTGAGGAAGCAGAAGAAAGCAGTTGTCAACAACAGTCGCACGAGAGCAGCCAAAGCAAGGGCACAGGAGCAATACTCGGAAGCCAACCGCGAGGTGAAGAGGAGTATCAGGGCAGACAAGACGGCCTACACAGACAGCCTGGCAGCAGAGGCAGAAAAGGCAGCAGGCAGCGGCAACATGAAACAGCTCTACGACATTACCAGAAGATTGTCGGGCAAGTATGGCCATACAGAAAGACCAGTAAAAGACAAAGAAGGCAAGCCTATTGCAGACAGAGCAGACCAACTCGACAGATGGGCCGAGTATTTTGAAGAGTTACTGAACAGACCTAGCCCACCCGACCCCTCAGACATCCAGCCGGCAGAGACCGACCTACCCATCAGATGTGACAGACCCAGCCGGGAAGAGATCAGAAGAGCAGTGGCATTTTTTTAAGAACGGCAAAGCAGCAGGGCCAGATGGCATCCCAGCGGAGTCTCTGAAAGCAGACCTAGAGACAACAGTGGAGATGCTGTACCCACTGTTTGGAAAGATATGGGAAGAGGAGGTGATGCCGGCTGACTGGAAGGAGGGGTACCTAATAAAGCTTCCCAAGAAAAGCGACCTCAGCAAGTGTTCCAACTACAGAGGAATCACCTTGCTGTCAGTACCAGGAAAGGTCTTTAACAGGATCATCCTAGAGAGAATGAAGAGCTCCGTTGACCCCCAGCTGAGAGACCAGCAAGCAGGATTCAGGAAGAACCGATCATGTACAGACCAGATCGCCACTCTCCGCATCATCGTGGAACAGTCTCTGGAGTGGAGCTCCCCGCTGTACGTCAACTTTGTGGATTATGAGAAAGCATTTGACAGCGTGGACCGAGAGACTCTGTGGAAACTCCTACGACACTACGGTGTACCCACAAAGCTCGTCCGCCTGATCAAGAGCAGCTACGATGGCATGACATGTCGTTTGATCCACGAAGGGCAGTTCACCAGGAAGCTCCAGGTCAGAACTGGTGTCAGGCAGAGGTGTCTGCTGTCTCCGTTCCTCTTCCTACTGGCCATAGACTGGGTCATGAAGATGACCACAGAGCACAGACGAAGTGGAATACAGTGGACACTGTGGACACAGCTTGACGACCTCGATTTTGCAGATGACTTGGCATTACTGTCCCACACTCATCAACAAATGCAGGACAAGACCACGAGGCTTGCTGACATCTCGTCCCAAGTGGGCCTCACCATTCACAAACAGAAAACAAAGACAATGAGGCTGAACGCAACCAGGGAAGAACCAGTCTTGCTTGCTGGCACCCCGTTGGAGGAGGTGGAGTCCTTCACCTATCTCGGGAACATCATAGACAAAAAAGGCGGCACTGATGCAGATGTCAGAGCACGAATCGGTAACGCCAGAGCAGCCTTTCTCCAGTTGAAAAAGTGTGGAGTTCCAGAGAGCTGTCACAACACACCAAAGTCCGGATTTTCAACTCCAATGTAAAAGCAGTTCTCCTATATGGAGCAGAGACTTGGAGATTGACAAAAACCACAGTCAACAGAGTACAGACCTTCATGAACAGTTGCCTTCGAAGAATTTTGAAAATCCACTGGCCAGAGAAGATCAGCAACGTCAGACTCTGGGAGAGAACAGAGCAGATAACAGCAGAGAATGAAATTGGGCGAAGAAGATGGGGATGGATCGGTCACAGTCTGAGAAAGCCAGCTTCCAGTATCACTAGGCAGGCATTGTCATGGAACCCCCAGGGAAAGAGGAAAAGAGGTAGGCCGAGAAACTCCTGGCGTCGAGACCTCCAAGCAGACATCAAGAGACTGGGAACCACCTGGAGTAAAATCGAAGGAGAAGCACAGGACAGGAGTTGCTGGAGGTCTCTCGTCGACGGCCTATACCCGGGTAGGGGTGACAGGCGTAAGTAAGTAAAGTAACTCACACACACACACACACACACACACACACACACACACACACACACACACACACACACACACACACACACACACACACACACACACACACACACACACACACACACACACACACATTCCAGGCACCACAGCAAAACTACAACAGAATCCTCAGCAGTCAATGATTGGGGTGGGGTAATGGAGTTGGAAAAGGTCAGTGGGGTAATGGAGTTGGAGAAGGTGTGTGTTTTTAGCGCAGATTTAAAAACGTCTTTTGAAGCACTGTGGTGGACATGGGAGGGGAGTTCGTTCCAGCTCAGCGGCCCAAGGTATGAAAAAGACCGAAAAAGACATACACAACGTTTGCACGATTTGCAGCTATTTTTATCTATGAGCTGTCATGGTATCAGTTTCAAACTCACCCATCATCCATCACACACCTAAAATTAGCTAAAATGATCGATCCATCCTATTTGCGATTTTCAAGTACTGTTTATGCGACAGACTAATAATTGTCATTACCAGTATCGGTTGCGAGTTAGTCAGCCATCAACCTACAGCAGAAAACAACGGTCGATCCACCTCCTCAGACTTGCGTGCACACGAAAGTTAAGTGTGTCATTTGGCTGTAGAACGACTAGGCCGGCGCCCAACATTGGACATGTCCCAATGGTGAGCGACCTGGCTATTGTCCTAAAAATTCTGACATGAACATCCACATGCTGGAACACTTAAATCCCCCAAAACTCGCCGCTTCCAGTGAGGATTTAAATGTTGCTTAAATATGTTGGCAAGAGGCATAGATTCTCATGAGACCCTGCTTCGCAAGGTCTCATGAGAATCTATGACTCTTGCAGATGCGAGACCAGTTGCTTTTGTTGCTGAGATTTGTAACAGGCAACCATGGAGGCAAGTGCTAATCCTTCCTGTTCCTTTGCCGCCACCCCCCTCTCCCCCCCCTCCCCACAGCCTTTCTCAACCTCCACCCCTCCTCTCCTGATTCATTTGCTATTCACCTTCCAAATCAGGTAGCCATGAGGATTTGAGATACAGTTAAACCTGTCGTCTGCACTGATTAGATTAGAGCTGCCGATCAAACAATCAGTAGAATTGTTTTCCAAACGGCACCACTGATCGGGGTGAGGTGGAGCGATCGTGACATTTCAGAGGTAGTGTTTTATTTGTTTTTGTGAGGCGGCCTTCTTCAGAAATCAGTGTGAGATGTATCGACTTGATAGTTCAAAGGTAGTGCCTGTAGCCCATTTAAGTGGTATCCGTAAGCGTATTGATGGTAACCCTGTGTGTTTGAGTATTGATGACGGTACAACGTAGTAGACCACGCTAGTATTCCAGTCATGTCTAGTTCGCTGACGGGATCTTAAAATAAACTATCATTCATTCAGATTAAGTGACCGTTTACTAAAGGTATCACTGTAACTTGCAGTTGGCCATCCAGCTGAAAGGAAAGGTGGCTGAAGACTCGGGACGGGGATTTAAAGTTTTGTTTAATTGTTGTATTCCGCAGCCCGCTCTCTCACTTCGTCAGACCTCACTCGGAATTCTTTTGTTCCCTCCCGCCTCACCTCAGATTTACCTGAGCCGGGCCGTCCATCTGCAAAAGGCACAGATCCTCATGTGCCCCTGCGGTCGTAGGGGCTCATGCGGATCTTTGACTCTTGTTGTAATCATTTTGTGATTTTTTGTTTCAAAAAGAGAAGGTTAAGAGTCTTTCCCCCATGTCTTTCGCAATTACTGAAAATAAAAATATCTTTCGGTCTCTATGAGGCATAGATGTGCATCGGCCCCTGCACCCATAGAAACTCGTACAGACCCACGCCTCAACTGTGTCAACTAATATTCATGTGCCCTTTTCACAAGAAGGATGTGAGAGGGTTTGACTGTGGTCGTCTCACCTGTAAAATCACATCCCCTTTCTTGAAGGTTTGATGGCATTTCTCCCGCTAGTTATTACACCAGGCAGTCTCACAAAAGGGATGGAAATGAGCCCCCAGGGGGTGGGGGGGGGGAGGATGTTACATGTACTGGGGGGGGGGAGGGGGGGGGGACTCGAGGCTGGTAATAAGCGAAGGTGGAAATTAAAAGTGGGGTGGGTGGTGGTGGTGGGGGGGGGGGAGGATGCTTCATATACTGGAGGGGGGGGGGGAGGGGGGACTCGAGGCTGGTAATAAGCGAAGGTGGAAATTAAAAGTGGGGTGTGGGTGGTGGTGGTGGTGGTGTGTGTGGGGGGGGGGGGGGGGGTAGACGGGCGGCGCGCTTTGCATTCCGTTATTACACCAGCTATCCGACAACAGCAAGGCAAATTAAGGAGACTATAGGCAGGAAATTGCGAGAGGTGGTAACATGCATGCATTGCAAAAGACTGTCTGCTACATGTACACTTTGACTAAACGCGAGGGCGGGTTAGAACCTGGACACACTAACACTGCTACATGTACACTTTGACTAAATGCGAGAGTAGGGTTAGGACACACTAACACTGTCTGCTACATGTACACTTTGACTAAACACGAGAGTAGGGTTAGAACCTGGACTAACAGATTAAAACAGTAATGCAATCCTCACGCACCTCGTCTTCTGGTCGCCCATGGCATGGCCATGTCAAGGTGTGCCCGCGCATTGTATTATGGAACTCTCTACAGTTCATTATTACACCATTAACTCATTGAAGTTCCCCGCATCAATAGCTGCGGAAGAGTCGTATAACGTTGCCCTTGGCAACCTTATACAATTTCGCAGCTGTTGATGCGGGGCGCCTTAAACGAATTACTGCAGCTGGTAGTAACTCGTTTAAGGGGGCGCGGTTGTTTCACGATTGAAACAGTTAAAATGGGCGATCCACCCCAACGCCCCCACCCCACCCTCCCACCATAACTGCATACGCCACCCCACTCCCTGCAGCGATGGAATTATTCCGCTTGCTTCGGAAATGAACTAACTTGCAATCCGGGAAGTAAACGCTTAGCCTTTGTCATTGCGCGCAGTAATAAAGTCCGTGTCAGGTGATAGGCTACGCCCTGTTGCTATCCTCAGTATCATGAACACCGATGTAGATGCACACAGAGCAGGAAGCATAAATGCTGAGCCCCTGCAATTGCAGGGGCTCAGGAGGATTTATACTTCCTGCAGATGGAATGTCATTAGTTGTCCGGCATTGGGACTCGTCACATTTTGAACTGCGAACCCCGCATGCAGCTTGAGACGCGGTACAGAAAATTGTGTATTAAACTGACAAGAGATATACTGTATCGCTAGTAAGTGCAGGGCCCGATCAGAATCCGTGTGGCTGTCAGTGTCGTCAATGTCTGTAAGTAATCCCCTTTGCGGAGCTGTTGTGTCATCAGTTCTGGACGAAAACTTCGTCTTCGTTTGAAAAACCCAGATTCAAGCGCCGAATGACGAAAGACAAATCTTCACGACTGACCCCTTTCAAATTATCATCTATGTCTCGTGCAAATTCAAGCGATCGTCAGATTTCATACTGCGGGAGCGCATGAGGAGCCGTGTCTATTTTAGTAGCAGAAGAGTCAGCCGTTAAGAGAGTGGCTACTTATCTGCCCATGACGGGGCCGCGGGTTGCTAGGCTATGGTCCACGAGGCGCCCAGTTATTTTAATTTATACGTTTGATCACGACGTTGCGTTAACCGTTTCAAGTCCAACGCTAAGTGACGCAAATTTACCCTCCACCCTGCCGGTCGAGAGAAATGGTCCTGCGTTGTCTTTGAAATTGTCTGACATTAACGGTCAACCTCCAGATACACAAACACAACGGAATCCCGCTGGAAGCATGACTCCTCACGAGCCCCTGTGTTTGCAGGGACGCATTAAGATCTGTGTCTCACGCGTTTGCGTATTGCTCACCATGCTCCGGTTGTGATGAGGTTAAACGTGTCTCCTTTGCACAGCTTACAAATCGCGAGTAGTAACGGATTGACCAAAACATCTTTAGAATCACTAATACGTCGTTCGGCCGATGTACGGTTTTACCATGGTGCGTTGAGAGACAGCACAACAGATCTTACCGGATTAGCTTAGCACACCACAGGCATTAATATTGAGCTATCGCGGTCGATCTGTCTCCAGCCGAACTGGCCCTGCAATGTCAAGAGACAACCCGAAGATGGGACTGTCAACATTACGTTTGTCAGCAGACATTCATCGCTTGATAACCAACCCCTCTCCTACTCGAAGAAAACTGATTCAAATTGGGCCAGCAAAGGCATAGATCTTCATGAGCCCCCGCAATTGCGGGGGCTCATGAGGATCTATGCCTTATTGTAGAAGGGTCGTACTCTTGAATTTTAACGTGGGCGAGAGACGTCAGAAGAAATCTGATTTGACAAAGCCGGGCGATCAGCTTGGGCCAACTGAACGTCTTGACACAATGGTATCGGAGTTTAGTACAACATGCGCGCCACAAGACTATCTGAGTTGTGTAAGGGTTGGTGGTTATGTTCTATGTAATGAAGGTACTTCTGGCATGTCTGTAGTTTGCAATTCATGTACTCGGCTATAAAGACGTGATTGCTGGCGAACAACTGAATGGACTGGCTCCAAAGCGGTTACTGGGAGACCCATGTCAATTTCTTGCAAGTAAATGTAGTCATACAGGTATACTGTACAGACAGAGAGAGTTAAACAAACGTTGTGCATGCCTTTCAGAAAGCATCCTTACGTACGAATCAATCAATCAATCGATCGATCGATCACTCAGTCAGTCGGCCAGTTTGTCAGTTATTATGTCAGTCACACAACCAACCAATCAGCGAGTCCGCCAGCAAATCATCCATCTATATATTTCCCTTGTTTATCACAAAAGCCTGATTGTCATTAGCGAAAACACAACCCTTGTTCACGTCATGTTGTAGATAGTTATTTTAAACTGACATCAATGGTATTAAATACAAGTAAGAACAACCCACCCATTGTTTTTTGCCGCTTAAAATAGCTAATCCATCTAACCCCTTCTCTTATTATAAAAAAAACACACATGTAAACAGGAAGACAGATGAACATTTTTCAAGAGGCATAGATCCTCATGAGCCCCCGCAATTGCGGGGGCTCTTGAGGATCTATGCCTCGTGCGGTTGGCTTGGGCTGTATCGTTGTTATGTATCAACTGTCATTCATGCCCTAAACTAAGAAAGCTTTATTTCCTTTTCACAACAAGTAGCCTTTGTTCCCCTGTGGCGGGTTAGAAAATTTAATTGACAGCAAAACCCAGCCAGCAATTTTCGGCGCCACGTTATGAGCGCACGTGGTGTGTCAGTGGAAATTCTTTATGAGTCAACGGATTTGAATATCTGACTCTATTGTGAGCAGTTGATAAGTCCCCGGTATTTCAATATGACATTCCAAACTTGATGTCCTTTTTATGAGCCCCCCCCCCCCCTCCCCTTCCCTTTCGTTGGTATATTTTCTTGTTTCAATTGTCGATTTAAGACCTAGGTGAATGTTTCGCTAAAACTGTAGATGGTGATGGCTCTGGCATTTGTCAACAAGAGGTGTAGATTCTTATTAAGTTACTGCAGTTGCAGGGCCTCATGAGAATCTATGCCTCTTGATATACGAAAGGTGCTTGTTGATTGAAGTGCGGAGACGGGAGTGTTTTGTTGAAGATGAACAGATGCTGCCAAATATATGCAGTTTCTATCGAGTGCTCGCTTAATTATGAGAAATACAATTTCGCTCAAGACGTCTCATGCAAATCAGGTTTACTTGTGATGTCAGGGAGTGGTGTGATGGCAGAGAAAGCCTCAAGAAAGAGATGGATCGACAATGGTAAGAAAGTTATCATTTACAATTTTCTTTTTATCGGTGATTTAGCAAGACATAAAATGTGATGGTGAACAGTAACTGAACCGAGGAGAAAACAAAACACATGGCGATAACGGAACAATAAGAATGAAAATGATTTTTGTCGACTAAATTTGATGGCTGAGAAAACTATTCGCTTAAAGGGACCAGCTCTAGCCTATACAGGGTAAATAGTTGAAAGTATCTCCTTTACATAATGTTATTAGTATGAAATAGAAATAATAAATAAGAGTACTTTATTATCTCGAAAAGAGAAATTCGGTTGTGGTACATTTATAACAAATAGTACAAACAAGACATGAAAACATTATAACATAATTATGAACATTTTCTTCTTGCACTTACACATCTACAAATTCCAAATGGACACAAGTAAACACTACAAAATCTTTACACATAACTCTTACACATCTCACACATAAACGTCTTTTATGGAGCGGCACTTACACAGTCACACCCACCTCTACACATGCATAAATAATACGTGTATTTCAACCTAATCCTAACCCTCACTGCTTATTATACAAACGTCTCAATACATTATTACACATTATTACAAAAGCTGCGTAATTAAGATCTACCTTAGTAAAATAATTAGTGGGTAAAAGCAACAGTAACAGAAATCGCAATATGTCCATGTTCACCACAAATAAAACACAATATAATCACTTCTATAAAATTAGCAAGTTCCATTCCAACTAGTATGCCCTGTAACGGAGCTGGGCAAGAGGGCTGACTCTAAATATGCCCTATAACGGAGCTGGGCAAGAGGGCTGACTCTAAGTGTGCCCTATAATGGAGCTTTCAAGAGAGCTGACTCTAAGTATGCCCTATAATGGAGCTGGACAAGAGGGCTGACTCTAAGTGTGCCCTATAATGGAGCTGGGCAAGAGGGCTAACTGTAAGTATGCCCTATAATGGAGCTGGGCAAGAGGGCTGACTATGCCCTATAATGGAGCTGGGCGAGAGGGCTGACTCTGTGCCTTATAATGGAGCTGGGCAAGAGGGCTGACTCTAAGTGTGCCCTATAATGGAGCTGGGCGAGAGGGCTGACTCTAAGTATGCCCTATAATGGAGCTGGGCAAGAGGGCTGACTATGCCCTATAATGGAGCTGGGCAAGAGGGCTGACTCTAAGTGTGCCCTATAATGGAGGTGGGCAAAAGGACTGACTCTAAGTGTGCCCTATTATGGAGCTGGGCGAGAGGGCTGACTCTAAAGGCCCCGCCACACATGCCCGATTTTGAGGCCGATTCTTGAGCAGTTTCGAATCGGAGTGTGATCGGACCGGACTGCAAAAACGTGTGCACTGCCACACATTCCCCGACTTTATTTAGCCGACCGGTTTGAATCGAAGATCAAGGTCGTACCTGTTCAGCAAAATGGCTGCTAGTTTGGACAGTGATGATGATGTGCTTGCATTATCAGCAGTTTTGCATCATATTCGGGAAGACTGAGGCGGGCATAACATCGGCAACGAAGGTGGTTGACTGATCTTCCGCCATTTGCAAACTGAAACGACGTGCTTTGCGAGACGCGCTCTGATTGGTTGAAGCTTACAACCGGGGCCGATTCGGATCGGAAAAATAGAGCAGTTTCTAAACACCCGATTCCCAGCCGATTGCGATCGGATCGGATATATGACGTCATACGATCGCAATCGGATCGGAATCGGCTTCAAAATCGGGGCACAACCGGCAAGTGTGGCGGGGCCTTAAGTGTGCCCCAAAATGAAGCTGGGCGAGAGAGCTGACTCCAAGTGTGCCCTATAATGGAGCTGGGCAAGAGGGCTGACTCTAAGTGTGCCCTATAATGGAGCTGGGCGAGAGGGCTGACTCTAAGTGTGCCCTATAATGGAACTGGGCGAGAGGACTGACTCTAAGTGTGCCCTATAATGGAGCTGGGCGAGAGGGCTGACTCTAAGTGTGCCCTATAATGGAGCTGGGCAAGAGGGCTGACTCTAAGTGTGCCGTATAATGGAGCTGGGCAAGAGGGCTGACTCTAAGTGTGCTCTATAATGCAGCTGGGCGAGAGGACTGACTCTAAGTGTGTTTGTGGCGAATGGCGTTGAAATGAAAGACTGATGTGCACTTCGAGTCCTGAGTACACAGAAGGGCAGTGGAAAACCTCAGGTGCCTGTGCCCTACTCTCTGGGACTGGGAAAGGAAGGCTGGAAAAGTCCTCAGCTGAGGCAAGACAACATTGAGAACGCGTTGTCTCGTCAGGTTTTTAGCAAGCATGCAAAGCCCGCCCTGGAGCATATCGCCCTAACCCCTTTACTACCAATCTACGCAGACTGTGTTGGTCAAATCTCCGTTAACTTCTTCTACCCCATGCACCACCCTTGAACTAAAGCCATTGGTCTACATCCTTATCTGTAAGTACTATAATGTAGCTTGCATATGGCAGTGGACACATTTGAAGCTTTTAGCCTCAGGATGATATGAGTTAATACACAGTTGGGACATACCAGAACTCGGGCATAACAAAGCTTTCGTCATAGGTCCCCAACACACGGTTTTACATGTCCATTTTTTCGCTCGTAATAATTTTGCACATGACAACACAACAGTCGGATTTGGGCGTGTGTCTCTTGTAGATGGAAGGAGTTTAATTAGAACCGAGGGGGAATGGGGAAGTAATCCATGCGGGATTATGCGGGAACATAACGCTGAACAATTGATCAATGTTTTATTTGTCTCACCCCAGCCTGACCTTAAATTAATCCCACCTCTTTCTCTCCACCCCTTCCCTCCCCCCCCCCTCCCCCCCTCCCCCCCCCCCCCCCCCCCCCCAGTCCCCAGCTCATTTCGATTATTTTTCGTGAACACACACCCCTCTGGTTACCTCTCTCGGTCTGCTACGCGCGTTAGCCCCCCCCCCCCCCCCCCCCCCCCTTTCTCGTCACCCCGTCTTTTTGTCTTTCACCGCAAGCTGCTTAGGTGGACCGCAATAGGCCTAGCTGTGGTAATCAATAGCAATCAACATTTCTCTTCAGTTCTGCCTGCCCACCACCGCACCACGAAGCTCTCTCTCTCTCTCTCTCTCTCTCTCTCTCTCTCTCTCTCTCTCTCTCTCTCTCTCTCTCTCTCTCTCTCTCTCTCTCTCTCTCTCTCTCTCTCTCTCTTTTACATTGACATTCCTTGCCTCTGTGTTCTACATTGACATCCCTTGCCTCTGTGTCTTTCGTAATCACAATCAGGTTTCCATATGCACTGGGTTGTTTTTTGAGTGTATGCACACGCACGCACATACGGGTACACCCATGGTTAGTCTTTATCGTTTTTCACTTGTTTGACCACTTCAGTGCGGCTGACGCAGGCAGTGTTTGTGAAATCGTTCCACGTCACGGAGCCCTCGCTGTCCTAGGAACATAGATTCAAAGTGGTGTCAGCAAGAGGCACAGATCCTCATGAGCCCCCGCTGTTGCGGGGGCTCATGAGGATCTATGTCTCTTGCAGTTGGATCGTGTTGACGTTTTCGGCAGTTAAAAGGGTCAAACCCAAGCTGACAATCAATCTCAACAAACGCACACACGCACGCACGAGCGCACGCGCACACAAACACACACACTCACACACACACACACACACACACACACACACACACTAAAACACCCATACTCCCTACCACGACTACTCCTCACCCACCCACCCCTCTTCCCCTCCCCACCTACCCTCATCCCCACCCCACATACACACATCCGCTCAGCTCGTCAGGCTGTACAAAGTTTTCAATGAGCAATCGACTATTTCGTGCACCGTGCATAATTGGGCTTGTGCAAAACAGAGAGAAAAATATACTGCTTGAAATCAATTGCAGTGAATGGCGCCAGTTGCACAGGTTTGATTGTTTTCTCTTCTGCTTTTTGTGTTTTTGTTTTTTTTCATTCGTATTTGTCTATCGGGTGGGTGGTTTTTTTTTTCTCAACCGTCACGCAGCTAACACTTGATTACTAACTTGTATTATTATTATGATTATTTGAAGATGATGATTTTTAAAAAAATATTATTTTATTTTTTTTTATTATTTTTTTTTAAAATTTTATTATTTATTTATATTTTATTTTATTATATTATTTATTTATTTATTTATTTATTTATTTTTTGTTGGGGGTGGGGTAGTGGTGGTGGTTGTTGTTTGATTGTTGTTGTTTTTTGTTGTCAAGTTCGTTAGACGAACGGCGCCAGCATTTTCGTATTCTCGGGTTGTGTACAATTTTTGATAGTGTAAAATGAAGTTTGTTGGTGACGATGTATGACTATTGTTTGTTGAACCGTATCAAACAACTATTTTAACTCTTTCAGCTGTTGGTATCGTTTTTGTCAAAGAGATTCCTGCAGGAATCACCGTGACAAAAAGCGCTACCGACAGCCGAAATGGTTAATTTTTAAACACATCTCATACAGCTAAACTACACCGCTCAGGCGTTGTTGTGCGTTTGTCCATAAACTGTTGCGTTTGTCCATAAACTGCAGCGCCGGTTGGTCCATTAACTGTTGAATTCAGCATGGTGCCGCCGTCTCGCGGCGTCTGCTGATACCAGCAGCCAGGCGAGATCACTCTAACAGCCTGTAAATCACACGGGAGGAGAGGGCCAACATTTATGGTTCGGAACCCTGATTATTTCCCCTTCTCCCAGATCTTACCTCCCTTATCTGCAAGAGGCAATGATTCTGAGTAGTCCTTCACAGCTGCTAGGCACCTCTTGCAGGCAAGTGTTTTCCTTTATGCTGTCGTCATTTAAACACTGGTTGTCTCCCCCGATTCACTACGCGATAGCGTAGCGAATCGGGGGGAGACACCCAGTGTTTAAATGAAGATAATAACAGAAAATGTAGTGAATTGAGGCACACCGACAACCAGTGGTTAAAAAAAAAAAAAAATGCGTGCCTGGATTTCATTGAAAGGAAGTAGTTGATGTTGCGTCTGTGATTCTCCAGATCTACTTTGGCAGTTTAGGCCTTCCCCCCCCCCCCCCCCATTCCCACCCCCACATAACCCACCCCCTTCCACCCCTTATTGTTGAGGTGTCTGAAATCCTCTTGACTTGAGGGCAGTAGATGTAGATTTGAAGTGTGTGGGTTTTGGTGCCCTGGGTCTTTTAGGATTGAGTTTATCGCTTTCGTGGTTGCGTTCCAAACTGGAGCAAACCCTAAAGCCGCCGAATGCTGATCGGTAATTTTGTACTTTACTGATGATGTTTGGACCTTATAGTTGTGTATGCGGCTGCAGACCACAAGGTCCAAAATCACAGAGCAGCACTCAGTGCGAACGATAAGGTGACGTCATGAAACAAACTGCGTTCTTACACCCGTTGACCGGCCGGCACTACGGGTACAACATGTGTACATCGATAATAATAATAATACCGCTAGTATATAGGCGCTTTTTCTCAATTATTTTGCGAATCGACTCAAAGCGCCGCGAACTGAAACCCAACACGCACACTCACGTGACGGACACGAATTTACTCCGAAGACAAACACAGTACAAGACAGACTGCTCAGCTACTGAAGACAAACTAGTACAAGACAGACGAAGGGTCAGCTCAGCTACTGAAGACAAACACAGTACAAGACAGACGAAGGGTCAGCTCAGCTACTGAAGACAAACACAGTACAAGACAGACGAAGGGTCAGCTCAGCTACTGAAGACAAACACAGTACAAGACAGACGAAGGGTCAGCTCAGCTACTGAAGACAAACACAGTACAAGACAGACGGAGGGTCAACTCAGCTACTGAAGTTACGGAAATTTTTTGATCGCTTGTATTTGAAATTATAAAGTGGCCTAAAACCGGTACCAAAGTGGTGGGGGGGGGGGGGGTGGAAGAACCGGAGTACCCGGAAAAAAACCCCGACGGTCCGCCTGAATTAACGGTGACACTTACCAGAGGAGAAAAGTCAGACGCCGGAACCCGTTTTCGAACCTCGCACCTTTGGCATTGGTGGCAGGCGGCTTAACCACTGTGCCCTGGTACCGATGATGCCTCGACTAACGCATTCGAGGCGTGCCGCATCCGGATACGCGGCTATGCCGCGTATCCGGATGCGGCACGCCTCGAATGAGTTAATTGTAGGACGCGCTGAAATCTATTTCGGCCGCACGGGACACAGGTTGACAGTCACAAGAACTGAGGCGGCTGCAGGAGACCATGTGAATGTCTGTCCTCGTGCAGACGAAAGTGGTTTTATGGAGGACTCCTTTAAATATCTTTACAGCTCTCGCACGCGCTTTTTTGCCCCCTACTCCCCCCCCCCTCCCCTACCCTCCCCTACCCCACCTCCACCCGAGCCCTATCCCCTCCAACCTCGTTTGCCTTTTTACCGGCGGGGCGAGTGAGCGAGGTTGGAGTGCTTTGCGCCATATTTCATAATTTGCGATAATTTTGAGCTCCGATGCCTCGGTAGGAGCGAAATACGAGCGGGGTCCGTGTTGAGATAACGCCAGCATACGTCTTGCCTCTCGCCGTCGTTTCACAGAGGGAGGTCTCCCAGGCGCGTCTGGGGTTCTGGCAAGGATTCCACCTAGGCTGGAAGACGCGCAGATCCTTATGAGCCCCCACGCAAGATCCTGCGTTCTTGTCACACAGGTCTTCCAGCGGTCATCTGGGTTTTTGGAACTTGAAGGATTCGACCTGTCGTAGATCCCAGTAGCGAAAGGCCTTCGGGCCCACGACGGCCGTGCGTGGGCCCTCTGTGGCTGTCGTGGGCCCATGGAGTCTTTGCTCACCGGGCCTGAGCCTCCTGCTTTCTTTTCACAGGAGGGGGGGGGGGGGAAGAGGCTGCTAACACTTCCGCCTTTGGTTTGGGGGGTTGGGGTGGGGTGAAGGAAATAAAATCAGAATCCATTGTACTGCGACCCGTCTTCAGAGGCACAGAGTCGCGGTTAGTTTGTCCTCGCACACCTTTTGGGGCTTTGGGCAGGACTTAACGTGTTTATAAGAGGCGTAGATACTCGTAGCTCCCTGCAAATCAGTCATCTCACGCTTTCTGGGTTGTGGACACTGAGAACGCCGCCCGGCTTTTCGCAAGAGGCATAAATCCTCATGAGCCCCCGCAGTCGCGGGGGCTCATGAGGATTTATGTCTCTTGCTAACCATCATTGGTTTACTGTCTAAGCCTCTTCGTGTTGTCAGGGCTCATGAGGATCCATGTGTCATTGGTGTACCATGTGTAGGTTAGCCTCTGCCCATGTCAGTTGTTAGGGCGCCCGAGTCTCTGTGCCGGCTTTTGCTGGCGTCATTGGTGACTTTATCTGCGCCTATTTGCATCACGTACATCTGTGTTTCTTCAAGAAAACACATCACTGGGCTTCACGCGTGCGAAGTGTTTTGGTATCTCAGTCTCAGCCCTACACAGAAGCGTGGATAGCTCAAGAAACAAAAAAAGAAAAAAAAAAAGAGGAGGGGGTGGTGGTAGTAACAAAAACCGAATTAAGAATGAAGAAAGTAATGTGCACATGGTCGGGATGGGGGGGGGATTGTACAATACGGGGAAACGTTCAAAATTAACAAATGCAGTTGAAGTGTTGAAGCGCATTGCTAAGGCATGGATTTACACTTTAAAAAAAATGTTTTAAATACCGACGTAAAGTTTTTGATATTGTTGTTAGGGGGGGGGGGGTTGGTTTGGGGGTGGAGTAGGGAAGGAGAGTGTGTAGGTTTGGTGATGGGTGGCAATGGTTGGCGTGTTGGGGCTTCAAACACTGTAAGTAAACCTGCAAAACTTTGTTGTAAAAGGATCAAATATAAGAAGAACTTCATTAAAAAAAAAATCTAAAAATAAACAAGGTGAGGAACAGGGCGGGTGGGGGTTAGGGGGAGGGAGGGCGGGGGCAGAGGCTTTTTAGTAAGCAAAATATCGTTCGGGCCGAAGCAGGTCGGCACGCTGTGCACAGACCAACTATTCAGCCTGCTGCGGCCCTATGCTATGTTGCTTACCCCATTACATCCCGAGTTTTTTTTTTTTGTTGTTGTTGTCCAATGACGGCTACATCACATATCTGTAGATAGCTCAACAATCTTAGTTCAAGGGTGGTGCCAGAATAGCTTGGCGCCTCAGGCGCCAAGCTATTCTGGCACCACCCTGGAACTATCATAGTCAAGCTGTAGTGTATCAGGATGAAAAGGGTTAATGAGATTGCTTGTCGGGGGGCAGGGACTGTGGCGGTAAGACAGAGAGATGTCTGGCTGCTGGTGGAGGATCAAGACAAATGGCTCCCCGCTCCCTGGGAGTCTCGTCAGAGCAGCCAAATGAAGCGTTTGCAAACATTTAATCACTGTTTTTATGCGCGGCGTGTCGACGGATTGCCGCAGGTTTTTGGCCAACAGTTTCCACATCAGCAAAACTTCTCCGCAACCCTCATTCCTCCGTCCCCGCCCGTCCGCCTCCTCCCCCCCCCCTTCTCCCCCGCCTTGCCGCGCGTGACTAGTGGAACCCTCGTTTTCTATGAATGTGCTGGTCTGCGATGTCGGACCTGGGCTAAGAGCCGTAAGGTCCAGAATCACAGACCAGCACACTGCGTTAATGCCGTGAAGAAAGTACTTCTTACAGGTATTATTTTATTTTATTTTATTTTATTTTGTTTTATTTTATATTGAGCCACATTTTGCTTGATATAGTGCCGATAACAGGCAGATGTGATTACGAGACCCGAATCAAAATGTCCGAGTCGTAAGACGAGTACATTTTGATTCGGGTCAAGTAATCACATCTGTCGGTTATCGGCACTATATCAAGCAAAATTTGGTTCAATGTAATTTATGTACCCAGCCTAAAACCGAACTTTACTCGCGTCCTTTAGTTTGCGACCGCCACGGTGTTCAGACAAAGCATGTGATTGGCAGACGACTGCGTTTTATTTTTAGTGGACTATCGACTAAGCGCGCATATGTCGTCGGACTATGAACAATTTAGTGCTTTCTACTCGTAATTAGATCACATATGACGGAAGATACGAGCAGATTTTTTCTTTTATTTTGCCTTTTTCTCGGGTTGTCGCTTACGCCATCGCTAGCGGCGTCTTGTCAGTTTCACTCGTTCAGCGATTCGTTTCGCTCGCTTGCTGGCGTCTGCTGTCCGTCCATGCGTGTGAGTAATTTCGAGCGTACGTTCACTAAGAAGTATTTAATCACTACTGCATATAAAGAACTGGTTAATGTTGCAGTACGAGCATATTATGCTTTTTTGTTTTGACAAATGCAAGTATCGAGATTTATTTTTGGGGGGTCTGCAAAGGATTTTGGGAAGGGAAAGTATACCAAGCAAATTCATGAATGTTGGTTTGCTTTTATACAATATATCAGCACATGTGTCAAAGATGGAAACTTTATGGTGAGTGGGTACATACTGTCATAAAAGATGCTATGTATATATATAAATCAATTATTGTCAGAAAACCGTGGCTCTTTCTCAGTCATAATTATTTTACCCTTGAAACCATAATGACAGTGGAAAAGACAAAAGAGTCAAAATTTAAAGAGACCCGATCAAGGCAATAAAGGCTTAATAGTTAGCAAAATTTATATTATCAGTCTTCTTGAGTTTGACAATTAATGTCGCACAAAAGGACTTTTATGCGTGTAACGTGAACCCTGTGCGTGTCGGTAGAGAGTTTTGTCGCCATGATTCCCACAGGAATAACACCGGCACTGACATCCCACAGGAATAACACACTGACATCCCACAGGAATAACACCCTGACATCCCACAGGAATAACACCCTGACATTACTTACTTACGCCTGTCACCCCTACCCGGGTGTAGGCCGTCGACGAGAGACCTCCAGCAACTCCTGTCCTGTGCTTCTCCTTCGATTCTACTCCAGGTGGTTCCCAGTCTCTTGTTGTCTGCTTGGAGGTCTCGACGCCAGGAGTTTCTCGGCCTACCTCTTTTCCTCTTTCCCTGGGGGTTATCCCTGGATAGAGAGAGGCGGCTCGGTCCTGTGGCTTCCGAAGACTTCCGGCTTTCACCACAGGACGTCATAAGTCTTCTGGTAGAAGAACCTTCCTCCTCCAGGAATGGAATTACTGTTAGTCTTTTCGTCGGCGTTTTTGTAGCTATTTCCTTTTTTGCAGGGTGGGGAAGCTACCCCCACGCCCAACCCCCTTACTAGGAGGACCAGAGGTTTTCTGTCGGGGTCACCTTCCCTTAGACCATGTTGGTTCACGGCACCTTATTTCATTCGGTGCACCCCTCTCACGAGGGACCCCCTATCCACCACCCAGGGGACGCGCCTCAACGCCATATGGTCCCAGCGCGAGCAACACCCTGACATCCCACAGGAATAACACCCAGACATCCCACAGGAATAACACCCTGACATCCCACAGGAATAACACCCTGACATCCCACAGGAATAACACCATGACATCCCACAGGAATAACACCCTGACATCCCACAGGAATAACACCCTGACATCACACGGGAACAACACCCTGACATCCCACAGGAACAACACCCTGACATCCCACAGGAACAACACCCTGACATCCCACAGGAACAACACCCTGATATCCCACAGGAATAACACCCTGACATCCCACAGGAATAACACCTTGACATCCCACAGGAATAACACCCTGACATCCCACAGCAATAATACCCTGACATCACACAGGAATAACACCCTGACATCCCACAGGAATAACACCCTGACATCACACAGGAACAACACCCTGACATCCCACAGGAATAACACCCTAATATCCCACAGGAATAACACCCTGACATCCCACAGCAATAATACCCTGACATCCCACAGGAATAACACCCTGACATCCCACAGGAATAACAGCCTGACATCCCACAGGAATAACACCCTGACATCCCACAGGAATAACACCCTGACATCCCACAGGAATCATGGCGACAAAACTCGCTACCGATGCGCAAAGGGTTCACGTTTGAATGTCGGAAATAAAAAACGTCGAAATACTCTTCTGCTCTAGTAGAAAACCTCAGGTGCAGAAAGTATAGCAGAAACCCCCAGTTGCAGAAAGTGTTGTAAAAAAAAAAACCAGTTGCGTGTGCCAAATTACATGGAATGTGAAAGAAAGATCATTGAAAACCTCATTGAAAACCCGTTGTTTCCGAGAACTGTTTTGCAGTCCAAGCCGGCATGCCGCTTTAAGAGTCAGCGACCTGCTAGTGTGACGTGTTACTCATGACGAACCAATCACAGCGCGACGAAAGGAGTTGTAATTACAATCCATGGCGAACAATGACTTCTGTACACAAGAAAGTAATATTCCAACAGTTCATGCTGACGTGGCGGGTTTCCAGTTCTTCGGTCCCATCAGCACGAGGCACAGAATCTCATGAGCCCCTGCACAGATGCAGGGGTGTAACGCACGCAGACTTGCCCACAGTCGCACGTACAGACTCTCACGCAACAGACGCATACACCACCACTGACTCAGACGGACGCATTCATGCGGTAAAACTCAACACACGGGCTCCCTTTCTAAAGTAACTTTTATACACTAAAAGGTTCAAAAAGATTATCAGACTATACACTTCTCTACTAACATCCGAACATCACACACACACACACTTCACAATATCTCGCCAGGCTAGGTGTTAGTTCTCAGAGTCTCCAACCTGTTTGATGTTATTGCCTGGTTACGTTGGTCCTTCTCACGTCTAGGCGTGCAAGTCCGTTGTATGCTCTTTCCTGTCGTCCTGTGTAACACGGACGTCCTTGTACTCGCACCGTAGCGCTGTTCTCGCTGTGATCCGGGTATCTTGGTCCCGATCAGACTCACTCTGAGTGAAGAGCTGGAGGGATGACCTCACGTTAGGTGCCACCTGTGACTGACGTCTCGGCGTCCGTCGTTCCACTCTTTACAAGCACTCTAAACACAACAACAAGGATCCAAACGTAACGCTTGCTAAACCCACAACATATTGGATGACATGAGAAACATCACGTAACCTGGCTGATCCAAATAACTCACGTTCATTCACACACACGTGCTTCATAACCGAACTACTTCCGTAACGCCCACATATCTGTCACTATCTTGAAACAGACTATAGCCTAACACTCTTGCTATACACTACTCTATACACTGGAAAAGACTATGCTTAACCAACCGCGTACTACCTTCATAGCGACTTAAGCATACACATCTCACGTCTTTAGTTATCCATCTCGGTAAATAACTGTATACCAAAAACACCGGTTACTTCACTGAATTCTAAACCAACATAACTGAACCAAACCGGCCAACACTATACAAGCAAATTACTCTTAGCAACGCATACTGTCTTTAACTAAGCAACTATCAATACTACATATATAGAAACATACCTGAATTCTAGGCTTCAGAGTCTTGGAATGCGGGCTAAGGTATCTCGCATAACGTCTGTCCAGAATGACAGTCAAGCCCCGCACTACCGTTTCTAAACCTCTGACAGACTAACTTTCGCCTAGAACTCACTATAACAGAACTCACTAAACTCCCCGTGTTAACCGTTCCTTAAAGATTTCATGTGGATCTCGGCCTCACGGACTATTGGCACCAAACAAACCGTTAACAAAAACCGTACCGTACTTATCCTACTGTATGAGCACTATGCTTGGGCATAGAGCTTCATCACAAGGGGCTCATGAGAATCTTTGCCTCTCGCTGGAAGGGTTTAACTCTGTATTACTTATGTCTGCCGCTTTACGAGAAAAAGTGAGACTGACATGCAGACTAAAGTTTGCAACTGCAACTGCCGAAGATACGTGACCGTGAGGCATGTTGGCCACCTCCTGTGTCAGGGCTGTATCTCAGTGATGCTCGCTAACCTTAACACTTTCATTGCCAATGGACGCTGATTGTGTTTTTAACTCTTTCGAGACTTGTCGCATCCGGATTCGCGGCCTTAGGTCGCGAATCCGGATGCGACACGTCTCGAAAGAGTTAATTCCCCTAAACCTTTGTGAATTCAGTAGCGGCATAGAAGAACAAATATAGTACAATGTGACCGGGGTCAGCGGCCTAGAGGCATAGGTCATCATGAGGATCTGTGCCTTTTGCACTTGGGCGTCAGTTGTTCACTGTGTCAGGGAGGGGTTAAGTCCAAAGTGACAGACCGCCGGTTGCAGCAGACTGAACTTCGTGTGCTGTCACGGAAGCCGGCCGGGCCAAAATGGCTCAGTACACACAAACTGCCTCGCGCTGGGACCATACGGCGTTGAGGCGCGTCCCCTGGGTGGTGGATAGGGGGTCCCTCGTGAGAGGGGTGCACCGAATGAAATAAGGTGCCGTGAACCAACATGGTCTAAGGGAAGGTGACCCCGACAGAAAACCCCTAGTCCTCCTAGTAAGGGGGTTGGGCGTGGGGTTAGCTTCCCCACCCTGCAAAAAAGGAAATAGCTACAAAAACGCCGACGAAAAGACTAACAGTAATTCCTTTCCTGGAGGAGGAAGGTTCTTCTACTAGAAGACTTATGACGTCCTGTGGTGAAAGCCGGAAGTCTTCGGAAGCCACAGGACCGAGCCGCCTCTCTCTATCCAGGGATACAACCATGGGAACATGGAACGTCAAGACCATGTACCAGAGCGGCAAGGCCGCCCAGATAGCAGCGGAAATGCAAAAGTACAACCTTTCCCTGCTAGGCATCAGTGAAGCCAGATGGACGCAGTCTGGCCAGAAAAGGCTGTTAAGTGGGGAGATGATTCTGTATTCAGGTCATGAAGAGGAGAATGCCCCCCATACAGAAGGAGTAGCACTCATGCTGTCACCAGTGGCACAGAGAGCGCTGATGGGCTGGGAACCTCTTGGGCCAAGAATTATAACAGCAGCCTTTAGAACCAAGAAAAAGCTCAAGTTGAACGTCATCCAGTGTTATGCGCCCACCAATGACAGTGACGAGGAAGAGAAACAAGAGTTCTACGACCGACTCCAGAGTGCCGTGGACAAATGTGCGGAGCGAGACATCACCATCGTCATGGGCGATTTTAATGCCAAAATAGGGGAGGACAACACCGGATACGAAGAGGTGATGGGGAGACAGGGACTAGGCTCGGAGATGAGTGAGAACGGGGAGAGATTTGTAGACTTTTGTGCTCTAAACCGACTTGTCATTGGAGGCAGCATCTTCCCACACAGAAGAATACACAAAGCAACTTGGGTCTCACCTGACCATACAACAGAGAACCAAATAGACCATATCTGCATTAGCAAGAAATTCAGAAGATCCCTTCAAGATGTTCGAGTGAGGAGGGGAGCAGATGTCGCCTCAGACCACCATCTGCTTACCTTAAGAATGAAGCTCAAGCTAAAGAAAAGCCGCACAGAGACAACAAGAAGACAGCGCTATAATGTAGGCCTCCTGAGAGAAACTGGAGTTAGAGAAGAGTTCAAACTGGTGCTGTCCAACCGGTTTCAAGCGCTACAGGAGCTAGTAAATGAAGAGGAGGCGGTCACCACAGAGCAGCAGTGGAAGGCAGTTAGAGAGGCGCTGAACTCAACCTGCAAAGACACTGTAGGGTTCAGGAAACACCATCACAAGGACTGGCTGTCGGCACAGACCTTGAAGAAGATAGAAGCGAGGAAGCAGAAGAAAGCAGCGGTCAACAACAGTCGCACGAGAGCAGCCAAAGTAAGGGCACAGGGGGAATACTCGGAAGCCAACCGCGAGGTGAAGAGGAGTATCAGGGCAGACAAGAGGGCCTACACAGACAGCCTGGCAGCAGAGGCAGAAAAGGCAGCAGGCAGCGGCAACATGAAACAGCTCTACGACATTACCAGAAGATTGTCGGGTAAGTATGGCCATACAGAAAGACCAGTAAAAGACAAAGAAGGCAAGCCTATTGCAGACAGAGCAGACCAACTCGACAGATGGGCCGAGTATTTTGAAGAGTTACTGAACAGACCTAGCCCACCCGACCCCCCCGACATCCAGCCGGCAGAGACCGACCTACCCATCAGCTGTGACAGACCCAGCCGGGAAGAGATCAGAAAAGCAGTGGTATTTTTGAAGAATGGCAAAGCAGCAGGGCCAGATGGCATCCCAGCGGAGTCTCTGAAAGCAGACCTAGAGACAACAGTTGAGATGCTGTACCCACTGTTTGGAAAGATCTGGGAAGAGGAGGTGATGCCGGCTGACTGGAAGGAGGGGTACCTAATCAAGCTTCCCAAGAAAGGCGACCTCAGCAAGTGTTCCAACTACAGAGGAATCACCTTGCTGTCAGTACCAGGAAAGGTCTTCAACAGGATCATCCTAGAAAGAATGAAGAGCTCCGTTGACCCCCAGCTGAGAGACCAGCAAGCAGGATTCAGGAAGAACCGATCATGTACAGACCGGATCGCCACTCTCCGCATCATCGTGGAACAGTCTCTGGAGTGGAGCTCCCCGCTGTACGTCAACTTTGTGGATTATGAGAAAGCATTTGACAGCGTGGACCGAGAGACTCTGTGGAAACTCCTACGACACTACGGTGTACCCACAAAGCTCGTCCGCCTGATCAAGAGCAGCTATGATGGCATGACATGTCGCGTGATCCACGAAGGGCAGTTCACCAGAGAGCTCCAGGTCAGAACTGGTGTCAGGCAGGGGTGTCTGCTGTCTCCGTTCCTCTTCCTACTGGCCATAGACTGGGTCATGAAGATGACCACAGAGCACAGACGAAGTGGAATACAGTGGACACTGTGGACACAGCTTGACGACCTCGATTTTGCAGACGACTTGGCATTACTGTCCCACACTCATCAACAAATGCAGGACAAGACCACGAGGCTTGCTGACATCTCGTCCCAAGTGGGTCTCACCATTCACAAACAGAAAACAAAGACAATGAGGCTGAACGCAACCAGGGAAGAACCAGTCTTGCTTGCTGGCACCCCGTTGGAGGAGGTGGAGTCCTTCACCTATCTCGGGAGCATCATAGACAAAAAAAGGCGGCACTGATGCAGATGTCAGAGCACGAATCGGTAAAGCCAGAGCAGCCTTTCTCCAGTTGAAAAAAGTGTGGAGTTCCAGAGAGCTGTCACAACACACCAAAGTCCGGATTTTCAACTCCAATGTAAAAGCAGTTCTCCTATATGGAGCAGAGACATGGAGATTGACAAAAACCACAGTCAACAGAGTACAGACCTTCATGAACAGTTGCCTTAGAAGAATTTTGAAAATCCACTGGCCAGAGAAGATCAGCAACGTCAGACTCTGGGAGAGAACAGAGCAGATAACAGCAGAGAATGAAATTGGGCGAAGAAGATGGGGATGGATCGGTCACAGTCTGAGAAAGCCAGCTTCCAGTATCACTAGGCAGGCATTGTCATGGAAAGAGGAAAAGAGGTAGGCCGAGAAACTCCTGGCGTCGAGACCTCCAAGCAGACATCAAGAGACTGGGAACCACCTGGAGTAGAATCGAAGGAGAAGCACAGGACAGGAGTTGCTGGAGGTCTCTCGTCGACGGCCTGTACCCGGGTAGGGGTGACAGGCGTAAGTAAGTAAGTAAGTACACACAAACTGAGAGCGCCATGTCAGTCCAGCCTGCTCGCGGCTTACCGAGTCGCGCCGGATTGTGGAGGCACAGATTAGACTGAAATGACGTAGGCCCACACTTTGCGGTGTAGAACTGACGGGCAGGAGGTGAATCTGCGATGACGGTCGCGGGCGCGGACTCCGTCATTTCGTGTATTACACTGAGACTCGCACAATGGCGTCACAACTGAACTGATGCCGCGGTCTGCGGCTCGTAATTATGACTGCGCGTGTATAAGGGATATAACTTACATCCGGGGTCTGCGGACTCTAATCAGAAAAGCGGCTAGACACTGCCTATGTTGTTCTTGCCTGTCTGGTTTTGTCATTAAGTCGCTGATTGGGATCTTGATGAGGTTTCGGTCTCAATGTGGGGCTGCTGTGTTCACGTTTGTGGAAGGAAAAGATATATAAATAGGTGATGTCCCTTCCAGTTCTAACGCCAGCGTGCGCGTGCGCGGTGCGGCTGGTGAACTGGATTGCCGGTGCCCGAGGTACGACTCAAATACCCACATAGTTTTGGAGTTATCCTCTGAGGACCGCATTACATTTCTAGGAGACAGATCGACCATGATAGTTTAAGGGTGGTGGCAGAATAGCTTGGCCCCTATGGGCGCCAAGCTATTCTGCCACCACCCTTGAACTATCATGGTCGAGCCATATCTTGCTGTGCCGGGTGTGTCGCGGGCAGCCGCGGGTTGAAAAACAGTTTTTACGACTGTGTATCATTGTAGGGTGTTTTTTTCTCCTCTGTGTAGTTGCTTGGCGTATACTGACGATAAATAATGTGATAGAACGGCAGCGCGGTGACTGAGCAGACGGAAGCGTTTCTCCGCGCCTGTAAGTTAACCCTTTGGCTGGCTGTAGCGGTTGCCGCGTCGCGATGATTCAGTCCTTCAGTCTAGGAATCATCGCCACAGAAACCCGCTACCGACATGCAAAGGGCTATAGTCAACAGACATTAGGAGATAAATCAATTGCGGAATTGAATTTGTATTTAATAATAGAACTACGTTGAACTCAAATGCATTGTAATACACCGCGATGAACGTTTCTTGACAAAGGAGTTAACCCCGCCTTGTGCATGCAGCAACCGGAACCGTAAACAGTGTGTGTGTGTGGGGGGGGGGGGGGCTGTAAACAGCGTGTGTGTGTGTGTGTGGCGGGGGGGGGGGGGGGGGGGGGCTGTAAACAGTGTGTGTGTGTGTGTGGTGGGGGGGGGGGGCTGTAAACAGTGTGTGTGCGGGGCTGTAAACAGTACCGGTGGCTGCATGCGCATGCGGGTTAAAATGAGCTTTGACACCATGGTGTAAACTCCATTTTCAGCTCGGACGCTTGTGGGTTAGCGTTAGAACTGAAAAAGGTTATATAGGTGATATATTTTGCAGGCTTCAGTTCAGGCGGCACTTGTTGCGTAGCTTATTGATCTTATCTTTGTGTTGACATGTTTATGAGATCCAACCCTCTTTCTGTCTGGCTGGGCTCTGCGTGTGTGTCAGTGTGTGTGTGTGTGCGTGCGTGCGTGCCAGCAGGGACTCGTGCGAATACGCAGTTTCTGGCCGTGTAGATGGAATGGAATGGTAGGGCAACTGTGTCTACAGTACATGCCCAGTGTCCCAAAGTGAATCTGGCCAATGTTAGTTTGCACCGTACGCAATCCTCATGGATTTTAACAAAAACCTTCCTTTCCCCTTGCTACAAGTAAAAGATATGAACACTACCCCCCCCCCCTCACCCGCCGCCCCCATCTCCCCCTCCACCCCTCCCCCTGCTCCATCTCGTCTCGTGATTTCCATCCATTTGCTAAGTTTGTAATGAAGCTAATAGAAGCCCGCCCCTCCGCCACCACTCCGCTATCTACATCGCTCTTCTGTTTACCCCGACCTTTATCTCGCGATATGTTCCACACAGCGGGGGTGCTGCTTATGAAATTTGAAATCCGGCCCTCTCGCCTCCCATCAAGGTCTCCAGCTGAAGCGCCAGGAATCTCCTCCAAGCTGAGAAAAACAGATGTGTGATGTTCTCCGATTTAAAGACATGTAGATATATGCTGGTCTGTGATTTTGGACCTTACGGTGGAAGGCCGTAAGGTCCAAAATCGCAGACCAGCACTTGAACGACCTCGGGATGGTTCGTCTGTAATCAGACTAGCCGGCCTGTACACTATACCGCATAGATTGTTGTCAGCAAGAGGCGTTGGATTCCTTCTATCAGCCCCTGCTGCCGCCTGAAGCTGGTGAGGATCTGTGGTTCTTTCAGCTTGAAGTGGGTTGCTTAATGAATGATAACTCCCCCCCCCCCCCCCCACGTGTATCATCGCGTTACTTTATGAGCCCGCCATTGCAATCACAGATGGGCATCCTCTACTTCTTAGTGGCTCCCGTTCCTGACGTCTTTGACGTACCACTGAGTTTCAGGACGGACGGCGAGGGAGGAGAAGGGTTATATATACTGACGAGCAAAACAAATGCGACATTTTTTGGAATCATCGGAAACGCTTTCGTGTTTCCGATGATTGCAAAAAAAATGTCGCATTTCTTTTGCACGTCAGGATTAAAGCGATCTGCTTGCATTGTTAAAATTTGCAACGGTTTCTCAACATTGTCATTCGTCAACGAAGCCTTTTCTACCCTTCTGTTTACAACTACATTCGTTGTGAAATTCTAGGCACACGTAACAACTGCTGCCCACTTCAGTGTTGGCATCCGTTGAACTCTCCTACATAGGAAGAGAAAATGTAGCAGGAAGGTCTTTCAGGTGACGACAGTGTCCAGACTTCATACGATAACCGGTATTTTTGCCCGCCATTAGTGTCAACACGAATCATTAGAACCATTATCAAGATGCAGTTTTTGCAGACAGTAAATTGCGGACTATTGAGAACCATTCAACCCGGACTTGCCGCAAGCAGCAGCCAATCCTTGGCCAGCCACTAAGCAAGGTGCTCCGCTATAGCGGGGTGAGTGTTGTGGCGCTATACCGGGTTGAGTCACGTGGCGCTATAGCGGGGTGAGTGTTGTGGCGCTATAGCGGGATGAGTGTAGTGGCGCTATAGCTTAGTGAGTGTTGTGGCGCTATAGCGGGGTGAGTGTTGTGGCGCTATAGCGGGGTGAGTGTTGTGGCGCTATAGCGGGGTGAGTGTAGTGGCGCTATAGCGGGGTGAGTGTAGTGTCGCTATAGCGGGGTGAGTGTTGTGGCGCTATAGCGGGGTGAGTGTAGTGGCGCTATAGCGGGGTGAGTGTTGTGGCGCTATAGTGGGGTGAGTGTTGTGGCGCTATAGCGGGGTGAGTGTTGTGGCGCTATAGCGGGGTGAGTGTTGTGGCGCTATAGCGGGGTGAGTGTTGTGGCGCTATAGCGGGGTGAGTGTTGTGGCGCTATAGCGGGGTGAGTGTTGTGGCTATAGCGGAGCACGTTGCTGAGTGGCGCTATAGCGAGGTGAGTGTAGTGGCGCTATAGCGGGGTGAGTGTAGTGGCGCTATAGCGGGGTGAGTGTAGTGGCGCTATAGCGGGGTGAGTGTAGTGGCGCTATAGCGGGGTGAGTGTAGTGTCGCTATAGCGGGGTGAGTGTTGTGGCGCTATGGCGGGGTGAGTGTAGTGGCGCTATAGCGGGGTGAGTGTTGTGGCGCTATAGTGGGGTGAGTGTTGTGGCGCCATAGCGGGGTGAGTGTTGTGGCGCTATAGCGGGGTGAGTGTTGTTGCGCTATAGCGGGGTGAGTGTAGTGGCGCTATAGCGGGGTGAGTGTAGTGTCGCTATAGCGGGGTGAGTGTTGTGGCGCTATAGCGGGGTGAGTGTAGTGGCGCTATAGCGGGGTGAGTGTTTTGGCGCTATAGTGGGGTGAGTGTTGTGGCGCTATAGCGGGGTGAGTGTTGTGGCGCTATAGCGGGGTGAGTGTTGTGGCTATAGCGGAGCACCTTGCTGAGTGGGTTGTGCAGTACAAAGCTCACTCGTGCAACTGACCCCGACAGCCGAAGTTCGCTGGCCAAAGCATGAACACTGTCATTTCGACTGTGCGTTTCCGGGTCATTGGCCAGTTGCATGATTTAGCTTAGTCCTGCGCCAGCCACTATAGCGGAGCGCCTTGCTTAGTGACTGGTACAATATTAAGCTGGTTGCGGAACTGGCCCCTTCACTGCCGGTGACTGTAGACCGTGCCTGAAATCTTCTTTAGTTCAGCGCTAAATAACCACTATCGTCCAGTTCAGCGCTAAATAACCCTATCGTCCGGTTCAGCGCTAAATAACCCTATCGTCCGGTTCAGCGCTAAATAAACTCTATCGTCCGGTTCAGCGCTAAATAACCCTATCGTCCGGTTCAGCGCTAAATAAACACTATCGTCCGGTTCAGCGCTAAATAACCCTATCGTCCGGTTCAGCGCTAAATAACCCTATCGTCCGGTTCAGCGCTAAATAACCCTATCGTCCAGTTCAGCGCTAAATAACCCTATCGTCCGGTTCAGCGCTAAATTACCCTATCGTCCGGTTCAGCGCTAAATAACCCTATCGTCCGGTTCAGCGCTAAATAACCCTATCGTCCAGTTCAGCGCTAAATAACCCTATCGTCCCGTTCAGCGCTAAATAACCCTATCGTCCGGTTCAGCGCTAAATAACCCTATCGTCCGGTTCAGCGCTAAATAACCCTATCGTCCAGTTCAGCGCTAAATAACCCTATCGTCCGGTTCAGCGCTAAATTACCCTATCGTCCGGTTCAGCGCTAAATAACCCTATCGTCCGGTTCAGCGCTAAATAACCCTATCGTCCGGTTCAGCGCTAAATAAACACTATCGTCCAGTTCAGCGCTAAATAAACACTATCGTCCGGTTCAGCGCTAAATAACCCTATCGTCCGGTTCAGCGCTAAATAACCCTATCGTCCGGTTCAGCGCTAAATAACCCTATCGTCCAGTTTAGCGCTAAATAAACACTATCGTCCAGTTCAGCGCTAAATAACCCTATCGTCCGGTTCAGCGCTAAATAACCCTATCGTCCGGTTCAGCGCTAAATAACCCTATCGTCCAGTTCAGCGCTAAATAAACACTATCGTCCAGTTCAGCGCTAAATAACCCTATCGTCCGGTTCAGCGCTAAATAACCCTAGCGTCCAGTTCAGCGCTAAATAACCCTATCGTCTAGTTCAGCGCTAAATAAACACTATCGTCCAGTTCAGCGCTAAATAACCCTATCGTCCAGTTCAGCGCTAAATAACCCTATCGTCCAGTTCAGCGATAAATAACCCTATCGTCCAGTTCAGCGCTAAATAAACACTATCGTCCAGTTCAGCGCTAAATAACCCTATCGTCCAGTTCAGCGCTAAATAACCCTATCGTCCAGTTCAGCGCTAAATAACCCTATCGTCCAGTTCAGCGCTAAATAAACACTATCGTCCAGTTCAGCGCTAAATAACCCTATCGTCCGGTTCAGCGCTAAATAACCCTATCGTCCGGTTCAGCGCTAAATAACCCTATCGTCCGGTTCAGCGCTAAATAAACACTATCGTCCAGTTCAGCGCTAAATAAACACTATCGTCCGGTTCAGCGCTAAATAACTCTATCGTCCGGTTCAGCGCTAAATAACCCTATCGTCCGGTTCAGCGCTAAATAACCCTATCGTCCAGTTCAGCGCTAAATAAACACTATCGTCCAGTTCAGCGCTAAATAACCCTATCGTCCGGTTCAGCGCTAAATAACCCTATCGTCCGGTTCAGCGCTAAATAACCCTATCGTCCAGTTCAGCGCTAAATAAACACTATCGTCCAGTTCAGCGCTAAATAACCCTATCGTCCGGTTCAGCGCTAAATAACCCTATCGTCCAGTTCAGCGCTAAATAACCCTATCGTCCAGTTCAGTGCTAAATAAACACTATCGTCCAGTTCAGCGCTAAATAACCCTATCGTCCAGTTCAGCGCTAAATAACCCTATCGTCCAGTTCAGCGCTAAATAACCCTATCGTCCAGTTCAGCGCTAAATAAACACTATCGTCCAGTTCAGCGCTAAATAACCCTATCGTCCAGTTCAGCGCTAAATAACCCTATCGTCCAGTTCAGCGCTAAATAACCCTATCGTCCAGTTCAGCGCTAAATAAACACTATCGTCCAGTTCAGCGCTAAATAACCCTATCGTCCAGTTCAGCGCTAAATAACCCTATCGTCCAGTTCAGCGCTAAATAACCCTATCGTCCAGTTCAGCGCTAAATAACCCTATCGTCCAGTTCAGCGCTAAATAAACACTATCGTCCAGTTCAGCGCTAAATAACCCTATCGTCCAGTTCAGCGCTAAATAACCCTATCGTCCAGTTCAGCGCTAAATAAACACTATCGTCCAGTTCAGCGCTGAATAACCACTATCGTCCAGTTCAGCGCTAAATAAACACTATCGTCCAGTTCAGCGCTAAATAACCCTATCGTCCAGTCAAGACGGAGTCAGTCAGTGGTGTCAGCAAGAGGCGTGGGTCCTTAGACCACCCCCCCCCCCACCCCCCCACCCCCCACCACCCCCACCCCCCACCCCCACCCTCCCACCCGCCCGCACACACACACACATACACACACACACACACACACACACACACACACACACACACACACACACACACACACACACACACAGTTTCTTCCTCCCCATTCCCCGGAACTGCTGAGTATCTCTGTCTTAAGGCCCCGCTACACGAGCCCGGTTTTGAGGCCGATTCCCGATCAGTTTTCGAATCGGTTGGTGATCGGGCCGGACTAAAAAACGTGTGTACTGCCACACGGCATTTCCCGACTTGTTTAGCCGACCGGTTTGAACCGAAGATCAAAGTCGTACCTGTTCTGCAAAATGACTGCTAGTTTTGACAGTGATGATGGTGTGCTTGCATTATCAGCAGTTTTGCATCATATTCGGGAAGAGGCGTGCGAAACATCAGCGGCAACGGCGGTGGTACTGATCACAACAGGCGTGTTCGGCCATTTGCAAACTGTGAAACGACGTGCTTTGCGAGACGCGCTCTGATTGGTTGAAGCTTACAACCGGGGCCGAATCGAATCGGATCGGGAAAATAGAGCAGGTTCTAGACACCCGATTCCCAGCCAATTGGGACCGGATCGGATAATTGACGTCATCCGATCGCAATCGGATCGGAATCGGCTTCAAAATCGGGGCACAACCGGCTCGTGTGGCGGGGCCTTTAGCACGTCGTTTCACAGTTTGCAAATGGCCGAACACGCCTGTTGTGATCAGTACCACCGCCGTTGCCACACGTTTTTTAGTCCGGCCCGATCACCTACCGATTCGAAAACTGATCGGGAATCGGCCTTAAAACCGGGCTCGTGTAGCGGGGCCTTTACAGATGGATCTTATTCGTCTTTTTCGGCAGGAAAGAAGTTGATCAAGAGAAATTGTTGCTCATTATTTGTAAACTGATTTACATAATAAAGTTCACATTGACCCATGTTACAGTTAAGGTGCACACTTTTATTTAAGACTCTTTGCATGTGTCACTAAATAGTATGATTTTTTCCTTTGGTCCGCTGTAGTAATGACCGTTCGGTCAAGAAATAGAAAATCGAGAGATTTGTTGACGTCGCAGATAATCATTACCACAATAATGCTTTTGTTTCCAGCACCAGTGCGGGAAGTGGGTCAACTATGAGAGTTCAAGGGTAGGGCCAGATTAGCTTGGCGCCTGAGGCGTCAAGCTATCAGGAGCCAAGCTAATCGGGCACTGTCCTTGCGCTAACAACTGTGGTGTTTATGGACTGCTTAGCATACGGTCGTAAAATGTTGGACACATGGCTGCGAAAGTGAAAGGGACGACAAGGCATGTAACTGTTGCATGACTAAGGCGTCACACCATTCAAGGTAACCTGTCCTCGCTTGGTATGAGATGTTTAGACTGACGTCTGTCTGAATACGATGCAGATAATGAGATACACGCCCGCAGTTTGCAAAACAATTCAATGAAAATTGCATTTCAAGGTAGCCTACTTTATCAGTCTTGTCCGTGGCGCAGTGGTTAGGCGCCTGCCTCCAATGCTAAAGGTGCGAGGTTCGATACCGGATTCCTGCGTCGGACTTTTCTCCTCTAGTAAGTGTCACCGTTAATTTGGGCGGACCGTCGGAGGTTCTTTCTCCGGGTACTCCGGCTCTTCCCCCCCCCCTCCCCCCCCCCCCACCCTCCACTTTGGTGCCACTTTATAAATTTCAATTACAAGCGATCAAAATTTCCGAAACCTCAGTAGCTGAGCTGACCCTTCGCACCACGTGAATGTCCTGCGTTTGCCTTGTACTGTGTTTGTCTTCAGAGTGAATGCGTGTGTGTCACGTGAGCGTGCGTGTTGGGTGCAGTTCGCGGCGCTTTGAGCCGATTCGCAGAATTTTGAGAAAAAGCGCCTATAATATAATAACCGGTATTATTGTAAGAGATGTAACTTAAAACCTGCAGGCAATTTTCACGCACAAAATATAACCGATTCATCACAATTTATGAATACACGCATCACTTCAATGTTACGTAATATCACTTAATATCGCATATTCTGGCACGTCACATCTAATATCGTTATGTCTTCCGCGTCAGAAAAATGCTGACGTCAATTTGAGTGTGTGACTAATTACACCAGTGACGTACGCGTGCACTGCTTGCGTCAAGCTAATTTTGGAGTGTTTGTAGATTGTTTAGAACACGTTTACTCATTCTACCCCAGACACACCACATCAAGATAACGATCCATCATGATAGTTCAAGGGTGATGCCAGAATAGCTTGGCGCCTATGGGCGCCAAGCTATTCTGGCATCACCCTTGAACTATCATGGTCGATCTGTGTCCTGCACTGCAATGCAGTCTTCAGAGGATAACGGCAACATTTGGGGATTTCGGTCTTGGGGTAGAACTGATGAGTTAAAAGACAAAACAGCTTGTGTCACGCATAAAGTTATCCTTTTTGGCTGTCCGCCGGGTTAGTTTGCTCCAGACGATGTCCTGCAGGATTCATCTCGAGCAAACGCACTACCGGCGGTATCCAACGGGTGAACGTTTTCAGTTTCTTCTATGATCTTTTCTTATATAATATAGTCTAGTCTTGCAAGGCAAGCCAGTCAGTCTTACTCGGGGTTCCTACGAGGTGTCCGCAGACTGCAGGGGTTCGCCGAGGGACTTGTAAGTTCTCTCAGCGAAATCCAACAGGCTGTAGAGAGCTCCTGAGAATCTGTTGACTAGCTTGCGTGACTATAACGTGCGAACCAACGTTACCACAAGCTAATTGCTGTTTTTGCCGACTATAGCACGTGTGTAGAGAAATGATTGCGAGCCGCTGTGTATTAAACTCCTAATCACATCCTCCACGTGAAAAACTCAGATGTAATGTGGCGAGCAAGAAGTAACAATCCTCATAAGCCCCCGCTTGAAACCCTATGCGGTGCATTGTCTTTGGTGGACAAAAGACGTTGAACCCAAACCCCTAGCGTTTTAGGGTCGTTGTTTTGTTTTTTGGAGGTGGGGGTAGGGGGTGGTGGTTATTTTTGTTTTTTGGAGGTGGGGTGAGGGGGTGGTAGTTATTTTTGTTTTTTGGAGGTGGGGGGGGGGGGGGGGAGGGGGTGGTAGTTATTTTTGTTTTTTGGAGGTGGGGTGAGGGGGGTGGTAGTTATTTTTGTTTTTGGAGGTGAGGGGAGGGGGTGGTGGTTATTTTTGTTTTTTGGAGGTGGGGTGAGGGGGTGGTGGTTATTTTTTGTTTTGTGGAGGTGGGGGGGGGGGAGGGGGTGATAGTAATTTTTATTTTTTGGAGGTGGGGGGAGGAGGTGTGGTTATTTTTATTTTTTGGAGGTGGGGTGAGGGGGTGGTAGTTATTTTTGTTTTTTGGAGGTGGGGGGAGGGGGTGGTGGTTATTTTTGTTTTTTGGAGGTGGGGGGAGGGGTGGTGGTTATTTTTTTCTCCCTTTATTTGTTCCTTTGTGCGTTTATTTGTTTATTTTGTATTTATTTAATTTTGTTGTTGTTGTTGTTGGTTAGTAGTTGTTTGTTCCTGTGTTTGGTGAGTTTTTTTTTTGTTTTGTTTTTTTTTTTGGGGGGGGGGGGGGGTGGGTGGGGGTGGGAGTGTTTTTTTTTTTGTTTTTCTTTTCGGGGGGGGGGGGGGGGGAGGGGGGGTGCCTTGTTTGTTTGTTGTTCCGTAGTTGTCCTGTCCATCAGCCCACGATACCACTGATGAATATCTGTGCCTCTCCGCACAGATTGCAGTGTTTGGCTGTGTGAGTGGGCCTGGCCGTAACACCAGATGATTACTTTTGCTAGGATGCAATTAATTACGGGGCCGCCTTCTTTGCTTATGTGTTGGCCAGTGTATCGTCTTACAAACTTTTGTTCTCTCTTTTTTCTCTCTCTTTTGTTCTCTCTTTGTTGTTCACGTGTATTCTGACTGGTTCTGCGTATTCCGTACTAACAGCATCTGCAAGAGACATAGATGTTCTTGGGCCACTGCTTCGCAGGGTCTCACGAGAATCTGTGTCTCCTGCAGACCATCATAGGCTCCACCTGCTCACTTCATTTCCAAAGTTATTTCGAGTTGAGCGAAATATTGTATATACAGTAGTTGGTTTTTTTAAATCCCGGGTGTATCGTTTTTCCACTTCGGCGATGGGACTCTCTGGGGTGGGGGTGGGGGAGGTCAGCATTTTTTTCATTCACTTTTTCTTTTAGATTTGAATAGTTTTTTGTGTTGGTCAATTTTAATTTGTGGACTTTCTGGCAAACTCCAATACGCGGGATCTTCTTACGAGACTAATCGGGGTTTTAATTTGTCCACTTTGTCTTGCATTTAAAAGAATCTTTCCTGTTGGTCATTAGCTTTTAAGACCTTACTTTTCAATCTCACGTCATTCGATTCTCTCTCTCTCTCTCTCTCTCTCTCTCTCTCTCTCTCTCTCTCTCTCTCTCTCTCTCTCTCTCTCTCTCTCTCTCTCTCTCTCTCTCTCTCTGTTTGTGTGTTAGTTAGTTATTTGGGTTTAACCCCGAGCAGCCAACTAAGGCCATCTCACGGCGGTGTGTGTGTGTGTGTGTGTGTGTGTGTGTGTGTGTGTGTGTGTGTGTGTGTGTGTGTGTGTGTGTGTGATGGTGTGTGTGTGTGTGTGTGTGTGTGTGTGTGTGTGTGTGTGTGTGTGTGTGTGTGTGTGTGTGTGTCTGTGTGTGTGATCAAAAACAAAACTTTGTTTCTGTGTTTCTTTAGTTTCAAACACCGATTTGTGTTAAGTGAATTGCGCTGGGTTTTTTTTTTAATTTTTTTTTTTAACGTGTTCAGAAAGTGTTGGGTTTTTAGTTTAAAAAAAAAAAAACTTTTTCCATCAAAGAATGAAGATAAAATGCACTTTAACGCCAAAAGCGTGCGTTGGAAATATTAAATTAATTTGACACCTGTTATTGGTTCCGTGCGGAAAGTTCGCTGGAAATTCATAGACAAAATAAATATTAGTTTTCACTTCAGATTGCTTCTCATTTTAGCTGGTGCGGCCCTACACAATTCTTATTAACTCGTTTTAGCCGTGCTGTATCCAGATACGCGGCTTAAAAACGCGTATCCGGATGCAGCACGTCTGGAATGGGTTAACCGTTGGCTGTCGGTAGCGGCTTTTGTCGCCATGATCCCTGAAGGAATCATGGCGACAGGAACTCTACCGACAGCCGAAAGCCTATTGCACTCAGTGGCTGGGTGAGTGTGTCAATAGCGCGGCCGTGTGTCTGCGTGTGGCTACGACTGTTAGCGTGGGAATGTTCACGCGAGAACTTACGGCACCACGCGCGTCTTTTATGATACTAATCTGACACCTCGCGTCTAATCCCCCAGTTTCTCCCGTGTTCTCGCGAGGCTGCTAATTATACAGTCAGATACTCACGACGCCTTGACTTCTGTGGAGACTGGACATGGGAAAAGGTTTTTTAACGCTAATTGGAATTCTGCCGAGCACCCCCTCTCCCTTCCCCAACCCCCCCCCCCCCCCCCCCCCCCCCCCCCCGTATCCCCCCCCCTAGCCCCCCCCCCCCCCCCTAGCCCCCCCCCCCCAGGAACCGCTGCGGCCGTCTTGGGGTCGAAGACCTTTTGGTACATAGGACACACACGCGCGCACGGACACACACACACGCACTCACCCATACACTTTCGCACGCACGCACAAACACGTCCTCCCCCCCCCCCCCCCCCCCCCCCCCCCCCCCCCCCGGCCCGACCGCCGGAGGATTAACGCTAAAGTTTGTGAAGATGAAAGGCAGTAGACATGCATTACTGCCTCGTGATAAGATCATTGCCGGAGGATTAACGCTAAAGTTTGTAAACATGAAAGGCAGTAGACATGCATTACTGCCTCGTGATAAGATCATTGCCGGAGGATTAACGCTAAAGTTTGTAAACATGAAAGGCAGTAGACATGCATTACTGCCTCGTGATAAGATCATTGCCGGAGGATTAACGCTAAAGTTTGTAAACATGAAAGGCAGTAGACATGCATTACTGCCTCGTGATATGATCATTGCCGGAGGATTAACGCTAAAGTTTGTAAACATGAAAGGCAGTAGACATGCATTACTGCCTCGTGATAAGATCATTGCCGGAGGATTAACGCTAAAGTTTGTAAACATGAAAGACAGTAGACATGCATTACTGCCTCGTGATAAGATCATTGCCGGAGGATTAACGCTAAAGTTTGTAAACATGAAAGGCAGTAGACATGCGTTACTGCCTCGTGATAAGATCATTGCAAGAGCCATAGATCCTCAGGCGATCTATTCCTGTTGCAGGCGCGTGGCTTGTGCGTGATGAATGAATGTTACGATGAATGGAGAACAGAATGATCTTTCTGTAACAGATGTACATACTCGTGATCCCCCTCAATCTGTGGAAGGTCATGAACATCTATGCCGCCCCTTACAAATGCCTATGTGGCCCTTGCACATGGACGTCTGTGTCATTGTGAATGAACCCATTGTACCCCAAGACCGAAATCCCCCAATGTTGCTGGCGTCCTCTGAAGACTGCAGTGCAGTGCAGGACGCAGATCGACCATGATAGTTCAAGGGTGATGCCAGAATAGCTTGGCGCCCATAGGCGCCAAGCTATTCTGGCATCACCCTTGAACTATCATGGTCGATCCATATCTTGCTGTGGTGTGTCTGGGGTGGAATGAGTAAATTGCTGGACATATGATGCTGATATGAGAAAAGCGACACATGTTGCGGAATCATGATGGACAGTCACAGTTAATGAGCTTGCCTGATTTGCGATACAGTTTATTAGTTTATTTTCCCCCAGTACGCAAAACACCATCGGGCCGACGTTGGCCGCCTTGGGCCCGCGCACGACTGTGGTTACACTAACCCGACTGTGGTTACACTAACCCGACTGTGGTTACACTAACCCGACTGTGGTTACACTAACCCGTTGTGGTTACACTAACCCGACTGTGGTTACACTAACCCGACTGTGGTTACACTAACCCGACTGTGGTTACACTAACCGGCGCGACTGTGGGCTGGCCGACTGTACAGTTCCAGCTACTACCCCAGTAGCAAACCGTCTTCGGGCTCACGACGGCCGCAGTGGGCCCATTCACACCCGTGTTAGTTAGTTCACACCCGTGCGCGGGTCCACTCACTGCGGCTGGCGTGGGCTCAAGGACCTTTGCTCACTGGGTTCGGCCCGACAGCCTTTTGCCTCCTGTGTTTAAATCCCCAACAGGTATTTATTCAAAGCTGTCTGTGATTTTCACATACTTTGTCAGACACTGCTCCTAAACTATGGCTGTTCTTCCATTTCGCGTAGTGCAGCCTCACATCACCCCCCCCCCTCACCCCACCCCCACCCCCGCCCCACCCCCACCCCTGCCCCCCACCCCCGCCCCTCCCACCCCCGCCCCTCCACCCCCACACCCCCAATTTAGCTTCCTTTTATTAAAGCGACCTGTGTGTCATGACAGGAAAGGGTGAAAAGTTCGAAATGTCTTCTTAAAAATAGTCCTTGTATTCGTATTAGTGTGTGATACAGTTTTCTTTGTATGTCATGCAGTTTCGTATTAGTATGTGATACAGTTTTCCTTGTATGTCTTGCAGTTTCGTATTAGTATGTGATACAGTTTTCTTTGTATGTCTTGCAGTTTCGTATTAGTATGTGATACAGTTTTCCTTGTATGTCTTGCAGTTTCGTATTAGTATGTGATACAGTTTTGTTAACGAATGAAGTTTGAATGTCGTTAAGACGAAAGACTTTTCTGCTATTTTTCTCGTGTTTACGTAACAGAGTTGCAGAGATGTGCACAGAAAAAAGGGCGGTGAAAATGTCCGATTGTTACGTGTGCGTACTCACACGGACTGTAACAAGAAAGGGGGAAAAGTCTGAACTGAGGCAAGAGCCGTTGAAACAGCAAACGTTAGCAAAATTCGCAAAGAGTAGATCGCTTTATACACATGTACAGCTTACCCGTATCACTTAAAGGACTGAAAATCCTTATTGTCCCTGTTATGCAATGAATAGCATCTCTCAAGGCCCCGCCACACGAGCCGGTTGTGCTCCGATTTTGAAGCCGATTCCGATCCGATTGCGATCGGATGACGTCAATTATCCGATCCGGTCCCAATCGGCTGGGAATCGGGTGTCTAGAACCTGTTCTATTTCCCCGGTCCGAATCGGCCTCGGTTGTAAGCTTCAACCAATCAGAGCGCGTCTCGCAAAGCATGTCGTAGTTTGCAAATGACGGAACACGCCTGTTGTGATCAGTACCACCTTCGTGCGGCTGATGTTTCGCACGCCTCTTCCCGAATATGATGCAAAACTGCTGATAATGCAAGCACATCATCATCACTGTCAAAACTAGCAGCCATTTTGCAGAACAGGTACGACTTTGATCTTCGATTCAAACCGGTCGGCTAAACAAGTCGGGAAATGTGTGGCAGTGCACACGGTTTTTTTTTAGTCCGGCCCGATCACCCCTCGATTCGAAACTGATCGGGAATCGGCCTCAAAACCGGGCATGTGTAGCGGGGCCTTTAGTGCAATTGATTGCTTCAAAACGGTTTTTTTTTTAAATATTGCTTAAAATAACACGCGCGTACGTACATGAGCGTCGATTCCGTCTGGTTTGCTTAACAATGGGGTAGATTTATTCACAATGCAACCAATCAACCCCGTCACTGTCCACAACAAAATCTGAACACAAACCATTTGCAAGAGGCACAGATCCTCATGAGCCCCCGCAGTTGCGGGGGCTCATGAGGATCTGTGCCTCTTGGTGCCGCCACTGTGTGCATTTCCTTAGACGGACATAGATAGCTCTTTGGCGTTGAATTATTTTTTTAAAAAAAGATTTCAAAAGCACAGTCCGCGTCCACTGGCAATGAAGGGGTTAACGGTTCATGGCCGCTCCAGGAATGTACGTATTCCATGACAGCGAAGAGCCAGGAATGTACGTATTCCATGACAGCGAAGAGCCAGGAATGTACGTCAATTCCATGACAGCGGAGAGCCAGGAGTGTACGTATTCCATGACAGCGAAGAGCCAGGAGTGTACGTATTCATGACAGCATAACGCAAGTCCAAACGCTTTTTATTGGTCACAAAAAGGCGGCTGACACGTCGCGTCATAAAGCCACTGCAACACTACGCACGGTCGGGCATTATCGGCGTGTGACGCGAGCGATGTATTGCAAAAATGCTGATCGATGTTTGCCATCAGACCCTGTGCCAGCACGGCGAGAAGCGTAGATTCTCATGAGCCCCTGCTGTTGCGTGTGCTCGTGAGACTCTGTGCCACTTTCAGATGGTAGAAACTGAATGCCGCTGCCACGGGTAATACAAAACCAATCAATTACACGATCTAAGTGTAGTTAAGGTCATAGAAAAAGACATATTGTAGAAATAATTACAATTCAAGCTTACTTACCTACATGCTTGTGACCTTCCGTGAACTGATGCACTAAAAGTCTGCCACTCAATGTTCCTCGGAATCTGTGATCTCATTAGATTTTAGTATTTAACTCATTCAGCCCGACGGCCGTATTTCCCAAATTTGGGAGGCGTCATCTAACGACTATGCACCAGTTGCAGGAGATGGATCGGCCATGATAATTCAAGGGTAGTGGCAGATTTGCTTGGCGCCTGTCGGCGCCAAGCTAATCTGGCAACTACCCTTGAATTATCATGGTCGATCCATCTTCTGCTGTAGGGCGTCAGGGCTGGGTGGGCTAACAAAACAGAGCGACTTGGCCCAGTGAGAAAAATGCCCGAATTCATTTGTAGGCAATACTGCAATTCAGAAGACAGATCGACCATGATAGTTATAGGTGTAGTTTTACCCATCAATCCCTGACATGCTACGCCTGGATGTGGGTCGACCATGATAGTTCAAGGGTGGTGTCAGTATAGCTTGGCGCCTGTAGGCGCCAAGCTATTCTGACACCACCCTTGAACTATCATGGTCGTTCTGTCTCCAGTCAGTACTGTGACGTAGACCTCCAATGATAAGGAAAATGTGACAATGTCATCCCCAGGATGTGTTGAGTTAAGGGAGGTGCGAAGTTATTGTGGTACCACCCTTGAGCCGTCATGATCGATTCATATTTGGTCGTGGCTCGTCAGGGCAATACTCGAGGGTTCACGCGGGTATGCCTGTCGCTGGCCTCACTTTTTTATTATTATTTTTTTTTTTTTTAAATCGTGGAATGTTAATTCTCCGCCACGGAGCTTATCGACAGCCCTTCCAGACTGAACCGGAAGTAAACCATAGCCTCTTTCACATCAGTTCTCTTTTACACGTTAATGTTATACACATAATTGTTTGCAGCTGTACGGATGGTTTCCTCGTCACAAAAGTCTTAACCCTTACCCCCCCACCCCCCCCACCCCCCCACCCCCCCACCCCCCACCCCCACCCGCCACCCTCCAAGGTCCCATTTCTCAAATTTTGGAGGTGTTGCCTAACGACTATGAACCAGTTGCAGGAGATGGATTGACCATGATAGGCGCCAAGCTGATCTGGCACTATCCTTGAATTATCATGGTCAATCTATCCTCTCCTGCTGTAGGGATCCGGGGCTAAAAGCTTTAAACTAATTGACACCCACGTTCAAACTGTAACCCACCGGATGAAATTGTGCTTCAGGCCAAAGAACACAGTTGTCGTTTCCGTACTGTCCAGTCTCTTAGCCATAGTTAGTCCCAGGCATCCCCTAATATTTCAATCCCCTAAAAAAACACTACCGCCCACCAGCTGCACATTTGCCATACACAAAATAACACAAAAAAACAGCACCTTGACAGACTCATTTCTTGGCTATGAACCTGATTCCTTACCAACCCCACACCCAAGCACAGCTGAAATCAGCGTGCCCCTCAATTGTCCACTGGATAAGCTCAGGATGGTATGAATCAAAGCACCAAACATTTCTCCTCTCATCTCACCAGACATTTCCAGCAAATTCCAACATTCAGCCCTACTACAAATTTTCAAACGAGGCAAAAAATTGTTTTTAAAAACACCGGTCCTTGCCGCACTGCCTCAACTGCCAAATTTGAATATGTAACATGACCTCTACACAGCGGTGGGTGGTTTTCACAAGCGGTCCTTTTCTCTAACAGGGTTATTGAACGGGCGCGATCTATTTGATATCACCTTAACTCACTCTACCCCAGACACACCACAGCAAAATAAAGATCGACCATGCTAGTTCACGGGTGATGCCAGAATAGCTTGGCGCCTATGGGCGCCAAGCTATTCTGACATCACCCTTGAACTATCATGTTCGATCTGTGTCCTGCACTGCATCGCAGTCTTCAGAGGACAACGGCAACCTTTGGAGATTTCGGTGGTGGGGTAGAATGAGTTAAGGAAACTGGTATTGAATTTATGAAGCCGCAAGAAATGCCCGATAGAATTAACACTCAGCGCAGACGCTGCCCTACTGACACACAAAACATCCTCTCGCCGACGTCAGCCTTACAAGGGTTACTCACTGGGTGCCAAAGGATTCGTGAGGTATTATTAACTCATTCAAGACGCTCGCATCAATAGTTGCGTAAGTGTCGTATAGCGTTGCCGGCGGCAACGCTATACGACACTTACGCAGCTATTGATGCTGGGACCTTGAATGAGTTAATTATAGATTAAGAAGTTTGTACTCTATCTAGACTTGGGTGGTGGACTCTACACGCTGAATTTTGTTTGTGAAACCGAGCAGTCATCGCCACCACTTAATTCCTTTTTTCTAGAGGTATGGATTCTCTAGCATGGATTCCTTAATGCTGGTTGCATGGTTGAGCTTAAATCCTGCGCAAGCGACTAAGCAAGGTGCTCCGCTATAGCAGAACACCTTGCTTAGTGGCTTCATGCAACTGACCCCTTGCGGCCGCAGTTCGCCGAGCATAAATTCTGTGGTGACCGTTGTGCTTTTCTCTGGTCCGTTTTGTATATGACGACTTTGGCTGGCCATAACATGACCAAAACAATTTGAAACAAAGCTTGTGAGTTTATAACAAGGTTGGGAAGCCATATATTATTGCATTCTTGGTAAATTCTGACTTTATGCCAACGTTGGTCTTGTAATTAAACTTTGTGACTTGTGGCAAGGTCGGCCAGCCGTATTATTGCGTTCTTGTAATTAACCTTTGTGTCGGTATCCGGCCCACAATTCCTGACCCTTTGACCTCCGAAAATGGACAGTGGTGACAGGTCACGTGACGCGAGCGCTGTGTGGTACCGCGCGCACCATCTCTGTTTAAATATCAGAGCCAAACACACACACAGTCATATTAATCGACTTCTAAGCGCCGCGTACAAGTCACTGAAGATGGAATGACAATGATGACTCAAGGGTAGTGCCAGATAGAATCGGGCACTGCCCGGCCTTGAGTAAAAAAACTGACTATATTTAGACACTTTAATCGGGTGTTGTTCTCCTCAGGCTCATTCGTAATGTTAATCATGCACTACCCGTTTTGATATCATTAGGAACTCAGATAAATGCTGCACTACCCTATGTCGTCATGCTCTATTAATCTCAAGCCGTTTGCGGTTTACGTAAATGAGTTAATATCTCAGACAATATCTCAGAGTGGACAGGACTGAGGCTGGGCGATACGCTAAGAATGGCAGAGAACAGAGAGGAATGGAGGGAGCTGGTTGCCAAGTCATCAGTGGTGCCCCAACGGTCGGCAAGACTACGGGACATAGATGATAGATAGATAGATAGATAGATAGATAGATAGATAGATAGATAGATAGATAGATAGATAGATAGATAGATAGATAGATAGATAGATAGATAGATAGATAGATAGATGGGTAGGTAGATAGATAGATAGATAGATAGATAGATGGGTAGGTAGATAGATAGATAGATAGATAGATAGATAGATAGATAGATAGATAGATAGATAGATAGATAGATAGATAGATAGATAGGTAGGTAGGTAGGTAGGTAGGTAGGTAGATAGATAGATAGATAGATAGATAGATAGGTAGGTAGGTAGGTAGGTAGGTAGGTAGGTAGGTAGGTAGGTAGGTAGGTAGGTAGGTAGGTAGGTAGGTAGGTAGGTAGGTAGGTAGGTAGGTAGGTAGGTAGGTAGGTAGGTAGGTAGGTAGGTAGGTAGGTAGGTAGGTAGGTAGGTAGGTAGGTAGGTAGGTAGGTAGGTAGGTAGATAGATAGATAGATAGATAGATAGATAGATAGATAGATAGATAGATAGATAGATAGATAGATAGATAGATAGATAGATAGATAGATAGATAGATAGATAGATAGATAGATAGATAGATAGATAGATAGATGAGTTAAGTTGCTTTCTCTGAATTTCTTTTTTCCACGATGTACTACTTGGAACTGAAAATCACTAACTGAAAATGTGTGTGAACCAGTTTGCATTCAATGTAGTTTTTTAGTTCGCTCCTTTATTTTTTTTTTTTTTTAGTTGTGACTTTGTTAAAAGCTAATTAAGTACTACAACTTCCTTTTTTCAAGTTCCATCCATCTCCGGCAACTGCCCTTAGAAGGGATACAGTCATTTTCTCAGTCAGTTGCTTTTGTCACTAGACGAAAACGAGTGTGTGACCTTTTGACCATCGTGAGGACTCGTGTAGTGCTGACCGCTCATTTAGCGCCGGGGGTTTGTTGTCAGCTTGGCTGTAAAAGCGGCCGGCAGTCCTGTTATACTGACAAAGCCTGGGCATGTGACACCTTTCGTCATGCTACCCGGCGTCCGTGTACAGATTTGAGAGTTTGACTTCAACCTTTTTGCCCCATCAGTTGCGTGCGCGGCCGTGATTTTGGACCTCACGGTTGACAGAAAACACACAGGTAAATGTAAAATGGCCGCGTGGTGATTTTACATTTACCTGTGTGTTTTCTGACAGAAAAAGTTAAATTACTCAAACTCGTTAACTCTTTCGAGACGTGCTACACGTCTCGAAACAGTTAACCCATTGTGTCCCAGGTACGAAATCTCCGCATTGTTTAGTTGTCCTCTGAGGATTGCGTTACAATTCAGGAGACAGATCGACCATGTTAGTTCACGGGTGGTGCCAGAAAAGCTTGGCGCCTATGGGCGCTATTCTTTCACCACCCTTGAACTATCATGGTCGAGCCACATCTTGCTGTGGAGTGTTGGGGTAGAATGAGTTAAATTCCAAATTGCTCAGTGTCGCCAGCCTGTATGTTCAAGGCGTGTGCAAAGTCTGTCATTTTGAACCTTTCGGGCGGATGTACAAATGGCTGGACACTGGAGGTTTCCGTTCCGACGCCATACAAGCGTGTGAAGTCTGGACATTGGAGATTGTAATCTCTTGACCATCACCACAATCACCTGGCCTTTCGGTTCTCACTTCTGTTACAAATGAGTGGTAAATATTACGGGGAACTTCGGCTGTCACAAAATGTCAGGGACTCGATGGTTTTCTTGTTACATGCAGATATCCAGATTACATATCCACCCCTACCACCCTCACTACCCCCCCCCCCCCACCCCTTCCCCTTTCCCAATTCTATCCAATTTTTCTTATATCCAAAAATTAAGCGAATCATTTGCGTACCTGTTTAAATCGGGCGTATTTTTTTTTTAAAAATGTACAAAAAAAAAAAAGAATTTGTCTTTAGCGTATAGTAACAAACCTATTAGCAGTTACCAACACACCAGCACCTGTGGCGATGAATAATTAGACCATATCCTTAACCCCCTCACTGCAAACGGCCACACGCGTTTTGGCTTAGTCAACGCCAACGCCAAATATTACACGCATCACTCATACGTAAATGTTAGTTCTTGAGTTGTTTTTAACGCAGTGAAAGCAACCGATTCTCGTATATATTAGTAGAGACAGCACGAGGCCAATAACCTCATGAGCCCCTGCTCAAACTCCTTCACTGGCTTCCCATCCCCCAACGCATCCAATACAAGATTCTGTCTCTCTGCTACAAATCCCTGAACAACTGCGCTCCTGCCTATCTCTCAAACTTACTTCACCCCTACACTCCTCCCCGCTCCCTCCGCTCCGCTCCGACCCTCTCCGCCTCCACATCCCCCGCACCAAACTCAGCACTTTCGGCCCCCGCTCCTTCTCAGTATACGGTCCATCCACCTGGAACACTCTCCCACTCTCTCTCTCTGTCAGAAACACTCTCTCCTCCTTCCAGTCCCGCCCTCAAAACTCACCTCTTCCAACAGTTCTAGCACTATACCACCACACTCCCCACCCTAAGCAGACTGTCGTAATGTATTTCACTATTTGTGGTACGTGAGTCGTTGTCTAAAGCGTGCGCATGCGTGCGCGAGTTGTGAGTGCGCGCTTAGAGTTATAATTATTATAAGATAAGCGCATTATAAATACCGTAATTATTATTATTATTATTATTATTATTATTATTATTATTATTATCTGCGGTAAGTTAGTGCATCTGCGGGGGCTCATGAGGTTCTTTGCAGGTTCTTGCGGTTGGGAGTTGCTCTATATATATTAGTAGAGACAGCACGAGGCCAATAACCTCATAAGCCCCTGCTCAAACTCCTTCACTGGCTTCCCATCCCCCAACGCATCCAATACAAGATTCTGTCTCTCTGCTACAAATCCCTGAACAACTACGCTCATGCGTATCTCTCCAACTTACTTCGCCCCTACACTCCTCCCCGCTCCCTCCGCTCCGCCTCTGACCCTCTCCGCCTCCTCATCCCCCGCACCAAACTCAGCACTTTCGGCCCCCGCTCTTTCTCAGTATACGGTCCAACCACCTGGAACACTCTCCCACTCTCTCTCCGTCAGAAACACTCGCTCTCCTCCGTCCAGTCTGCCCTCAAAACTCATCTCTTTCAACAGTTTTAGCACTATATCACCACACTCCCCAGCCCAAGCTGACCGTCCTAATGTATCTTCACTATTTGTGTTACGTGAGTCATTGTCTAAAGCGTGCGCATGCGTGTGCGAGTTGTGAGTGCGCGCTTAGAGTTATAATTATTATAAGATAAGCGCATTATAAATACCGTAATTATTATTATTTTTAAAGCACTCGCTGCACGTGCTGCTATTTCTAATTTCCGCCGTGCACGACACGTGTGTCTAATGTAATCATTGTACATCAAAGTTTTAATCGCTGCTTGGCATCAGGTTCAGCATCGGGATGGTTATGCCCCGAAATCCGTGTCCCACATTCACAGCCGGTGTACACCGCTTGGTTGGCTGCCCCGCGCCAGATAGAAAGACCCAGTGTTACTTTGTCGTACGCCAGATCAGTCGAGCCTTGGTTACTCTGGCGTTGCTGTTCGTGACGGGATTAAAAGTGAACACGCCAGATTGATTCACACGCCAGATGTACGCGGGGTCAATTTATCGTACGGCAGATGAACCAGGGGTCAGTCAGGTTTTCGTGAAGGAAATAACTAGCCAAAACGGATCACCGTCGCGAGAGATCCTGGGCTGTAAAGCCCCCAAACTACACACCACCAGCACACACGAAGAATTCGGCAGCACTGAACTACAAGGACGTCTTACGTTCAGATGTGTGTTGGATTACCGACAATATAGTAATTGAAGTCACAACGTCGATGTTTATAAACGTGTGTACGATGACTGAATTTGTGTAAACGGTGTTACGGGAACTAGTTTTTTCTTTTTCAGTCGACTCTTTACATGTCGGTAGCGGTTTTTGTCGCGATGATTCCTGCAGGAGTCATCGCGACAACATTCGCTACACGGACAGCCAAAGGGTTAAAGAAGAGGTAGGACAGGGGCTAAGAAGGGAGGCAGTGTGAAGATCAGTACAGCGTTAACGCCGCTACAGCGATATACGTGCATTCATTTATTGCTTTATTGCGCAAGCCGGGTTTGTCTTTTGGAGACAGATTTACGTAAAAGTCGTAGACGGAAACCCCCAGGCACCCCCTCCACTTGAGAATCGACGTTATAAATGTTGCCCTGTGAATTACACTTCAGGGGACAGATCGACCATGATAGTTCAAGGGTGGTGCCTGAATATTCTGGCACCACTCTTTAACTATCAAGGTCGATACACATCTCATTGTGTGTCCAGAGCTGAGAATGAGCGAGGATCTATGCCCAAGTGGGGGGAGGGGGGGGGGGGGGAGCGGTTTTCGCCCACGTACTGTACCAGCGTCGCACATTACATCGACTTGTTTTAAATCCCCATTGATTACCTGGCGGGCCAGATGTGGGACGTGGAAATGAATTTGAAAACTAAAACCGCAGGCACAAACCACGCGCCCAGCCTCGCCTTGTCCGTCGCTCTCAATCTCCGCCACACTTCTTTTCTGCAAGTCTCGTGACGCCGTAACGCATTTTCGAGACGAGCCGCACTGATCGGAATACGCGTCATTAGGACGCCGCCTATCCGAAGGCAGCTGTTTTCGAATGTGTTAAGTAGTGCCATGTATAGACGCCGCTTCCGTACGTATTAGCAGTCGGTTGTACATGGCGTCTTTGTTTCATTTCATGTTTAAAGACGAGGTGATGAGGTGAGGCAGTAAGGGGGAGGGGGATGTGTTAAGTCGTCCCATGTATAGACGCCGCTTCCGTATGTATTAGCAGTCGGTTGTACATGGCGTCTTTGTTTCATTTAATGTTTAAAGACGAGGTGATGAGGTGAGGCAGTAAGGGGGAGGGGGATGTGTTAAGTAGTGCCATGTATAGACGCCGCTTCCGTATGTATTAGCAGTCGGTTGTACATGGCGTCTTTGTTTCATTTCATGTTTAAAGACGAGGTGATGAGGTGAGGCAGTAAGGGGGAGGGGGATGTGTTAAGTCGTCCCATGTATAGACGCCGCTTCCGTATGTATTAGCAGTCGGTTGTACATGGCGTCTTTGTTTCATTTAATGTTTAAAGACGAGGTGATGAGGTGAGGCAGTAAGGGGGAGGGGGAGGGAGATCATGGGGAGAGAGAATCAATGAAGCTTTATTTTACAACGGTGAAGATATTAACACAGTCAGTGACTATGTCATTTTTCGTACCTGCCGTTGCTACAACTACGACTAGCTAAGTACAAAATATTACATAAACCAGGGACATCAAGGCACAGTGATACAAAATATACAGTCCACAAAACACAAACACACACATACGCGCACAAACGCACTCGCGCGTCCACACACACACACACACACACACACACACACACACACACACACACACACACACACACACACACACACACACACACACACATGATTGTTAGAATATACACGTACATTCGTGTGTCTACGAATAACTAGATATTATTATTTGAGTAATGTCAGATACCTATAAAGACTTGTCTTGAAAGGAGATAATGTTGGAGTGGCTTTAACGTAATGTGGGAGTGAGTTCCACAGTGTGGAACCCACAAATGACAAAGTAGATTTAAATATATCTATTCGGGATTTTGGAACAGAGAGAGAGAGAGAGAGAGAGAGAGAGAGAGAGAGAGAGAGAGAGAGAGAGAGAGAGAGAGAGAGAGAGAGAGAGAGAGAGAGAGAGAGAGAGAGAGAGAGAGATGATGATGATGAATCTTTATTTATTCAGGATAAAGCTATTAGGCAACTCAATGCCTGTCTTACAAGCTGTCCTGTAAACAAACAACATAACAGGAAAATAAACATAGCATGCAAATAATAACAATAATAATAATAAGAAGAAGAAAAACTACGGAAAAAAACAAACACAATAGGTGAATCAATGAAAGGGGAAAAAAAAATCGTATTGGAGAAGTAGTAACTGCCACCAACACAAAAGTAAGAGAAATAAATGAGTGCATAGCATTAATATGATACTCAGCTAAGACAGTGTCAAAGAATCAGCAGCATCAAGAGCATATAGCGACACCGACAAGACCAAGGATTATCAGTTTACAAATGTAAGGAGAAAGAGAAAATACTTGACTTTCACGTGTTATCAACAACAATACTCTGATATGGCAAACTGTGAAGTCAGGCTGAGAAGAGAGAGAGAGAGAGAGAGAGATCTGGGGCATCTTTGAATGTGCGCTTGGCCCCCATCGTGTAGACCCAGTACATTTTATTTTATTTTATTTTTTCAAACTTGAAAGCTTTCGGACATTACTCCCCACCCCCACACCCACCCCCTACACACACAAACACACACCACCACCGCAACAACCATCACCACCACCGTCTCTGGAGAAGGCTCCAATCGTTAGTCTTTTCTAGGGGTGGGTGGTGGTGGTGTTTTAATAGTTTTCCAAAATGTAATTTTAACCCTTAGGCTGTCGGTAGTGTTTTTGTCGCGATGATTCCTGTAGGAAAAGACTGAGTGGTCTCGCTTACATCCACCTATCGAACGATCGCCTGTTGAGATGGGACTTTTTTTCTAAGTTTTTGTTGACATGTGGTTTTACTGAATCTTTTAACTCATTCGAGACGTGCTGCATCCGGAATGCAGCACGTCTCGAATGAATAGTGTTAAATAGTACTTCAAACTGACGTCTCGACAAAATTTCTTCATTTGTTGTTTCAGGTCTTGTGTAGTGAACTTGAAACACAGCTGAGTCGTGTCGCGCCTTGGTGAACACTTCCTTCTTCGTCAGGTAAAGAATGCATTTGAGTCTTTTATCGGTATAGTCTGTCCGTGTGTCCGTCTTTCTATATGCAAACATATTTCTGTATCTATATGTTTCACAATGACATCTCACTGGCAGTGCTTGATTAGACCGGCGCAACAGATCAGCTTTATTCATCGTAACTAGTCTGCCTGTTGTCCCAACAAATGAATCAATGAAACTCTGAGAACGGTTGAGGCATTGTCATAGTCATTTTTCGAACCTGCTCCAAAGCTGTCGAAGCACTCCGCTTAAATTAAGGTCGTCATACTGCTACTTTGAATAATAAAAATAATAATAATAGCGTTATTATATAGGCGCTTTTTCTCAATTTTTGGGCAAATCGACTCAAAGCGCCGCGAACTGAAACCCAACACGCACACTCACGTAACAGACACGGATTTACGCCATTTAAGACAAACACAGTACTGACAAGACAGACGAAGGGCCAGTTCAGCTACTGAAGTTACAGAGATTTTTGATCGCTTGTATTTGAAATTTGTAAAGTAGCCTGAAACCGGTACCAAAGCGTGGGGGGGGGGGGGGTGGGTGGGGGGGGGGGGGTGGAAGAACCCGGAGAAAGAACCCCCGACTTCGGTATCAATTTCAGCTCACTTAATCAAATTTCAAATATAAACGATTTGAATTTCCAAAATTTCAGTAGCTCGCTTGAGCTTGCCCTTAGCACCACGTGAATGTTCTGTGTTCATGTACAGTGTGTGAGTGAATGCGCGTGATTCACGTGAGCGTGCTTGTTGGGTTCAGTTCGCGGCGGCGCTTTGAGCCGATTTTCAATTGGGATAAAGCGCCTATTTAATGCGCTGATTTTAATTTTACTTCAGCTGAAGTGTCTGGTGTCTGTGTAGTTGGGCATTTTACGCTAGGCCACGAAGCAAACTATGGAATATTGTTTCGAATACTACATGTGCTCCGTACAGAGCTTTCGAGTCCTGCGCGCCAAGGTTTGTCCACAGTACACTCCGTACCGCTCTTTCATTACGCAGGTTGTCCACCGTTTATTAGGTACTCCATGCGCAAAAGGCCACCGGGCCGATGTCGGCCCCATGGCCTTTTGCGCATTGGGCGCATGTACATACAAGGTGTTGGAGTGAGCCGTGCGGGAAAGAAAGGCGCAACACAGGCGTGGATTAAAAAGCAGGCTGCCAGATTATTTCTGATGAATAGCAAACACAAGAAAGCCAAGCCGCATCTGTGACAAAATTTGAATTTTTTTCGTGTGCATAGACTGAAAGTCCTATACCTCCTCTTGAGAAGGAATACTGACTGCAAGTGGACGCCAGGGAGAGGCATGGATCATCGTGAGCCGCAGGAAACCTGTGACAAGATTTGATTTTTTGTTCTGTCGGCGAGAAATCCTATGCCTCCTTTCTTTAAGGGATAATTAGTGATAAAACTGAACCTCGGCCGCAAGAGGTATGGATCCTCATGAGCCCCCGGAAATGCGGGGGCTCATGAGGATCTATGCCTCTTGCAGAAAAACTAAACGTGTCTGTGCTTATTCTGTCACGTTGTAGCCAAAGTAGCGATTTAACGAGATTTTCCATTCTGCGGCCTTCTCAATCAATGATTGTTAATTTCACGGCGGAATTAAAATCAAGGGGGAGAGAAGCCAAAGGTAGGTGGCGACAGCCGTGGTATATTTGAAAATGTTGCACTCACAGGTGACAAAAGAAGAAATTCTTTGTAAGAAGTTATTTAGATCGTGTATAAATACCACTGTGTACTTGATCTTTTTTTTTTTTTTCTTCTTTTTTTTTTTCGTACGCTTGACTCGAGATGATTTTGGGTTGCCATTTTATTTCCCAAAGCCGACGTACTGCAAAGACGGCGTTTGGCGTTCTTATTCAAAATAAGTGAAGTTAATTTATTGTGTATTAAGTTTTAGCTTTTAAAGCGTTAATCATGAAAGCGACCTGCTTCGGGCAGTTATGGGTTAATAGTGTGCATAATTAACTCCTTAACTCTTTCGAGACGAACGGCATCCGGATACGCGGCTGATGCCGTTCGTCTCGAATGAGTTAATGAATATTGTCAGTATGCCTTACACTAGTGCTGGACAAAATGGCCGAGTTAGGAAGTTTGAGTATCGTAAAATGAAAGACTTGTCCGGTCTTCTTCTCCTGTGCGCATAGATAGGGGAGTTGCCCGGACACCAGGCAGGGGCAGTAGAACACCTATGTCTTCCTGTGTCAGTGGATTCTGAAAAGAAGTGTAGAGAAGAGTTTTGAGGCAGGACGACATTGAGAATCCTTTGTATCGGCGAATCATTTTTCAGCAGCTGAAGCCCGCCCTGGAGCAGAGCGCTTTAACTGGTGAGAAAGATTTTTTTTTTAAAAACCGTCTGGATTCAAGCGCTGTGCAATATGTGTACACTGTATACGTATCAGGATTCAGAGAGAGAGAGAGAGAGAGAGAGAGAGAGAGAGAGAGAGAGAGAGAGAGAGAGAGAGAGAGAGAGAGAGAGAGATTTCGGTGACCAAGTATGAAAGGATCTCTCTCTCTCTCTCTCTCTCTCTCTCTCTCTCTCTCTCTCTCTCTCTCTCTCTCTCTCTCTCTCTCTCTCTCTCTCTCTCTCTTTGTACTTAGTGTGTTGGCTAATGAGTTGGTTAATTAACATGCTACTCGCCAAGTCAGTTTCGCGTTGAAACTCCCCCCCCCCCCCCCCACTTCACCATCATGAATTCCCTTGAGAAACAGAGGTATAAATGAACCCTCATTCAGACCCATAAAGTGTGTGCATAGATTCTCCCCAACTGTGACCTGTGAATGGTATGCTAACCAGGACGACCACTTCTGTCGTTGGAAAAACTACTAATGCAAATTGTGCGCACAAAAGGCATCTATGCCTCTTGCAGATGGCCAGCTTTGTCTGAGACGCTGTGCAGCCTTGCAGGAGCTCATGAGGATCTGTGCATTTGAAGTTGGAAAAGCATGGCTGTTGCGGCATAGTAGCCAGCTGGTCTTGAAATGTGATCCGTTCCTTGCTGTAGAACCTCGTGAATAAAAAAAAAAACGGCCCTGCCCCCCCCCCCCCCCCCCCCCACCACATCCTTTCACCCTCTCTTTGCATACAGTTCAGAAGCACTTGTTCTAATGACTGGTAGTTAATTAGGATGGACTGGTCAATGTCGTGAAGTTTCGTCCACTGCCAAGTGTCATGAAACAGCTTCTTGATTGGAGCACGTTAAATCTAATATTAGTAGCAGTAGCAGATTGTATCACATTTATCTTGCGGGGCTCAGTACACGATGTCTGAGCCTTCATTAAGATGGAATGGTCAGTGTCGGAACATTTTGTGATCACGAGGCAAGAAAATATATAATATGATTTTAACCACTTTGGCTGCCGGTAGCCTGTTTGGTGGAGTAGTGATTCCTGCAGGGTCACCTCCACCAAACGCGCTACCGACAGACAAAGGGTGAACAATATATTTATACCATGATGACGTCAGCTTCAGATGAAAAACGTGTAAGTGTTTGAGTCAATGTCCGTATATTTAACACTGGCTGGTCTCGGATTATGGGCCTTACTGCTCTGAACGACTGTGCTGGTGATTTTGGACTTTACAGATGCTGCGTCGTACGGTCCAAGATCAGGGACCAGCGCGCGTAATGATGCTTCTGGTGCGTGTATCAGTTAACCCCTTCAGTTAACGCTACTACTGGTGCGTGGATCAGTTAACCCCTTCAGCTAACGCTACTACTGGTGCGTGTATCAGTTAACCCCTTCAACTAATGCTGCTACTGGTGCGTGTATCAGTTAACCCCTTCAACTAATGCTGCTACTGGTGCGTGTATCAGTTAACCCCTTCAACTAATGCTGCTACTGGTGCGTGTATCAGTTAACCCCTTCAACTAATGCTGCTACTGGTGCGTGTATCAGTTAACCCCTTCAACTAATACTGCTACTGGTGCGTGTATCAGTTAACCCCTTCAACTAATGCTGCTACTGGTGCGTGTATCAGTTAACCCCTTCAACTAATGCTGCTACTGGTGCGTGTATCAGTTAACCCCTTCAACTAATGCTGCTACTGGTGCGTGTATCAGTTAACCCCTTCATCCCCGACGCACTGCAGTAGGGCGATGGCTCCACCATGATAATTCAAGGGTAGTGCCAGATTAGCTTGGCGTCTGATGGCGCCAAGCTAATCTGGCACTACCCTTGAATTATCATGGTCGATCACCTTCCTGCAGCTGGGACAGGATCGTTCGTTGACACCTCCAACATTGGTGACATACGGCTTGGGGGGTTTGTTACACTGGCACATGTGTGACTGGATGTATCAGTTAATGTATCAGTCACTCGTGTTTTAATTACCTGCTCTGCGGCGATTTAACGTTATGTGCACTGCAGCAGCTGCGTGTGCAATTCTCTCTTAATTACCACTGAAACCCATGTATCACGCAGACCCCATCTTGATACGCGTACGTAGCCTAGATACCTATCTGCACGGTGAATAAAAATCACGCGAAATGCCTCGCCCGGCTTTCCATTTGATAACCAGATACATTGCGCGTGTTTGCCTGTTTGTGACGCCCCCCCCCCCCCACCCTACCCCCCAAAAAACAAAAAACAAAAAAAGGCAAATTAATTTTTGTGAAACGATTCTCATTGTATTACAATGGAAATATTGCTTTTCGTAGAAACAAGGACGTAGTGTCTTTTGCCTTGACGGAGCAAACATGCATGTATATTGACGGTTACAAACATGCATGTATATTGGCGGTTACAAACATGCATGTATATTGGCGGTTACAAACATGCATGTATATTGGCGGTTACAAACATGCATGTATATTGGCGGTTACAAACATGCATGTATATTGGCGGTTACAAACATGCATGTATATTGGCGGTTACAAACATGCATGTATATTCAAATACCTCCCCAAAGAAACACTCTTCTGTGTGACTATCAGAACAAACTATCATTTAGTACCCGTTGACCTAGTATGTACTACTTTTACTTCACCCATTCAGCCCGACGCACGTATTTCCCAAATTTTGGCGGCGCCATCTAACGACTATGCACCTGCTGCAGGTGATGGATCGACCATGATAATTCAAGGGTAGTGCCAGATTAGCTTGGCCCTGGCCAGACCTTCCCTTGCAGCCACTGCGGTCGAACCTGCCTGTCCCGGATTGGCCTCCGCAGCCACGAGGAGGCCTGCAGACGTCGTGGGCAAGCCCTATAAAATCTTCGTTCGCGAAGTCAAGCCAAGAGAGACAGATTTTAAGGTCATATGGACAGAGCGCCGCGCGAAGACCAGAGCCAGCGGGAACTACAAGTCTGATTTGTGGAACTTGTATCCTGCTTCTATACAGAGTTGAGTTGCAGAGCGCGCGTCTGGTGCCCTGTACCTTTAAAGAAGCAAGAGCCAGTTCCTTGCGGAGCGACTGAGCTTAGACCTGCGCCAGCCACTAAGCAGGTGCTCCGCTATAGCGGGGTGAGTGTTGTGGCGCTATACGGAGCACCTTGCTTAGTGGCTGTCGCAGGTCTAATCTCACTCATACAACTGACCTCACGGACACAAGCTCTGCCACTTAGATTTGTGTCCCCGCTGGTTCAATGGTCCAAATCACACAGTGCTAGGAGGTTCAGTTGCCCACTGTTCAAAAACTCATTGCGGGAGAGGGGTGAGGGGTGTCTAGCTGGATTTATTATGGACAATGCCGGCTTCACTGAAAGGGCGTATAATTATCATGGGAAGGCCAGTGCCTGTCTCTGTCACCTTTCCGCTTGGACATTAATTAGATCCTCGTGGGTCCTTGCATCCAAGGGGCTCAGATTCCGTCCATTTTCCCTCTTAAAATTCAGGTGGTGGCACTGATCTAGATGTGTCACAGTTCTAGCATTCATGAGCTCAATATGCTTAATTTATCCTTAGCATTCTGTGTTAGAGGCATAGATCTTCAAGGTGTACTAGAATCCAGGGGCGCACGTTCTTGTTCACCTGTCCTTTTCAAAGAGATGTAGGTCGGTTCTCACGACCAGTCTGCAGGAGCTCATCATCAGCCTCACCTGACGGGAACGCAGATCCTGGTGTGTGCTGATATTTACAAACTCAAATGTGCTTCACAGATTTTTCGTTTTTTGTAAAGGTAGCAAGACGTTGTCACGAATTATGATATACGGAGGAGCAAAAGAAATGCGACATTTTTGGAATCATCGGAAACACGACAGTGTTTCCGATGATTCCAAAAATGTCGCATTTCTTTTGCACTTCAGCATACACGTAAAATGGAAGTGCTCAGGTTTAGTTGTGTCAGCGTGCAAGAGCTCAATATGTTACCATGAATTAATAAATCTACATAGCCTATCTGTTTACTACATAGCCTACCTGTTTACTACATAGCCTACCTGTTTACTACATAGCCTTTTACTACATAGCCTACCTGTTTACTGCATAGCCTACCTGTTTACTGCATAGCCTTCCTGTTTACTGCATAGCCTACCTGTTTACTGCATAGCCTACCTGTTTACTGCCATAGCCTACCTGTTTACTACATAGCCTACCTGTTTACCGCATAGCTACATAGCCTACCTGTTGATACTGCTGACCATCTACTCGTATTACTTCTGTACGGATCTGTGGTTTTCAACCTTACGGCGCCAAACCGTAAGGTTCACAAACACAGACCTCCAACTTACGTACAACTATCGATGTAATCACAGGTCCTCAGTCACACACCACCACAAGTACGTCCTTCTATAACGGAGGAGGTAGCCAAGCGTTCACTCGACTACTAGTGGACATTAATCGTCCGGGAAGGGTTAAGTGGGTCACGGTTGGAGGGGACAGTGGGGGGGGGGGGGGAGGGGTGCGGAGAGTGACCAGTCCCCCGCCCCCGTCCCCCCTCCCCCACCCCGACCCCCTACTCCCCGTTATTCCTAGTGCTCCCTAGAGTTTTGTCCCCTCTCTCCAGTCCCGCTGCCCAGCCCCACAGCCCTCTACCTCTTCCTTTCTTCAATGCCCGTCACTGTCCTTTCTTTTCTGGCGAGATTCGGATGAGATAGATGAATCTTGCGGGTCAGTTTGTGGTGACACTGTCCCTGGCGCTCTCGCATTTTGTCCGCTAGGCATAGATCCTCATGCGCCCCTCCCCCCCCCCCCCCCTGCTCTCTATTACCTATCTCTCAGTCAATAGGCACAACATCCCATAAACCTGCGCTGTTCTCTGATGTCCGTTTGCAAGAGGTATAGATCCTCATGAGCCCCCGTTATTGCGGGGGCTCATGAGGATCGTATATCTCTTGCTGCTGTGAAGCTCATGAGCATTGATACCTTTTGCAAACAGACGCAATTGCGGGGGCTCATGAGGATCTAGAGTCTTGCTGCTGTGAAGTACTTATATCATTTGCTTCTTTGCTGGTTTTGTCTTTGTTTGTTTTCTTTGGGGGGGGGGGAGGGGGGGATTTTGTTGGCCACGCTAAATATGTCCTGTTAGTGCCACCATTTTTCATGTCCTGGTTTCCTCTGTATGATCCAACACGACAGACCAGTAATGCGCAAAACTATTGTCTGCCTCGTGTGGAGTCATGGTATCTGTGCGATCGCTTATAACTAGTGAGACTGCTCCATCCGCCCTCCCCTCCGGCCTGTCATTCTGCCAGTGGTCAGTGCAGTGCTCTCTCTCTCTCTCTCTCTCTCTCTCTCTCTCTCTCTCTCTCTCTCTCTCTCTCTCTCTCTCTCTCTCTCTCTCTCTCTCTCTCTCTCTCTCACACACACACAATTGACCGGTTTATGTAACACGTTGGTTGTCATTCGCTTGTGGTCCTGCCAAATAACTTTAACTCCTTCAAGCCCGACGCACGTATTTCCCAAATTTTGGATGCGTCATCTAACAACTACGCACGTGTTGCAGGAGATGGATCGACCACAACTTATCATTCAAGGGTAGTGTCAGATGAGCTTGGCGCCTGTCGGCGCCAAGCTCATCTGACACTACCCTTGAATGATCATGGTCGATCCATCTCCTGCTGTAGTGCGTGAGGGCTGAATAAGTTAAAATGAATCCACGCTCAGTCGCTGGGCCGATGATTTAAAATGACTACTTTTAGGAAAGTACAGTGCTTACGGAGTTTACTTCTTGATTTTCGCTTATGAGAGAACATAGGGTTAAAACGTCGATGTCGGCAGATGTGCCGCTCAAGGCATCCGAAGTTTGCTTCTGTGATTAAGTGTGCGGATTTTTTTTTAAATTGTGTCTTGCAGTTGAAAGTGTCAGTTTATACCAGATTGTTATTTGCTTTTGGGGGTGTGACGTCATAGTGTAGAAACGTCACGGAGAACAGGTGCGAGTGAAAAGCTAGCGGTCCTTTAGCAACGTAAAGTCTTACAACCTGTCAGCTTGCAGTAAACGTGTGTGTGCTGATACCCTTTATTAAAAAAAAAAAAAAAACCAGCAAAATGTCTGTAACTCGATGATAGCTGCGCAAGAGTCGCATTACGCTGCCGGGCTGCAACGCTGTGCGACGCTTCCGCAACTGCTCATGCGGGGCACCTTGGATGAGTTAACCCCTTCACTACCAGTGACTAAACGTCATCCTAGATTGACGTCCAGAGCTGGTCTGGATACAACAAGAGGCCAGCTGGACTGCAGTCGTGAGCGTCAGGATGTTTGTCACTGAGTTCCGACAGTGGAGAGATTACAGAGGGTTTCCTGTAATATAGGCCTGTATCGCATGTTCTGCTTTATCGTGTTGTGACTGAGGAGCATTCACTGAGAACAGTCACGCCGTAACCCAACGGCCGAATATCCAAATTTTGGAGGTGAGTCGACCATGATCATTCAAGGGTAGTGCCAGATGAGCTTGTCGCCTTCAGAATGATCATGGTCGATCCATCTTCTGCTGTAGGGCGTTGGGTTAGTCGTCGACGACAAGACGGCGCGGTAAAGCCACTGTAAACACCTGTTGCGTCGAGCGCTGTGTGCGCGAGCGGGTTACGGGTTGGCTCGGTGACCATTTTGTGAAGCTGTGGATCATGAACATCTATGCCATTTGCTTACAAAGATCAGCTTTAGTTCCATGCCCATATTGAGAATGTTGCTGGGGGTTCGCCCGGTGTGCTACCAATTCAGTTGGTCAGTGCCGCCTTCGGCCTTTTCTCAGCATACACCGTTGGATTCCCACCCGGGCCTCACCTTCCTTCGATTACCTCGCCCCCCCCCCCCCACCCTCCTCCGCCTCTCCCTCCCTAGTATTCCCTCCCTAGTATTCGTGCAGTTCTGTTCTGTGGCCGTGCCATAACGGGAGTGTGTTTGTCTTGTCACGGTTCACGGATCACAAGGAGTCTAACGTCCGCAAAAGTGAAAGTTTGAGAAGAAGCCTTTGATGTCACATTAGCGAAGCATGTGATCATTGCGTCACTGACTTTGGAATGGTGCGGGCGTTTTTAGTCGCTTCGCTGTTTGTTTGTGTGTTTGTGTGTTTGTTTGTTTGTGTTTTAGGGTGTGGGGTGTTGGGGAGGTTTTCTTTCTCGTCATAACCAGTCTCAGAATCTGTCAAACTGACTTCCCTGGTGTGAAATAAGTTTGACCAAAATAGTTCAAGGGTAGTGCCAGAATAGCTTGGCGCCTCTAGGCGCCAAGCTATTCTGGCACTAGCTTGGCGCCTCTAGGCGCTAAGCTATTCTGGCACCACCCTTGAACTAAAGCCATTGGTCTATATCCTTATCTGTAAGTACTGTAATGTAGCTTGCGTATGGCAGTGTACAAATTTGAATGGGCTAACACACAAAAACATTGTTGTCAGTGTGTGTCGAACTGACAAAACGTTTGTGAGTGGTCAGTTTTAAAGCCCTTATCACTGTTCATATACACAGATGTAAAACATGCCAACAAGAGGCATGGATCCTCATGAGCCCCCGCAGATGCGGAGGCTCATGAGGATCTATGCCTCTTGCATTTTTGCAGGATACTAATATCTGTAATAATGACTGCTCATAATTGAAGCGACTGACTGAGGATTGCAGCAGAATATCTGCGTCGCTCAACGTCAGCATTGTAATTAGTGTAGATCGCTGTTGCGTCGCTAATGGGGCATTGTATTGTTGTCGACGTCGTAGCGGGCGCGGTGGATAAGTAGGGCAGTTGTGGTAGCCAAGGGAGGGGGATAGGGTGCGGGGGGCGTTGACGAAGGTGTGTAGGAAGGTAGGTAACGTTATGTGTTAGGGGATCACTTTCAACCATTGTTCCCACGGTGACGGCTTTGTTTTCGCGGACAGTCACAGGTTGGTAGTTGTGTGCCTGTTAGAGTGCTGGTGAAATCACAGCCGTGGGTTGGTAGTTGCGTGCCTGTTAGAGTGCTGGTGAAATCACAGCCGTGGGTTGGTAGTTGCGTGCCTGTTAGAGTGCTGGTGAAATCACAGCCGTGGGTTGGTAGTTGCGTGCCTGTTAGAGTGCTGGTGAAATGTAGCCGTGGGTTTGTTTGTTTGTTTGTTTATTTAGCCTTGTTTGTGAACTGTTTGTTTGTTTGCTTTTGTCATTTGTTTAGGTCACTTTTTTGTTTGGTTGTTATTTAGGTCATTTGTTTGTTTATTTGTTGTTTAGGTAATTTGTTTTTGTTTGTTGTTTGTTTGGGTCATTTATTTGTTTGTTTGTTGTTTGGGTTATTTATTTGTGTGTTCGTTTGTTTGTTTTTTGTCATTTGTTTAGGTCACTTGTTTATTTGTTGTTTAGGTCATTTGTGTTTGGATTGTTTTTTATTGTTGATGTTGTTGTTGTTTAGGTTGTTTGTTTGTGTGTTTAGGCCATTGTTTGTTTGTGTATGTCAAATGTTTGTCTCCAACATTAACCAGATTCAGCCTACAAGGGACACTCTAGCCAGCCAGCTGCTATCTATCTAATCAACAGCCCTCTACTAATCTGACTGAATATCCAACGTGTTTCCTACGGGTTGGTTAGTTCGGGTTTAACGTCCACAGCACCGAGGTGATCATGGACGGCCCCGACGGGCGGGTTATTGGGGGACAGGGAAATCTATTGCATATGGAGTACGACCTGAACACTGATCAACTCAGGCGCACTCCAACTGTGCCACTTTGATTTACCAGGACCTTTCAACGGACATGCTATTGAACAAATCCGTTTTTCCCCCCTGGATTGAGAGTCCAGCTCGAACCCACGACCCGACCGATTCCCTTCGCTCTCCTGCTCCGACGTTTAACCGCCTGAGCTATTTCGGACTCGACGAAGTGTTTCCTACACAGAACAGCAGAAGTTTAAAGTCGCCAGACGTCACAGTGGTGTTGTACTGAGCAGTTGACCACGCAGTATCCCTAGATAGTCAGTCCGTTGTGGTTTCACATCCGATGGCGGAACGTCGTGTCAGCAATAGCACTGCCAACTAATAGTTTGACTTGTAACTTGCTATTGTTGTCTGACCTGGGCCACGTCACAATCAGTCCGGCTGTGAAAGCTACCCCTTTGCAAGAGGCATGGATCCCCATGAGCCCCCGCGTTCTGCGGGGGCTCATGAGGATCTATGCCTCTTGCTGGTGTAGTTATCTACGTCCGCGTTTGTCACGCGGAGAGATTTTGTAAGGCGTTGATTTTAGGCTGGTAGTTTAGTTGGATTCCCGATGACGTGTCTGTCAGGTTTGACCCCTTTTAGTTTAGTAACCTGATTGAATGTGTCGAAGATCCTTGTGAGATTTGTGTCACCTACTTCGGGGTCAATTTTGTTTGTTTTTTTTCTTGTTGTCATGTGATTTGTTTGATCGGTATCATCATCGTCATCATCCTAATCACCCCCACCACCGGTCAATCAGTCGTCATGATCATCCTCATCATCATCATCATCATCTCCTCTCTCTCTCTCTCTCTCTCTCTCTCTCTCTCTCTCTCTCTCTCTCTCTCTCTCTCTCTCTCTCTCTCTCTCTCTCTCTCTCTCTCTCTCTCTCTCTCTCTCTCTCTCTCTCAAGCCTTCTATTTTCGGGTAGTTTTGTCAGTCTGGAACTCATTGCCTTTGAACATTAAATCATGTTCCGGTAAAACCCATTTAAACCTGCTTTGCACACGCACTTCCATTCAGCCTGACTTCACAGTTTGCCATATCAGAGTATTACGGCTGATAACACGTGAACGTCAAATATTTACTCTTTCTCCTTACATTTGTAAACTGATAATCCTTTGTCTTGTCGGTGTCGCTATATGCTCTTGATGCTGCTGATTCTTTGACAATGTCTTAGCTGAGTATAACATTAATGCTATTACTTACTTTACTTACGCCTGTCACCCTCACCCCTACCCGGGTATAGGCCGTCGACGATAGACCTCCAGCAACTCCTGTCCTGTGCTTCTCCTTCGATTCTACTCCAGGTGGTTCCCAGTCTCTTGATGTTCACCACAGGATAAGTCGTCTGGTAGAAGAACCTTCCTCCTCCAGGAAAGGAATTACTGTTAGTCTTTTCGTCGGCGTTTTTGTAGCTATTTCCTTTTTTGCAGGGTGGGGAAGCTACCCCCACGCCCAACCCCCTTACTAGGAGGACCAGGGGTTTTCTGTCGGGGTCACCTTCCCTTAGACCATGTTGGTTCACGGCACCTTATTTCATTCGGTGCACCCCTCTCACCACCCAGGGGACGCGCCTCAATGCCATAATAATATGGTCCCAGCGCGAGGATTAATGCTATGCACTCATTTATTTCCCTTGCTTTTTGTGTTGGTGGCAGTTACTAATTCTCCAATACCATTTCCCCCCCCCCCCTTTCATTAATTCACCTATTGTGTTTTTTCCCCGTAGTTTTTCTTCCTCCTCCTCTTCTTCTTCTTCTTATTATTGTTATTATTTGCATGTTCTGTTTATTTTCCTGTTATGTTGTTTGTTTACAGGACAGCTTGTAAGACAGGCATTGAGTTGCCTAATAGCTTTATCCTGAATAAATAAAGATTCATCATCATCATCTCTCTCTCTAGGCGCTCTCTCTCTCTCTCTCTCTTACACACACACACACACACACACACACACACACACACACACACACACACACACACACACACACTCACACACTCACACACACACACACACACACTCACACACACACACACTCACACACACACACACACACACACACACACACACACACACTCACACACACACACACACACTCACACACACACACACTCACACACACACACACACACACACACACACACTCACACACACACACACATACACACACACACACACTCACACACACACACACTCACACACACACACACACACACACACACACACACACATACACACACATCATGCTATTGTAATGCTATTACAATTTATTTCCTTTGCTTTTGCAATTAGAAATTCTACAACGCCATTTTTTTTTTAATAGTTTGTCCGTTGTGTTCGTTAATTTTTTTTCCTGCATTCTTTTCTTTGTATGGTGCGTTTGTTTTCCTCTTGTGTTTTGTGTCAGTTGTACACATGACAGCCTAATAGCTTTATCCTGCTATAAAAGATTCATCTCTCTCTCTCTCTCTCTCTCTCTCTCTCTCTCTCTCTCTCTCTCTCTCTCTCTCTCTCTCTCTCTCTCTCAGTCTCTAGTGTGTGTGTGTGTTTGCGAGTGAACATGCGTGCGTGTGTATGTGTTTGACCTAGTTATGTTTTAGACCATTGTTTTGTTTATGAAAACGTTGATAAGTAGTTTGTAGCAACGGCAAGTTTGAAAATTGGTCTTGTAACCAAATACTTCTACCGTTGTAAAATAAAAGTTCATTGTTCATTGTTCATTGTTCATTGTTCTCTCTCGTTCAAAATATTCAATATGAGTGAAGGAATGGGGACAGAAAGACAGAGGATAGCTGAGACAGAGAGGGGCAAAGTGCAGTCTGAACCCATTGTGACCCCCTCCATCAGAGTAACACAGACGGATGTGAACGATGGCAAGAGCTGTCAATGGTTATCGTCGACGTTTTTGATTGATACAGTGGGGGCGCATGAGAACCTGTGCCATGTGCAGGTGGATCAGATACGGAGGATATCAGTCAGTGTGTACGACTGAAAATCAGTCTTTGGCTGCAGAAGAGTTGTGGGGGGACAGGACTGGCCTAGATCGCGCAACGCAACACTTTGTGCGATCATTAACGATTTCCCACTTTTCCCTCCCGCCCGATCCCCACCCCACACGCCCCTCTCCTCTCAATCTCACGCTCAACACCCCCGCCCCTCCCTTCCTCTCTCCCGGTCGCCAATCCGTCGGGCCACCACTCGTTAGTAAGATTCCCACAGTAGAAATCAGTAAACAAAAAGGGTAATGGCCGGCAGAACTCAGCCGCAGTCACTTGCACTAAGTAAGCAGAAGTGCCTCGGACCGAAGTCAGCTGCGCACGCGAACCCCGGCACTGCGGCCGACTTCGGCCCGTAGACCTTTGCGTACATAGTACCGATCCATCATTTCCCTTCCCTTATTACCTGTGAGCGAAAGCACTTCGGACAAAACAGAAGTCGGCGCCTTGGACAGTTCTGCCCGTCATGTCTCGCCACCCGTTCAGGCACGTTCTCGTAATAATCAGTCGACAAAATTTCGTCGGACCGATCTCGGCCCGTAGTCCCTCCGCACCGACGGGCCGAGATCGGCCCGGTGGTTCTATTCTCACTGGATAGGTATTGTCAGTGACAACCGCTGTAGCCAAGTTTCGTCACACACGCACGCACGCAGACTAGTGCTACACGCACACACACTCTCTCTCTAGTCCCCGCTCTCCCTCTCTCTCACTGAGACAACTCTCTCTCTCTCTCCAGCCACACACACACTCTCTCGCTCTCTTTATCACTGAGAGTTGGCAGCGAAAGCGCTCGGCGCTGAAGTTGGACTGTGTGCGTGTGAGAAGTGAAAGGGGGAGGTTACCGCTGGACTGCCAGTGGGTGAGGGGGGGAGTGGACTGCTGGCGCTCTCTGCTTTTCAGTGTTCTACTGTTCTTGCTACTACGAACGGGGATTTGTCTTTCTATATCGAGCGACCGTTCTACGGTCACAGTGTCAGTGGGAGCTGGGCGCTATCACCCGGTGTCCTGAGGACGGAGCTACTGTGGCAGCGCAATCGGACAGCGGTAACGCACGGATCAGTCGCAGTCCGCAGCGTGGTGTCGGCGCTGGGAGAGTGTGTCCCTCAGGAGAAAGTGTCCGTATCACAGGCTGTTACTTTCATTTTGTGATCAGTATTGAAAGTTTTAATTTTCTGTGTGTGAAACTGGTTCTGATTCCGAGTCAGTCGCCTGCGGTGTTGTGACGCGCTCGCGGAGACAGTTCAGCGAGGTGAAGTGGTTTCTTGCGCGGAGTGTTCAGTTTTACAAGTTTCATTTTGTTTTCTCCATCGTTGCTGTGACGATCTTGCGGACACAGTTGTACGAGGTGACGTGATTCTTTACGCGGAGTGTTACTGACTTGCAGTTTGCAGTTCAGTTCTGCGACAGAGGTAAGAACTCGAAAAGTTTTACCGCCTTTTTCTTTAGAGAGTTAGTGGTGTGACGTAGTACGCAAACTTGTTAACCCTTACCCAACAGTTCTCTCTCTCTCTCTCTCTCTCTCTCTCTCTGATGACTGACAGACAAGGCATAGATCCTCATGAGCCCTCGCAAATGCGAGGGCTCATGAGGATCTATGCCTCTTGCTGATGCCGGGTTCACGTTGCGGAAACTAGTGCGTTTCTCGATTTACGAGAGAGGGTCACGATCAGTGACGGCGACTGGTCAGCGCGGCGTCCAAAGACTTCAGGCTACGCGGCTGTCTTTGGTTCCGCGTCCGACACCGAGACTAGACGGGATCCGAGTCAAGGGGGTGACTGGCGGTGTACGGACAGTTTGTGACACCCGTTAATCGTGTAACAATCACAACTGATACCAACGGCCAGTGCCCAGTATTGTTGTACTAGGAGAGGGTTTGAGGGAGCGGGGTGGGGGGTGGGGGGGGGGGGGGGGGAGGGGGTCGGACCCTGTCCATAGATGGTCGGCCACCCTAGGCCGGGACTATGTGCCGAGTTTTGACGTCTGGGTCTGGCCACTGACGGCGTTCTGTGGTCCGACTTGTTGCGCTGACCGCTGAGTATTACACTGATTGTAGCAGTTCATCTCAGTTCCACTAGATGGCCAGCCCGCGGCGGGCACTGCGCCGAAAAAGGTACATACGCGCTCCAACCCCTCGTACACCCCAAATAAAAGTCCCCGGAGTAACTCAGTTTCGCCACGTTGTTAGTGTGGGTGTGTTTTATAACACGTGTATTCATCGTCGTTTATTTCAGGGTGGGGGTCAGTTTGTTTCAGGGTGGGGGTCAGTTTGTTTCAGGGTGGGGGCCAGTTTGTTTCAGGGTGGGGGTCAGTACTGGTACATGGCGGCCGCTGTGGTCAGGTCTGGTGGCCAACTGTGTTTACACTGACTACTCCCTTTCATGCGTACGTGTCGGTCATTCATTAGAACGCATCCCGGTTGAGAACTGACCAAAACTGATAATTTATGTTACGGATAGACCTTGATAGTTCAAGGATCAGTGGTGCCAGAGTAGCTTGGCGCCGTCCGGCGCCAAGCTACTCCGGCACCACTCATGAACTATCATGATCGAACCGCCGGTTGTGTCCTGGAAGGCTGAGCCGTCATATCATACGCACTTGTGAAGACGATCCCCAGATTGTCAATACTATGACTGGCGTGTTCAGTACAATTTGGGAAGTTCGCTCCATGTAGGGTTTTCAGTGTAGGGTGCGTGTAGTGATGATGCTGGCATGCCGCGTTACAGCCGAGATTCCTTACTGATAGCGACCATCGTATCGGAGAGATTACCTGTGAAGCACCTGAACGGTGGTCTTTAATGACAGGTGACACGTTTTTCCTTTCAAGACTTCTCTTCCAGGAACTGCCCTGTCACGTTTTTACGGATTTTTTTGTTTTTGTTTTGGCGAGAAATGGTGTTTGCTCGAAATTCTTTCTGCTGTATCGAGCATCTAGTGGCGTCATCGCCCGACCTGTTCGTTATCTGACTGGTACTTTCTTACTGCGTGTGCGAGTCGTGCGTTTTGGTCTGAAATGTGCACTTTTTTTAATTCGGCTTTTAATTTATATTTGCGCGAACTTGATGACAGCGCGCTGCACTGGCTCAACTAACCCGTATCATCCGGAATACACCAGTGTGTCAAATAAGTGTGACTACAATAGTTCAAGGGTGGTGCCAGAATAGCTTGGCGCCTCTAGGCGCCAAGCTATTCTGGCACCACCCTTGAACTAAAGCCGTTGGTCTGTAGCCTTATCTGTAAGTACTACAAATGTAGCTTGCGTATATGGCAGTGTACAAATTTGAAGCTTTTAGCCTCAGTATTAAAGTGTTGCTCACTGACTTCTCCTAGACTTTGCTTAGTCTTGACAACTTTCCGCCGCCAAGATTTGCGTCCCGACTGCGAATTGGAAGCGAAGTGCGGATAATTTCAGTGCACTTTCAAATGACTTTCGCCAGAAACGTTTTCAACTTTTGTGCGGCTAGACGGGTGGTGGGGTGTTTTATGTTGTAACCGCCTTTTGCCTGTGAGAGGGTCATTATTACCCTGGGTTCTACGACCGGCCCGCCTTTTAACCCTTTAAGGGCTAATTTCGAGAAACTTTGTGTACGTGTGTACACACTCTGTTTATCGATAACAACCGAGCCCCGCCGATAAACGTTTTGCCCACCCAGGGTCAAGCGAACATTGTTGAACTGATTTACAAATAATGTGGAGAGAGTGTTAGAGTGACTCGAGGTGTCATGATAGTTCAAGGGTAGTACCTGATTAGCTTGGCGCCTTGGAAGACGCCAAGCTAATCAGGCACTACCCTTGAATTATTATGGTTAAACCATCTCCCTACATTTGGCGCTGGGAGGGGGTGACGACCACAAGCTAAGAGTGGAGCCCCTCAAGCAAGGGTGATTACCCTGTCTTAGCCAGACTGCCGTTCCCGCCTTTTAATTACGTCACACCTCGGACGTTGTAATTGCGGCCACTAATCCCTTCCCCCCCCCCCCTCCCCCCGTCCTCCACCTTCCACCACCCCTCAAGCCATGCAGTCAAAGCCCCACCCCATCCCACCCTCTACCCCCAACCCCACCGGCCCAGTCACCAAGTCCAGCCCTTGACTGTGAAAACTGAGATAGTGAAACCTGTCGTGTACGACTGTCCCTGTTGCATGTTCCACTTGCTTTGGTGGAGAAGTGAGTTTTCACAACGTGCATTAAATGACCGTGTACGTTGAATCACACACAACGGTCACATTGGTTGTCTCCGGCGATTCGCTACAGCGGCCGATCAGCGTTTCGCTGCCATGCCAGGCGATTCGCTACAGCGTCCGACTGATCAGCGTTCCGCTGCCATGCAAGGCGATTCGCTACAGCGGCCGACTGATCAGCGTTCCGCTGCCATGCCAGGCGATTCGCTACAGCGGCCGACTGATAAGCTTTCCGCTGCCATGCCAGGCGATTCGCTACAGCGGCCGACTGATCAGCGTTCCGCTGTCATGCCAGGCGATTCGCTACAGCGACCGATCAGCGTTCCGCTGCCATGCCAGGCGATTCGCTACAGCGGCCGACTGATCAGCGTTCCGCTGCTATGCCAGGCGATTCGCTACAGCGGCCGATCAGCGTTCCGCTGCCATGCCAGGCGATTCGCTACAGCGGCCGACTGATCAGCGTTCCGCTGCCATGCCAGGCGATTCGCTACAGCGGCCGACTGATCAGCATTCCGCTGCCATGCCAGGCGATTCGCTACAGCGGCCGCCGATCAGCCTTCCGCTGCCATGCCAGGCCAAACGCAGCAGACCGTCCTGTATTTTCTATGGAACACAACGAGAATCTTACTTTTCACTGTAGTGGACGTCTTGTCTTTCTTCTGATTGTGTTAATATCTTCACCGTTGTAAAATAAAGATTCATTGATTCATTGATTCTTTCACCTGAAGTTTTCTGGTTGCACTGAGGAGCCTGGATCACCTTATACTGCTACCTCCCTATGCACCGACGTCCCCGCACCCCACCCCCACCCCCCGCCCCACCCCGACCCATCCTCACCCTCTGCCGCACAGTCCTTCCCTCCAGTGGAGACAGTGGCTGTTAGTAGTTACACACCATTGGCTGACGAGTTGGGGGGGGAGGGGGGGGGGACAAGTGACTGATTCCACTGATCGCTGTTCGGACTGGTGCTGACCCCTGGGTATTGGTGATCCTTGTAGCGGCTCTAGCCTGCTCGAAACCAAGTAGCCACATTCCTAACCCCCTCCAGACTGCCTCCGTCTGCGGACATGAGGTAGGTGAATGGCCCGTGTCATTGTAAGTGGGAGCTAACAGTGAATGGCAAGAGGCAAAGATTCTCATGGGCCCCTGAAGGGGCCCATGAGAATCTATGCCTCATGCAGACGGTAGGAAATAGTACGGGAGGGAAACTAAGTATTCCAGTTGTGACATAGTGATGTCATCGGCTCAGACACCAAAATTACAACCTCCTCCAGCACCACCCTTTTTTTTTTTTTCTTCTTCTTTTTTCTTTAATCCCTTTTACCGCAGTCGACTAAGAGCACTGGCAGATCAACCCAGATGTTAAGTCTTGACAATTTACACGCTTGGCAGTCACCGTTTTGCTTTTGAGATGATTAGTTATTTTTGTCAAATTTAAGAAATTTGGGCGTGCAGATATGAATGCGAGTGACTCTTTATTTACCAAGGGCCAGTTGCATGACTAAGCTTGCTCATGCAACTGGCCCTCAGTGTTTTTGGTCTGCTGAGCGTGTGATTCTGGATTGTTGGATTTCTTTTAATCGTCGGTACACTCTATTGACTCAGCTAAAGTGTTGTACATTTCCCTTTGACTTTCCTTTCGACAAATTAACAAAACGGTTATACTGCGGCCCGACTGTGAATTGAAAGTATACTACCGATGATTGCACTTTCAGATTACTTTCGCCAGACGACAAATTAACAAAACTGCGGCCCGACTGTGAATTGAAAGTATACTACTGATCATTTCAGTGCACTTTCAGATTACTTTCGCCAGAGGCGTGTTCAGCTTTTGCGCCGGAAAAAGACTTAAAAAAAGATACGGCCCAAAGACTTCTTACACGACAGTAATATACAGGTCTCGGGCAGAACAACTCGGATCTGTGAAATGGGATCCTATTAGAGCGAGTGGTCAGTTCACTAAACCCTTGGTGCATGCAGCCACAAGTACTGTCCTCGGAACATGTGTGTGTGTGTGTGTGTGTGTGTGTGTGTGTGTGTGTGTGCGCGCGCGCGCGTGTGCGTGCGTGCGTGTGCGTGTGTGTGTCATTCTAGCCCCGACGCACCACAACAGGAGATGGATCGACCATCGATCCATCTCTGCAAATGGTACACCCCCGTCGTTGGGTGACACCTCCACCATGTGGAGAATGCGGCGGGGCCAAAGGGGTTAATATTAACTGAATACGAGGTCGGGTACATGGAAATACGGGTGCTTGTACGCTTGATGTAATCAGTGAATTAAATCGTCGTAGTTAATTATTTCAAGGATTAAATGTGCATCAAACAGTGTGACAGAAAATCAGCCACAAAAAACCTCTCTCCCCCCCCCCCCTCACCGCCCGGCCTTCATATGCAGTAATCCTCCCCCCTCCACCACCCCCCTTCACCCTCTACCATCCTCTAATACCCCCACCCCACCCCACCCACCCACTCCCTGCCCCCACCCACCCACTCCCTGCCCGTCTCAATGTTCCTACAATGTGACCCCAAGTCACGGTGATTTCCATCCACGAACAAGCGTAGACTCCATGCGCTATCGTGGAAGCCAACATGCCACGTTGAGATAGTACTTTGTCATTCAGCGGAAGAGCGACTAAATACTACTCTCAGTTTGACGCACAGTTTCACTCATTCAGCCCGACGGCCGTATTTCCCAAATTTTGGGAGACGTCATCTAATGACTACGCACCAGTTGCAGGAGATGGATCGACCATGATAATTCAAGGGCAGTGCCAGATTAGCCTGGCGCCGACAGGCGCCAGGCTAATCTGGCACTACCCTTGAATTATCATGGTCGACCCATCTCCTGCTGTAGTGCGTCAGGGCTGAATGGGTTAAACATATCTTGGTTAGCAAAAAACGTAGATGCACATCGGCCCCTGCTACTGTAGCGAAGTGCTCATGTGGATCTATGTCTCATACAGATGAAATGGCAAGTGAGAGGACAGAGCGTTGTTTTTCTCTGAATAATAACGACAGGAATGTAAACGGTTTTGCTCGACATGTATTGTACATGCATATGAGCAAGAGACACAGAATCTCATGCGCCCCTGCGAATGCACCAGGACAGTACGGCGAATGCAGGGGCTCATGAGAATCTATGCCTCTTGCAGAAGAAAGGCCTTGGACAAGAGTCAGTGCCGCCGCTGTGTGGATCTGTTTCAAATGGCAGTTTTAAATTTACGAATGAAATGCAGTTTGCCAAATGTCAAGAGCTGCATGTTGGAGATAGTAATCAGGCGATACCGCCGCACAATGCCGGTCTAATTAGTGCAAATAGCAAAGTTCTCGGAAACATCAACCGGTGCAAGGTTTCTGCACGTTGCAGACTTAAGTGTGTTACATACAAGGTGAGAGAGAGAGAGAGAGTATACATAATGAATCATTATTTTCGTGCGTAACAAGATTTGAGGTGCAGAGAAGGAGAGGTGTTTTTGTTGCGTCAAGATGCAGTCATTAACACATAATTATCACGTGTTGCGAATCAATGGAATTTAGTCGACACAAGTATAAAGGGCAGCATTTTCACAAATGTATTTTACTTTCATTAATTTATCACGAAAGCAACCAATCTCAAAGCCCTCTTCTTCTCCAATACATTGTACTTCAAGTCAGGAGGATGCCCCCCCCCCATATCCCCCCTCCCCCCCCCCTCAATCCCCACTACTTGTGCACGATGCTCCCTGCTCTCCCTGCCACCGTCATACCGCCGTTGAACGAAAATTAACAAAGAAAAGTTATTTATTCTCTGGCAGTTACTGTCAAAAACCAACATGACTGATTTCTTCTCAGTCTGTCCAACCGTGCGCATAAGTTTTGTTTTGACAAACGAGGGAAACAACACGTAAGAGGTCTGCCCGACTCCGAGCACCGCGAGAAAGTGCAGGAATTTACAACATGCAACTCCGGCGTTGACAGTACAGGAATAGTCTGCCAAAGAACCGCGCAATCTGTCAAAACACCGCCAGTAAAGTTGACATTCAAACTACCAAAACAGTCAACCCAAACTCCCTCACACCTACAACAGGCACAGATCGCCGTGTGCCCCAACTTGCTTTGCAGGGGCGCACCGCGGCGATCTATGCCTGTTGCTAAACGATTGGAATCTGTGTTCCAAACAGAGGAGGCCATGAGGGTTTCAGTGATATTCCGACAAAAGGAAGCGGAGGCGTAGACAAATTAATTCGTCGATATACTGCAAGATGGTGAAAAATGCCAAACAGGCACAAAGCGTTTCGCGATCAGTAAGCCGTTACACCATCAGTAAAATGGCCTGCTGCTTTGTAATTATAGACCTTGCGACTTAACCCTTTGAAAAATTGAACCCACCCAACTGCAAGAGGTATAGATTGCTGACACTACGTTTTATCCGAGGTTGTGTTGTTGTTTTGTTAATACCGCTGGGGATCTTTGACTGAATGAACGATGATTTCAAAATACAATCTGCATCTGTTGGCGTCAAATATCATTTTTGTTTGTTTGTTTGTTTGGGTTTTTTTTTGGTTTTGTTTTGGGTTTTTTTTTGGTGTGTTTTATTGGGGGGTGGGTGGGGGGTAATCACAGTCCAACACACACTCCATACGGTCCAAACCCACAGCGCGGTAGTCATGTCTGTTGTGATTAATCATTATGTTTGTAGTTGCCTTGTCAAATATTCACTAATTACTCTCGGGTCGTCTCCGCATTCACACGTTTGCAAGGTTGTTGCAGTGGTGTAAATCACCAATTATGCTGTGAATGTTGCTGTAGCTGATGATGATGTTTCTGTGAATGTTGTTGTAGCTGATGATGTTTGTAAAAATAAGTTAATTGTAAAATAATGAAATATCGCTTTTCCAAAAAATGGACTTCCTGTCAAGTGTGTTCGCAGAGCCGATTTCACACGGATGGCAATGTTAATTACATGCCATTTAATATTTTCTGTCAGCTGATATTTGTGAAATTTTTACTGTTACTTTTATGTATTGGCTTGGCCTACAGCTAGTTGTGCATGCAGGGTTGCTCTCTCTGTCTGTCTGTCTGTCTGTCTTTCTCTCTCTCTCTCTCTCTCTCTCTCTCTCTCTCTCTCTCTCTCTCTCTCTCTCTCTCTCTCTCTCTCTCTCTCTCTCTTATTTTTTTTTTAATTTTTCTCTGAGGATGGTGGGTAGGTAGGGGTGGGGTGGGGATGTGTCTTTTTACTTATGTTTTATTTTTTGCTGTATCGTCTGATGTATTTTTATATGTGTAGAGTAGCAGGACAGTTTGGAAGATAGGCATTGCTATGCTTAAAACTTTTTATCCTGAATAAAAACGTTTCATCATCATCATCATCATTCATCATCATCTCTCTTTCTCTCTCTCTCTCTCTCTCTCTCTCTCTCTCTCTCTCTCTCTCTCTCTCTCTCTCTCTCTCTCTCTCTCTCTGGAGTCACAGTAGATAACCAGCTCAGCTGAGAACCACATATCGAAAACACATGCAAAACAATATCCAAAAATATATTCCTGCTATCAAAACTAAGTCAAATAGTTAACACTGACACTAGAAGACTGTTTCTCCATGCCCATTGTTAAGACACACTGTGATTACTGCTCCACTATCTGGGATGGATGCAGTGAGGTACATTTAAAGAAACTTAACTCATTGTATCGTCGAGGGGTAAAGTTAACTGTTCCTGGTCCCTCTCCCACCGACGAAAAGTTTAGAACCATCCGACTGCTAAACCTAAACAAACAGTTCACATTTAATCGATGCATACTTGTGCATAAAATTCTTCAACATAAAACCCCATCTTACCTTCGTATGTTATTTTTGGATAGTCAAAGACAAAACACGAGGAACAGTTTGTTACAGCTACCATGGGCCAGGCTCGATATATATAAAACCAGCCTTTCGTTTTCAGGTGCCAAAGCCTGGAACGAACTACCACCCCAAATTAAATCCATTTCTACCTCTAGAACCTTCAAAACTCGTTTATTTATATATATATATATATATATATATATAATTATTATATTATTCACTGTTATTGATATGTGTGCGCATTATTTGCATTGCTTTTGTATTGTGTTGGGTGTTTTTTTCAGTTTATTTCTTCATGTTTCGATTTATTGTGTTTCTCTTACTCTTTGCTGTTAATGTTTCTTTTCTAACAGGACAGTTTGTAGGAGAGGCGTTTCGCCTAAAACTTTATCCTGTCAATAAAATGTTTCATCATCATCTCTCTCTCTCTCTCTCTCTCTCTCTCTCTCTCTCTCTCTCTCTCTCTCTCTCTCTCTCTCTCTCTCTCTCTCTCTCTCTCTCTCTCTCTCTCTCTCTCAAGAGTATCGTCTGACAGTATTTTTTGGACAAGATATGAAGTGTGACAGACCGGAGTGATTGTGCAGATCATCTTTGACCTTATCCCTTATCGCTGCATCAGGTGCAAGTCAGTGACATTTTCTAGGTTTTTTCCCCCATCGCACCTTCACCGATCTTTTTCGCCAATCACAGCCTCCCATCCAATGCCTTCCTTCTGCAAGAGGCATAGATTCTCATGCGCCCTTGCAATCGCAGGGTCTCATGAGAATCTATGCCTCTTGCTGAGAGAGAGCGGTTTCGGCTGTTTTTAAAATTGATGGAGGTTTTAATTTTTATTTGAAGGATACCTTTATCCTTGTCACTTGTGGCGCGAAGGTGTACCTCTTTAATTCAGTGCCAAAGCCAACTGTCATGGGTGGATGGCTGCATGCATGGACAGACGGACTATCGGGTACAGACGGACGGACTGTCGGGTACTTGGTTTCAATAATGGATGAATACATGGATGTACGCATGGGTGGACGGACAGTGATAGCTCAGTGATATTGCTTCAAGCTGCATTTAAGCACCACCTTTGATTTATCACGATTTCCCAATCTCCCACCGGCTCAGCAGTGTGGTCAGGTGTAAGGCAAGGTCTGTTCTGTGAATCACAGAGACCCCTGAGCCCACGATGGTTTGACGCGCCTCTTGCAGATGGCCCTGGAAGGCAAAGAGACGTCGGCTAATAAATTGTAACGTTGTAAATGCAAAGGTAGTTAACACCTGCGGTCTGTCTGGACGCTGTAACCCTATACGGCGCTATAGGTATTTCGTAGGTGCGCTGGTCCGTTATTTTGGACCTTACGCCCGGAGGGCGTAAGGTCCAAAATAACAGACCAGCACACAGTTTTAAAAAAACAAAAACACAACGGCCGTCCATCAGGCACAGTTAAAATGGCGGATTTCTGACATTGACTTTTCCCGCCGATCAGTGTTGAGTGATTACGACCTGTTTGGGTCAATGTGCTGCTGACAAGGATCCTGTTTCGCCTTCGGGGTACTTTCAGCAGCGAAACAGTTTGTTGTTGATGGTGGTGGCCGGGTGTTGGCTGTGGGGATGATGATGAATAGGATGAGGTGGCGACGACGGGTATTTCAGGTTGAATTTATATTTCTGACATGTGTGAGGAGAATGGCGGTTGTGTGTTAAGTTTGTCCTGTGAATATTTTCCTCGTTGTTTTAAGACATCTTTTCAAAGGTCAGTGTAAATTTCGTCATAAAATTACAACCATCTTTTCAAAGATTATTTCATTGTTGTTATTTATTTATTTATTATTATTATTATTATTATTATTATTATTATTATTATTATTATTATTATTATTATTATTATTATCATTATTATTATTATTATCATTGTTGTCTTCATCTTTCCTTATCATCACGATATGTTATTATTATTATATTACCATTATCATTGTTGATAATCATTGTATTATTAATATTATTCCTTATTGTTAGTATTGTTATAGCCATCAGTGTTACATGTATTAATATTACGGTCATCATATTAACTTTTATTTATTATTATATCATTTTTTTTTCCAATTATTATTGACATCATCATCTGCGTTAGGTTGAACTCATTACAATTAAGAACCACGGTGAAACAACGGGTACATATGCCCTTCATTTCTTTACGAATGCTAATCATCAACGCACTTATCCGTATAATGGAGTTAACCCGCCTGATGCTTGCAGGCGTGGCTACTTTTTACAGTTTGTGTGTGGTACTGTTCTCAGTGTCAGCACCGTAACCCCTTCACTGCCGGGGCCAGGCGAACGCTACCCATCTGCAAGCGACATAGATCCTCATGAGCCCCAGCTGTCGCGGGGACTCATGAGGATCTATGTCGGTTGTTAGTCCTGTGTTTTCTTTGTCTACTTTGCTCATATTCACGTCTGGAGTCCGAAATAGCTCAGGCGGTTAAGCATCGGAGCAAGAGAGCGAAGGGAATCGCCGGGTCGTGGGTTCGAATCCCCGTCCCGGCCCCGGTAGCAGGACTCGCAATCCAGGGGGAAAAGACGGGCTTGTTCCATAGCATGTCCGTTGAAAGGTCCTGGTAAATCAAAGTGGCACAGTTGCAGTGCGCCTGAGTTGATCAGTGTTGAGGTCGTACTCCATAGGCAATAGATTTCCCTGTCCCTCATAACCCGCCCGTCAGGGCCGTCCATGATCACCTCGGCGCCGTGGACGTTAAACCCCGAACTAACCAACCAAGTCATATTCACGTCTGTCGTTTTCAATGTTAGTGAGTGTTGAGTCGTACCGGACGCGCACTTCGTGGTCGCCGACAGTAGAAGGGTTAAGGTTGAGGTTTTGGGACAGATGAAATCAAACTAAGCCACTAAGTCACTGCCCGGATGATCCGGTATAATATCTGTTAAGAAGTGGTCATGAAAAATTAATCGTCTTAAGTCCTTAATGCGCCGTAATGCCAGCGGTGTCCTTGATTAGTTGGTTGGTTGGACTGGGTAATCAGGTAAAGTGCGGAATTTTAATTTGATTAATCGAGGTTTGTGCCGCGACCCCACTGAATGCTTACTAATACAATTAAAGACTCGATGGTTGCGTACCCCGCGCGCTTTCAATCAGTACACTCTGGCAAGTGATGGCACAGTAAACGTCGCTTATGGCAACATGCCAGGGCACTCACAGTTGCCGGCCTTGTTTTAACTCATTCGAGACGTGCCGTCTCCAGATACGCGGCTTTAACTTTAATGCCGCGTATCCGGAGGCGGCACGTCTCGAATGAGTTAACCGAAGTTTGATATAATAATAATAATAATAATAATAATAATAATAATAATAATAAAATGAAGCTGGCAGCTATAAAAAAAAATTTGAATTCGTCTTTTTAAAAAATAAAACCTATTTTGTTATGAGCAAGATTTATTTTAGTACTCATTGTCATTATGTGTGCTGATCTGTGATTTTGGACCTTACAGCTATCAGCATTGGGTGGTTAGTTCGGGGTTTAACATCCACGGCACCAAAGTGATAAATGGACGGCCCTAACGGGCGGGTTATGGGGGACAGGGAAATCTATTGCCTATATTCCTAAAATATTAGCACTGGCAGTCGCCCCTTTTCTTTTCATTTTTTGCCTATATACAATAATAATAATAATACCGTTATTATATAGGCGCTTTTTCTCAATTTTTGGGGAAATCGACTCAAAGCGCCGCGCCTGAAACCCAACACACACACTCACGAAACAGACACGGATTTACGCCATTTAAGACAAACACAGTACAAGACAAACGAAGGGCCAGTCAGCTACTGAAGTTACAGAGAATTTTGATCGCTTGTATTTGAAATTTGTAAAGTGGCCTGAGACCGGTACCAAAGTGGCCTGAGACCGGTACCAACTATTGCCTATGTAAATAAATATGGCTAACAGCAATACAATACAATATGTTTTATTGTTTTTACAACTGTGGTTAATTGTATTTGGTTTCACAGACTGACATTAAAAAAAAAAATACCCATATGATTTAATTTGACAATGTCTTACTGTGTTTATGTGCGAGTCACTACGTGTCAAATGACTATCTGGTTTGTGAGCGTCAAATGACTGAGATGAGTAGTTCTTGGCGGCTTTTGCCTGATACTGCGATAGTGATAAGCGTGGCAAGTCTAATCCTTTTCTAAGCGTCATTGTCTACACAATAATTATAGCTTCCACGTTTGTCTTCTGGCGGTTTGACCGGACGACGCAATTTCCAGACAGCAGTCTAAGAAAGGCGCCTGCCAAGCGTGCGAAATGCAAGAAAATGACCATTAAAGAGGAAAAAAAAACCGTGATTATTAAAGACTTCGACAAACAAAAAATCTGCCTCAATCCCTTCAGTCCCAGTGATCCCGAAAAGCTCGTCATCAACGACTGTATACAGACCGACATTCGTGTGAAGAATGGCAATTTACAAGATGTAAATTGGACAACATTAGGCATAAAGAGCATAACACTAGCAAGAGATATAAATCCACATGAGCCCCCGCGACAGCGGGGGCTCATGTGGATTTATATCTCTTGCAATTGGGTAGCGTTCGCCTGGCCTCCGGCAGTTAAAGTGTGCTTCTGTCTTTCCCGACTATTTTCTTTCAGACCACGCGAAACAATCCAACGCGCTCTGAGCGGACAATAATTAGTCTGCTCCGAGTGGTCACACTTGTGTGTGTACCGTCATTTTCTCTCCGGGTTGAAACGAGTTCCGGTCCACTGACTTCTAATTACGGGAGCGGGTAGGCTAATCACCACTGTACACGCTCAAGACTTAGCCCCAGCGCAAAATAGGTTTCCTCGCGGCGAACACATTGCCGCGTCAGGCCCATAGTTTCGGCGGTGGTGTAACTGGGCGGAAACTGACCTCGTATGTTATACTCACAATTTGTGTCAGAGTCTGACTGAGACGAGTTTTCGGTCCAGTCACACAGACAAAATTTCCCCTTCCTTTACGAATTCGAGTGATACTGCTTAACCCTGTGGCTGTCGGTAGCTCTTTTTGTCGACAAAAAAAGAAAAAAAAAGAAGCTATCGACAACCGCCGCAGGATTGTGGGGCTTGATTGCCGAACCTGTTGAAACAGAAAGAGCTTTAGTTTCTTGACCAAAGTAAAATTAATTCCAGTTAGTCCTCGCTGTTTGATGTCCGCTGTGAATGTAAGACAAATGTGACCTGTTTACAGCTTGCACGGGCTCTTGCTGTCCGATATCATTTATTGCACGAATGTTAACTTGTACAGACCATTAATAATAATAATATATATGTAATATAATTTCCCGCCCTGATGAAGCCCTCGCTGACAGGGCGAAAATTTGATAAAGAAAAAATGAAAGCGCAACTCCAGTACTATATATATATATATATATATCTATATCTATATATATATATATATATATATATATATATATATATATATATATATATATATATATATATATATATATATATATATATATATATATATATATATATATATATTCATTACTTATAACAAAGGCGTCGCCCAAGCCAAAAAATGCACTCAATTAGAGTAGCTCCAAGGGACATTATATATATATATATAATTTTTCATTTAATTCTGAGAATGCTGTGCTAATGCCATGGAATTCCAGGCTGGTAAGCTTGCATTGTGTCATCAGGACATCAGCTGTCCTTTTTTGGCTTTGGGCGACGCCTTTGTTAAAAGTAAAGAATATATATATATTATTTCTTTGTTTGTTTATCGAATTTAATTAATCACATTGATAGCCAGTTAGAATTTAAATGAAGTAGACCACTTTGCGTTTCTCATGTTAGCAGACAGACGGCGATCGGTATGGAAAAGCCACGGACTCTACATTTGACATGAAATAAATGTTCGTTTACCAAACAACGGGGTGATTAGGTTTCACTGGCCCTTTGTCGTATAATGGTGTCAGAAACACACTGTGTTTGAGAATCGCTTGTTGACGGTGTGAATCAGTATTTAGTATTTATTAGTATTTGTTTTTGTATTTAAATCTTCTGTCCACTGTCCTTAATACAGCAGAACATGTCGTGAGCGACCAACCTCATGAGAGATCGCCTGTTACTAAAGACCGTTATTTAGGTGGCTGTGGCTGTGACTGTGGCCGCCTAAATGATGATCTGTAATGACCGGTGACATATTTTTCACTTTAAGACTTTACTTGAGAGAGAGCGAGCGCCTATCTGAACCCTCTAACTTAAAGGGCCAGGCGAACGCTACCCATATGCAAGAGACATAAATACTCATGAGCCCCCGCATTCGCACTAACTGACCGCATTCACACTAACTTACCGCATTCGCGGGGGTTCATGAGGATTTATGTCTCACGTTAGTGTTCAGGTCTTGATGTCCCTTTGTGTTCGCATTTCATGATTGTGTGTTGAAGTTCTTCACGCCAATGTCGGTCAGTGTGCAGTCGTTTCAGACGCGAAATCTGCGATCACTGTCAGCGAAGGGGATTCAGACAACTCTTTTTTCCCCCCTTCTCTCTCTCTCTCTCTCTCTCTCTCTCTCTCTCTCTCTCTCTCTCTCTCTCTCTCTCTCTCTCTCTCTCTCTCTCTCTCTCTCTCTCTCTCTCTCTCTCTCTCAGTATGAAATGGTTGCTGAAAACAAGTTGTAATGTAGTGAACAGAAGAGTTAGCTATTAGGGTTCAACGCCGAGCATGTGACTGAGGCCATCTCACGACCAGGCAGACGGGAAAAATAAAAGGACGATCTTAAAAGATGATGAAAATATATTTTAAAATCATCTTGAAGAGATAAATACTGAACATTGGTACTCGAGAAAACGCACTTCTCCAATCCAGCTTGTGGTCATGGATCCAATCCAGCTTGTGGTCATGGATCCAGTCCAGCTTGTGGTCATGGATCCAGTCCAGCTTGTGGTCATGGGTCCAATCCAGCTTGTGGTCATGGGTCCAATCCAGCTTGTGGTCATGGATAGCAGTTTGAAGTGACGTCCGTTCCATTACGTAGGTTTCGTCAGCGGGAGTAAAGCGGGGCCCATGAGGACCACCCCATCTCGCCTTGATTAGCCAAGACACTCATTACCGTGCCAGCATTTTAACAACGGTCAGCCAGTCACCGCCATTACCGTGAAATTCGCGCCTCCGGTAACTTCAGAAGTCGTTGACAGGAAAGGACTATTGAGGGGTCGTTTGTAGTCACGATAGCTCCCTAGGTATGTAGACGGCTAAAAGGAGTCTCTTTGCTTTTTGTCTACTGTATTTTTAAAATATCGTAGACTTTGAAATGGGGCTGGTCGGAGCGCATTACGGAGCATGCACATGACGTTTTTGGCGTGCGGCGCAGAAATTTTGGCAAAGAAGTAACACGATAAAAATGACGTCACGTCTAGTTACGCAAACATTGCTACAGAACGTCTTTTTGACGCCAAACGGTGTGTGTGTGTGTGTGTGTGTGTGTGTGTGTGTGTGTGTGTGTGTGTGTGTGTGTGTGTGTGTGTGTGTGTGACAGCGACTAGAGCCCGCGTTTCAGGACGGACAAGCTTGAAATTTTAGGATATTGTCCCTGAAACAATTATCTCGGGACCTTTTTTTTAAATGTTTTGATTAAGATGCTCATTGGCGAGAAAATGTCCGTTTCACAAAAACCGGATGATCCACACTGGAGTGCTTTAATTGTTCTTATTTTTTACTAGATATTTTGCTTATAGCTAGATAAAAGGGGCATATTAAATGAGTTCGTTAACCAGCATTGTACCTCTAGAACATTAATTTTGAATGATAATTAAATATTTTTTGAAATAAATATATTTTCAAGTTTTTGAGATTAATTTCACGAATTATATGAGTTAATCTTAAAACAATTGAATTTTTTTCACGAAAAAAAAAAATCTTCACATTAATAATCGCATGATTTTTCGTATACGGTATTTACATAAGCCTGCAGTTTGTCTCGGCTGTCGGGTACGATTAGGTTAATTGTGACCTGTATGCCGCCCTAGGTGTGATCATCAGACCGTTTTCTGTACCATTTTTTCGGAGTCATTTGTAAAACAGCTAACATAACTTTAATTTTTCTTTTACGAAAAAACACTATCTTCTCCTTAATACCCGCATGATTTTTCATAAACAGTGTTTGCTAAGCCTGCTGTTTGTCCCGGCCCTGGGGTAGGATTAGGTCAGATTGTGACCTGTAAGCTCTAGGTATTAAAATCAGCAAGAAAATTGCAAAGTTGATCCTCTCATACGTCAAATGTTAGTACTGTGATGATGACGTATAACATCGAGTCGTCACTATGAGCACGGCGTCGTGGGGCTAATGATGCCATGACATGAAGCTTGAAATGACGTCATTTCGCTTCTCGTGCTGTTATTCTTCTTCAGAATAGTTATGCTACGCCAGACCACAGAGACTACGAATGGCGGGAATCGCCGTGTGCTCGTCTTTGTTTATGTGTGCCAGTGTGTGGGGGTCAGAGGATGGGTTAGAGCAGTAGATGGATTCCTGTCGCTACACGGTTAGGTTAGGTTAGTTCGGGGTTTAACGTCCACGGCACCAAAGTGATAATGGACGGCCCTGACGGGCGGGTTATGGGGGCCCCGACAGGGAAATCTATTGCCTATGGAGTACGACCTGAACACTGATCAATTCAGGCGCACTGCAACTGTGCCACTTTTGATTTACCAGGACCTTTCAACGGACATGCTATTGAACAAGCCCGTCTACCGGGGCCGGGACGGGGATTCGAACCCACGACCCGGCGATTCCCTTGGGCGGCTCTCCTGCTCCGACGCTTAACCGCCTGAGCTATTTAGCTACACCAGCCCACAGGGCGTACTAATGGCGGGAAGCGCCGTGTGTCGGTCTTTATTTGTGTGCGCCGACGTGTGTGTTGATAAGAGGTTGGCTTAGAGAGGAGGGAAATGGATCACGCATTACAAGCCTACAAATATGAACAACTCTGAATGTTCCTTAAAAGATAAAACGCATGTGAGCTCCAAACAATACGGTAGACTTTGGGATGCGGAAATCCTCATCTTGTTCTTGCTTAGCCGGGCTCTGTAATGGATGTTGGCCTGTGATTTTGGACCTAACAGCCAGCACACGCTCCACTGGACATGCAACAAGTGGGCTGTAACACACGTAGCCTCACTGCACCGCTGCAGGAGATGGATCGACCGTGATAATTCAGTCAAGGGTAGTGCCACATTAGCTTGGCGCCGATAGGCGCCAAGCTAATGTGGCACTACCCTTGAATTATCACGGTCAACCCATTTGCTGCAACTCGTTCATATAGTTAGGTGACACCTCCACAACTTTGGAATGTGTCAATGGGGTGAAGCGGGTAGATCTGTTACTACCTGACGTCAGGTAACCTTTTAGAAATAACAGGAAGAATTGATTTAAATAAAGAAAATAGTTTAGATACAAAAGGTAGGGTAGGTGTGTGTGTGTGTGTGGGGGGGGGGGGGAAGCAGAGGTTGTTTTTTTTCAATGAAACTATCATGTTGTGAAACATAAACTTGTATATCAAAGTTAGATAGACTCACCTTTTGAAATAACAACAACAACAAAAAATGAACCGACATATTTAGGCTGAGATCAAAGAAAATCCAGAAAAAGAAAGATCAAGTACACAGTGTTGTTATAAGATCAAGTACACAGTGTTGTTAAACTTTCCCTTTGTCAGCGTGTTTCCTTCTGCGTTGGGATTTTCTTTTGCATTGAACGTGTTTGGCAGTAAACCTTTTGGTCTGGGTTTTGTTAGACAAAGTTTGTTACAAGCGACGGAATTTGCATGAAGAGTGCGTTGTCGGGACCTCGATGAGTGTTTGTGGTATGTTAACCCTTTGGGTGTCGGTAGCGATCCTACAGGAATCACCTCGACCAAAATCGCTACCGACAACGCAGTATATTATGTTTACTGTAGGCGTTGACGTTTGTTTCACTCGGGCCTTGATCCGAAGGTAGAGTCAGCGCGTAATAGTCCTTAGGGCCGATGACTTAAGACGTAGCGAATTGTTAATCAGGCACTAATCACGATAAGAACAGGGGGGGGGGGGGGGTGGAACGAGGAGGGGAGGGGGGGGGGAGGGAGGCGCGACAACTAATTTGTACCCACTGTTCATGGTCGGTCAACCGCAGCCTTTAATTGTTCACGCTATACACAAATGACTCTGTTGTTGTAACGACGTTGAGGCCAAAAGCCCAAGAACGGATTCTTTGTACATTGTACAGCCGGTGTACACATTTGCATGAGCAATCCAGACCAAAAGGGTGACTGCCAAGCGTGTAAAATGCAAAGAAGTATCCAACGGAGAAAGAAACACGCTTAGAAAAGACGGTCACAACACAATTTATTAATATTTCGGGTAAATACCCTTTGTCACAATAGACAAACAAACAGACCAGTCGCTACTTATTTTCATTCGCCGAAGGAACTGTTGTTTCCCGAAATATTAATAAATTGTGTTGTGACCGTCTTTTCTATGCGTGTTTCTTTCTCCGTTGGGTACATTTGCATGAGGCACAGATCTACATGAATCTCTGTGGATTGCAGGGGCTTATGCGGATCTGTGCCACTTCGTTATGAAACGAAAATTCCAGCAGAGAAAGAAACACGCTTAGAAAGGCTTACTACATAATTTAGTATTTTTTCAAAATGGACACGACAGGAAACAACTCGCTATCATTCTTGTGCGAGATGTGTAATTTGTTCTTGCTATGCAAATGTGCCCTTTATTTGTATCCGAATATACACTTTCATCTGTTTCACATAGTATGTATGTTTCATACTAACATTTAGCTCAAACACAAGCTGTGCATTCAACTCTTATCCCCTGCGTCTTCTCAACCAATTTTCTGACAGTTTCGCCTGGGACAGTTTTTAAGTAGGCATTTACGACTACTTTTACATGGAGAACGATTACATGCCACCTCAAGAGCCGTGCTTTATTAGCACATCCACATTCACTTAGATATGAATTTGACAGCAGACGTATCGAACGAAGTGGCAGACTTCGAGTACCCCAAAGTACTACATCACGTTATGCCAACTCTTTTGTCCCTCAGGCTGTTACCCTTTTCAACAGTAATATCAGTATATCATAGTGTCTGTCAACATTTTTTAGTTCTTTAGTTCTAGCCCTTTCAGTAGTTCACTGCAACCAACATTGCTGATACCAGAAGGACAGTGGGAATCCACCATAAGTTTTTCTGGTGCCAAGAGTGTTACAAAGGTAACAATACGTCTCTTACAGTTCATCTCATTAATTGAGAGTTATGGGTTATTTAATTATTTCAATGAGTAAATGATGATGCCATGTGTTGTATGGGCAGACAGCGAATTTTTCCATGAAGGATTAATACATTCAGGCACCGTCACGGTCGATCCACCATCTTACATTCTGCGACGGCACGGAACTAAGGTATCTACCGCAGAAACTAAATACTGCTGTTTTAATACTGAACTCCTTGCCCCCGTTGACTGTGCGCGAGCAGTTTTGCAGGCATAAACCCCATGATTATTCAGTAGGGTGATATAAGTGGTATTGTACCTTCCAGCAAGAGGCATAGATTCTCATGAGCCCCTGCGAAGGGGCTCACGAGAATCTATGCCTCTTGCAGGCGAAAAAAAAAATAGTTGAAGACTACAAGAGCTAGTCGCTACTTCGCACATAATTTGCACTCTAGGGGCGTCTACTTATTGTTCTCAAATAGTCGTAGTTTTAGACTATGTCGGCAGATATCAACTTGTCAGTGAATCCTAATGCTGTCAGCAACAGGCACAGATCCTCATGAGCCACTGCTTTCGCAGGGGCTCATGCGGATCTGTGCCTCTTGCAGTAGTGCGAAGAGAAGAGGGGTTGATCTAAATGTATCGTGGCATGCCTTGGTTTGACGTGAAGGCTTCCGAAAACTGAATTCAACGTTGTAATGAGAACAGTTAGATGTACGTGTTGCCGCTATAGGTGTGTAATGAGAACAGTTAGATGTACGTGTGACCGCTATAGGTGTGTAATGAGAACAGTTAGATGTACGTGTTGCCGCTATAGGTGTGTAATGAGAACAGTTAGATGTACGTGTTGCCGCTATAGGTGTGTAATGAGAACAGTTAGATGTACGTGTTGCCGCTATAGGTGTGTAATGAGAACAGTTAGATGTACGTGTTGCCGCTATAGGTGTGTAGAACAGTTAGATGTACGTGTTGCCGCTATAGGTGTGTAATGAGAACAGTTAGATGTACGTGTGACCGCTATAGGTGTGTGTGGAATATTGAGTTTGGGTGCGTGAGATAGCCAGTTTTTATTATTATTATTATTATTATTATTTATTTATTTTTGGGAAGGTAAGGTTTGTTTGTTCGTTCGTTTCTTTGTTACGGAGGGTGTGTGTGTGTGTGGGAGGGGGGGGGGAATCGACCATGACTTAATTTAGGACTTAAACTTTGAACCTGGCTTTCATTTGTTTAAACCTATCTTTTATTTGTTTGTAAGTCACAAAATGCTAGCGTTAAACTTTCAGGTGTGTGTGTGTGTGTGTGTGTGTGTGTGTGTGTGTGTGTGTGTGTGTGTGTGTGTGTGTGTGTGTACATTGCATGCATGTGTGTGTGCGTGCGTGCACGTGTTTTCAGACAGCAAATTTGCCGTATTTCCTGCCGCCTTGAGATGGACTTAATCGCCTGCTCGGCGTTAAACCCAAATAGTAACTAACTAACTAACTAACTAACGTATTTCCTCACCTCCACATTTTAAATTCTGTGTTACACCTTTTGTTAAAACATTGCATTGATGAAACGGAAATCGGCCAATTTCAACTGGTCATAGCAGTTTGACTAGTGTCTGTGTGGGCGGGAGGTAAACCATCACTTACCTACATAACTTTGCCGCCGGAAATACCAAGGGTGAACCTGCCTTCGATTGTCGTAATTACGTAATTTTTACGACAATACACCCGCCTCTGCCTCATAACGGGATGTTTGTCAACCTTGAAACCCGTTTGTAATCAATGCCCCAATTTACATTATTTTCTCTGCAGGAGGCTTAGATTCTCATGAGCCTCTTCAGTCGCAGGGACTCAAGAATCTAAGCCTTTGTCATTCGGAATACACCAGTGTGTTAAATAAGTTTGACTAAAATAGTTTAAGGGTAGTGCCAGAATAGCTTGGCGCCAGTGACTAGGCGCCAAGCTATTCTGGTATACCCTTGAACTAAAGCCATTGGTCCATATCCTTATCTGTAAGTACTATAATGTAGCTTGCATATGGCAGTGTACAAATTTGAAGCTTTTAGCCTCAGTATGATGTGGGGTAAATCTTTTATGAAGGGTGTAATCTGCTGGTTATGTCTGCGACTAGGTAAGTTTTGCATGAACTGAACCAGAGGGAGAACAAAGTTGGAATCGTAGTAGCCAAGCAGACGACTGAGAGGCGTAGCAGTGGAGTATGCCATTCGTCAAGCAAGAAACGTAATTTAGCTTCTGCTGCTGCTGCAGGAGCTGATTACAGTCTGTGTTTCCTGCAGACAGAGGGGCCTGGCAGCGCGACTGGAAATGGGGAAGGGGTAGGATCTTGGGAAGCGCCCACCGAAGTAGAATCTGCATTGATTGACGGAGCGAGTGAATCGTGCACGTGCTCTGCTGCACTTGTTGCGCGAGCGCCGCACGCGCGTGTTGCCGCCCTGTAGCACGGGACGCAACTCTTGTCAGTATTGACCCGCGAGCAGACGACAAGACAGGCCGAATGGAAGAAACGCGCAGACGTGCAGTGCACAGATTTAGAGGTGAAACCCAGTGATTCAAGTTCCAGCACGCGAGGCGAAGAGCTGTATCTAAATGGCTCCACGCCAGCAAGGGACGTAGATTGTCATGGACCCTTGCGCTTACAGGTGTTGATGAACGTCTGTGCCACAATCTCCGTGTGTTGTGAAACCTTGGATGACCCCGTCCGTCTCACTGGGAAGACAACAGACGTGAGTGGAAGTTTATCTTTGTTAGCAAGAGACATAGATCCTCATGAGCCCTTGCATTGTTTGTCGGCGCATAGCGCTACGTGTTGCTGCATGTTAGAGTGCGTAGACACTGAAATAGATTACAGTCTGAAAAATGTCTGCGAGGAAAATGTCATTGGCCGCGTGAGGCACAGATTCTCATGAGCCCCTGCCAGTGAGATAGTTGCGTAGAGAAAATTTCATGCTGAATAAAAATGAGTGGCATTTTCGCTCATTTTTCAAGAGGCATAGAGTTTCATGAGGCCCTGCGAATCCATGGCCTCATGAAACTCTATGCCTCTTGTACTGGCGCAGAGGTACCTTAGTTCGAAGGCGTAGACTGGGGGAGGTGGAGCGTCTTAAAAGAACCCTCAGACTAGAGACAGAGCCGTGTGAGAAAAGGGGGAGGGGGCTGAAACATAAGTGTGGGAGAAAAGGGCAAGCGACGAAACAGAAAACATAAGGAGAGATGTTGGTGAATCATTCAGGTTTTGTTCAGATCTCTCCCGGGCCGGATTTTTGATGCAGGCTCTGACGCAATCACACTGGGTCTTGATCAAACATGGCTAAACAGCTGCCTGCAATAATTGGCACCCGCCCACTTCGGCTTTCTAGGATACGTTCGGTGGTTTTGATTCAGTTTCACGCTATCGTGTATGTTTACGCTATCGTGTATTTTTACGCTATCGTGCATTTTACATCTATAGCGTATTAATTGATTTCTTTTCAAAATCATGTTAACATTAATAGTCCTGTATACGTCGTAATTTAGGGTGTTGTTTTGTTTGTTTTTTTGGGGGGGTTTCAGGTTTATGTGTTCTCAGTGATAGGTCTAACTTAAGTACTCAAAAGGACAAATAATTGCATGTTGTTTTGGTGACATAACTTGAAGGAAAATATTCTTTCGTGTGACAGATTTTTTTCAATTATATTCAAATTCTAACTCAAGTTCTCAACAAGATGGGATGAACCATAACCCACAAAGTCCCTTCTATATGCGAGCTGCCCTCGCTGTCAAGGGTCTCTACCTTTCGTCTTTGACCTAATTCTGATGTTGAAATATCTCCTTTTGAAAAAGCCTAGCAGATCTGCCAATGCTTCACAGTGAATTCTAAAAAGGGGCGCAGTGCATACGCGTCATTGATTTGTCAAACGTCATTTATCATGACGTATTTTGGGTTTTTACGTAATTTTGTATTTAGCGTGATATGACTTGAGAAAATGGTGACAAAACTAGAATTTCACAGTTGATTTCAGGTTTGCTATATAATTTGTATCAAATCAGGTTGACTTTATCTAGCTACATGATACACTACCGTGAGTCTGAAAGCGCGTCGATGTCTGTGTGCGTGCGTGAGCGCGCGCTCCAAACATCTCCAAGAGGCATAGATCCTCATGCGCCCTCCGGGCGCAGGAGGATCTATGTCTCTTGAAGATGCGCGCATGTGTATGTGTGTGTGTGAGAGAGAGAGAGAGAGAGAGAGAGAGAGAGAGAGAGAGAGAGAGAGAGAGAGAGAGAGAGAGAGAGAGAGAGAGAGAGAGAATCACGTCATATTTAGAGTATTGCGTCAATGTCTGCGTGGTGACGTAATTGCTCCTTTACGTCTTCCGCCACTGTCTGACTTTCTTAAGAAGTCAAGGTTTTATACTGTTTTAATTTTTGTCTGAAAAGAATTAATTTTTACTGAAGAAGTTGAAAAGATACAATGCTGGCTAACGAACTCATCCAATGTCTTTCTCCAAACTAGCTATATTCACAATTTCAAGTATTGTGACAAAAATTACGGAATCTAATCTGGGTCAACCGACTTTCTTTAAACGGCTGTCTTTTATATCTTCAAGGAGACATCCCGTTACAAAATGATCGGAGGCTGTCTTAGCCACACCTTATAGAAAATATTTCGCCAAGGTTCAAGTTTGTGCGTACAGCAATGTCGGAGATTCTGGTGTTTACACACGTACGCACACTCATACGCACATACGGCGCTTCGCGCCAAATGCACGATCAGCAGCGAGGTTGGTGTAACTAGACATGACGTAATTTTTATCTTGTTACTTCAGTTGTTAGAAGTTTAGCCTGCCCGCCTTTTGACATCATGGACATGCTATTAAATTTGCCCTACCGCGACCCGTCCTAAAAAGTCCCTTCTATAAATAGAAGGGACTTAAAAAGTAAAAGACTGCTGCAACTTGGATGTGTAAACGCGGAAAACTACCGAACTACACCATTTGAGCTCCACCCACCCACCCCCACCCCCCACCCCCACCCGTCCCACCCGATCTCTTTCTTTTTTTTTTCTATCGTTTGCATCGACCCATCGTCGATTGAACTCTTGTTGCTTCTCTCCATTCGAGTAACACGCACGAATGGGACATTTTCTGACAGGAATATATCTTCATGAAACGCCGCATTAATTTTTCAAGAGGCATAGAGCTTCATGAGCCCCCGCGACTGCGGTAAGTTAGGGCGACTGCGGGGGCTCATGAAGATCTATGCCTCTTGCACTTGTGTTGGTGTCTTGTCAAACCCGGTGCCTTCTGGCATTCAGGGGCCGGCATTTGCTGAGTGGTAGAAAATTCATAATTATCCGCTTTGTTTCTCGGAGCGAGACGTTAAGCAATCCTAGAAAGGAGGCAGACGACCAGGCTTGGCTTCAAACCCAGTTGGACTTCCTCGCTTTTAGGATACAAATGATGCTCATTTCAGTAATGATTATCTTGGGCCCCAGGACTGCAGGGTTCCATGGGAATCTATACGTCCTGCAGTTGGAACGTGCTTACAAATCACGCAAATTATATCACTTGTGGTGCATCTGCTCTTTTCCGGACTCCCTGTATTTTTATTTTATCGATTTTTTTTTAGGAATGGGTGGTGGTGGGAGGGGAGGAGGTCGTGAGGACAGGAGGGAAGGCAGGGGGTTGTTCAGGAGGGGAGGTGGGGTCTCTAAATGTGACCTACATACCTTGGAGTTGTGGTAATGACTGACGAGGGTACTGATTTGTTCATCGAACTGTGATGGAAGAGGCTTACACCTTCCCTCTGTGTGTTAGTGCAACGGTCATTTATCCTGAAAATATTCTCCGCGTAATCTTCGCACAGTTTTCATTGATAAAATTAAAATTACGTTATCGCTTTCTTTGAAAAGATTGATGCACGAAATGCAACTCACTGTGACGCACCGTTGGTGTCGGTTTCCATTAATTATTTCCTTGTTTCATTTTCAACAGCAATTGCAAGTCACACAATCAAAAGCCGGGGCGGTCCGTGGCGCAGTGGTTAAGGCGCCTGCCACCAATGCTAAGGGTGCGAGGTTCGATTACGGGTTCCGGCGTCGGATCTTTCTCCTCTAGTAAGTGTCACCGTTAATTCGGGCGGACCGTCGGGGGTTCTTTCTCCGGGTACTCCGGCTCTTCCTCCCCCACGACTTTGGTATCAGTTTCAGCCCACTTAATCAAATTTCAAATACAAAACGATTTTGAATTTCCAAAACTTCAGTAGCTCGCTTGAGCTTGCCCTTAGCACCACGTGAATGTACTGTGTTTACGTACAGTGTGTGAGTGAATGCGCGTGATTCACGTGAGCGTGCTTGTTGGGTTCAGTTCGCGGCGGCGCTTTGAGCCGATTTTCAATTGGGATAAAGCGCCTATTTAATGCGCTTATTATTATTATTATTATTATTATTATTATTATTATTATTATTATTATTATTATTATTATTATTCAAAAGATAGGATTAGTGTGGAAAAAATCTTACACATAGAGTATCGTTCATTAACCCTTTAGCTGTCGGTAACGGTTGTTGTCGCGATGATTCCTGTGGCAATAACAGCATCCTGACGTCATGCAGGAATTATCGCGAGAAAAACCGCTACCGACAGCCAAAGGGTTAAGTTCATTTAAAGACTTTTTTTTTTCTGTCAGGCATTTAACATTTAGCTCACCTTTAGCTAACTGTTGACTACCTTTTGTTCTAATTATCGAGGGAAGTGGATGTAAGGTGTCGGGAAGGGATGGGGTTGGTTAAAGTAATGTATATATGCGTGTGTCTGAGAGAGAGTGTGCTGTTGTGCATGTGCAGTGAGTCCAGTGTTTTCCTGGAGAACAGAGCTATACAAGAACTATTTATTATTATTATTATTATTATTATTAAACTTGCTGTTAAAAAATAAAAATCCTGTGCACTGTCTGTTACTCGAGGGATAGAAAACTGGCATAGTAGCACTTTAACAATCAGCGTCAGCTGTCGAGAGGGATCGACTGTGATGCTTCAAGGACGGTGCCTGATTAGCTTTAGACGGGTCAACTCTCGTAGCCCAAGGGTAGTGCCAGATTGGCTTGACGTCTGACGGGTTCCGAAGCGATAACGCACGAGCCTTGTTTTACCAACATTGCATAGTCGGCCTGGATCTCTCTTCGTCATTTGTGCGTCATGTCTGACACATGGCTGTAATTGTTTTTGTTTTAAGTTGCTAAGCTGATCAAGCACTGCCTTTGAGCTTGCACTTGTGTCATGGTCGATCCATCTCCCGCAGTGTCTGTGACTCACGCTGTGCAGGCAGGTGGGAAAAGTATAATCGCCTGCACGCACGTAGAGCTAGTTTGACTTCATTTACACCTATTTGTGACTTTCACAACTCTGGGAGACGTCAGTCACGACTTTTACCAGCTGTGGGACATTGATTGACCATGATAGTTCAAGGGTAGTGCCGGATTAGCTTGGCGACTGAAGGCGCCAAGCTAATCCGGCACTACCCTTGACTGAAACCTATATCATAGCCGGGGGAAGCGTCAAGTTAAAGACCAATACCCTTAAAAAAAATATTTTTATTTTTTGTTGTTGGGGGGGGGGGGGGGGCACTAAACGAATCTGGCACTACCCTTGACCTGCCATGGCCGATGCCTCTCCCGCTGTCTTCAATATAACTGTGTTAGATGGCAAATCACATTTGACGCGGGCTATACTCAAGGGACAAATAAGCTGCCCTAATGATAATAGGTTGCAGCTGCAAGCTTATACTTTTTCTATTTTGTATCCCCTCCCCGCCCCCTTTTCTGTCTCCCCCCCCCCCCCCCCACTTTCCCCGTGGCCCTAAACCGGATTCGTCTAGCCTGGCCGGCCATCTTTTGTCCTGGTGCCTGTTTTGCCCGGGACAGCGCGCGCTCCAATCTGATTAATGCCACAATTAGTTTGCAATATTCATATTGCGCGGATGTAGCAGCATCGATTTTCAAATTAAACCAACGCCGCGTGCCAATTACTCCAACTCCGTAATAGCGGTCTGTCGCTATGGCAACCGGCAATTGTCTTGCAAGGAAATTGTGTTTTCAAATCATTACGGGCCTCCCAAGAAAACTGTTTCTCTCTGCACTGCCGTAGGAACCCGGGGAGGCTGGGAGGGCTGTTCCTTACCTCCTCTGTACATGGTGTGACAAGAGCATCATTGGGCCGCCACACCTTGTTTTAAAATTTGGCCCATATGGCCATACCTGTTCATGGCCTTCTTTGTATGAAAGTATACCTGGTTCTCTTGGTCCAACCACCAAACTGCTCATCAGAGCTCTCTCAAAGCACAGAACAAGTCATCCAGACCAAAAGGTGACTGCCAGGCTTTGGGTTGTTCAACGAATAAGTCACAGTATCCCCTCCCTTCCTCCGCCGCTCGTCTTCTGATACCTCCCCCCCCCCCTCCCTGTTCTCCCCCCCCCCCCTTCCCCCACTCGTTACCTTTGCAAGTTCGGGCCATACCTCCTATGTAAATCCTCCTACACCACTGCTCCGTCTCTCCGGGGTTGTTTTATTAGCATAAGTGCATAATTGTTTTCATTTCAAAGACTTTATGTCTAATTGACATTTCAGTTTACCTACCAGCTCTCAGCACCAATGGCGGCGTTGAGTAAGGAACAACTATAAAGACGGCGATTGCACCAGTATTGCTTTGTTTGCTGGAAAATACTTTTAAAAGTCTGAGATGTGTTTCTATTCTGTGACGCCGTTTCTTCGTCTTGGGTGGTAATTTGAGGCAGATGTACTTGCAAAAAGGTATAGATTCTCATGAGCCCCTGCGAATGCAGGGGCTCATGAGAATCTATGCCTTTTGGGAAACACACGGTTTGTCGAAAAGTGGGAGAAAACTTTAGATTAGGGTGATTTTCCTTTTCATTATGTATAATTGGGGTCGAGTTGCGGCATAGATCCTCATGATCGCCAAGGCCCCTTGCAAGAGACATTGATTCTCATGAGCCCCTGCGGTTGCACAGGCTGATGAGAATCCACGTCTCTTGCGGACAGAATGGATTAGTAGGAAATGTCTTGAACGTCAAGATGACGTATTTTTGCTTTTCACTGATTATTGTGTATTTTTGCTTTTCATTATGGCTGTTAGTCTGCACAATCAGAGCCCGCAAGTTGTTTGCGCGATTGTGTCGGGTTGGATTTGACTCATCATGAGTGGTATGCGCGCGTGTGTGTGACGGTGTGTGTGTATGTATGTGTGTGTGTGTGTGTGTGTGTGTGTGTGTGTGTGTGTGTGTGTGTGTGTGTGTGTGTGCGTGCGTGAAGATAACAGGTTTGTCACAGTGTGGGTTTGTGTAAAACTCTCTCTCTCTCTCTCTCTCTCTCTCTCTCTCTCTCTCTCTCTCTCTCTCTCTCTCTCTCTCTCTCTCTCTCTCTCTCTCTCTCTTGTGGCTAGTTTCCTCATTTATATGCTGTAGTAGATGTTAGCAACGGCAGTTTTGTAAAATGACGATTTGTTTCTGTCAAAACTTTTTGCCGTTGAAATATAAAGTTTCATCATCATCATCATTCTCTCTCTCTCTCTCTCTCTCTCTCTCTCTCTCTCTCTCTCTCTCTCTCTCTGTCTCTCTCTCTCTCTCTCTCTATGTTTGTGTGTGTTTTAGGGTTGGGTGGGGGGGGGGGGGGGGGAAGCAGAATGTGACTTGTGTGGTCCAAGTTCTTTGTTATGACAACACCAGCACATGCCTGTGTCATAAATTAGCATCAGTGATTACCTGTTTACAACTGAAATTACCTCACTGGTACTTACAGGTCTAGTCTCTTTTAATCCATTAGCTGTCGTCAGAAAAATATGTTAATGTAATTGTAGTTCCGTTTGTCCACGTCTGTGCATGATCTATTGTGTAGAACTCTGTTGAGTGGAGACATGCTGACTTGCAGTAGAACTGTGCTTCGGCTTTTGACGCGTGTGAAAATAATTGTGTGATGATGTCCCTGTCTTATAGATGGATCCGGGGGGGGGGGGGGGGCAGGGAGGTCCATGGACCCCCCCCCCTCTTCCCCCATTAAAAACTACAACATACAACTTTGATACACTGAAGGATGATCTTTGCTCACCTTGGTGAAAAAAATAAATAAAGCCAAACTCAAAACAGTCCAAACTCTGCTTTAGGTGTCTGCTTCAGGTGGTTAATTTTTCCCAAAAATATTTCGGACGCCCCCCCCCTCCCCCAAACATGTAAGTGATTCGGCCCTGTGTCTCAACCGCTAACCCATTCGGCCCCACGCAGTACAACAGGAGATGAGTCGACCATGATAATCCAAGGGTAGTGCCAGATTAGCTTGGCGCCTAATCTGGCACTACCCTTGAATTATCATGGTTCGATTCGGTATCTCCTGCATCTGGATCACCGTCGTTAGTTGACAATTTGGGAAATGCGGCCTTGTGGTTAAAGGGTTAATTATCTCTAGCTCTTGCAGGTGGGTGGTATTCACAGGAGAAGCTTCCATGATGGGGGTAGCAGGGGTGCCGATTTGCGGCCAGTATACCTGTCCGGGGGTTGAGTTAATCCTATCCTTCCTCAGGATTCCTCCACACCGGGCAGATGGGTGTTTTACAGTCTCTCGCTCATCCCAAGTGTGTCTGCAAGAGACATAGAATCTTATAAGCACCTGTAAATGCACCAGTACAGTACTGTAGATGAAGGGGCTCATGAGGATCTATGTCTCTTGCCTATTTTACGAATGTGAGAGGTTTGTAGCCTCAGATGTTTTCTTTTTTCTTACGTGTGTTCGCTTCGGCCCCGGCCATTATTTGTTTTTACTGCATCAGCCATTTCAAGTACGTCTGCAAGACGCACAGATTCTCAGCAGCCCCTGCACCAGTACTGTACTGCGACTACAAGGGCTCATAAGAATCTATGCCTATTGTCCGGGGAATTCTGCACCTCTTTGCGTCCTCAAATTGAGGTAGGTGATGGCCTTTGTTGTCGACTGGAATCCTTTTAGCACAAGGCATAATCATCAGCTTCATTCATCTCTTGGACGCAGTGTGACCACCGTCTGAACTTTGCCCCCACCCCCGCACCCCATCCCCCGGGCCTACTCCCATCTTCCCTCACTCAGGGGCCCTAATCCCACCTTCTCAACCCTCTGCCCCATCACTCCAGGTCACATTCATTTTTTTTTCCCCCAATGAAGCATTCATTTTCTGTGGCTTTCTCATTTACAGTCAATGGTGTTTTTGGCGGCCCTTGATAATAATGCACGAACCTCGACAGCAACAGCAACGCATGTCCGTTTCAGTGATGCTGATGCTAGATATAATGTATGCCTGCGCGGGTCTGTGATTTTGGACTTTACAGCGGCAGGCCGAATTCTCCAAAATCACATTTCAGCACAGTTATTAAATTTGGGGATTTCGGTCTTGGGGTAGAATGAGTTAACTCCTTGTACCCCAACACCGAAATCCCCAAATTTTGAAGTCGTCCTCTGAAGACTGCATTGCAGTGCAGGACACAGATCGACCATGATAGTTCAAGGGTGATGCCAGAATAGCTTGGCGCCCATAGTCAGTCAGTCAGCCAGCCCATAGGCGCCAAGCTATTCTGGCATCACCCTTGAACTATCATGGTCGATCCTTATCTTGCTGTGGTGTGTCTGGGCTAGAAGGAGTTAACCCATTGTATCCTAACATCGACTTCCCCAAATTTTCGACTTGCCATCTGGAGACCGCATTACAATCCAGGAGAGAGATCGACCCTGATAGTTCAAGGGTGGTGCCAGAATAGCTTGGCGCCCATAGGCATGATCAGGGTCGATCAGTCATCTTACTGAGTCGTGCCGGGGGTTAAATGAACCAAGGCAACAGAACTGTGGTTTGGTTGGTTGGTTAGTTCGGGTTTAACGTCCACAGCACCGAGGTGATCATGGACGGCCCTGATGGGGGACAGGGAAATCTATTGCCAATGGAATACGACCTGAACACTGATCAACTCAGGCGCACTCCAACTGTGCCACTTTGATTTACCCGGACCTTTCAACGGACATGCTATTGAACAAATCCGTTTTTTCCCCTGGATTGTGAGTCCAGCTACCGCGGCCGGGACGGCCCCGGTATTACTGTGGTGTGTTAGATACTCACATTTATACCAAAAGTCTGACGCGTTCTACTTGTGCGGTAAAGCAATGCGCGTCTTTTTGCCGCGTATATGGACGCGGCGCGTCTCGGACGAATTAATCTGCTGGTCAAGCGATGTTTTCTGCTTTATTGACTGTTTCTGGTTTTGTTTTTTAAACAGACTTTTTCAGCGTGAGCTATAATAACAGGTTCAAATGGTCTACAGAGAGTGCAGCCTAGTATTTCTAGCTCTATTCATTGGCCAATTGTAGCTCCACCTGTGGTCTCGGAGTACGACGTGGCCTTTTAATGAGAACTGACTTGTTAAACCGTGTCCAGGCATCTTCCATGCGGGGGTTCATGAGGATCTTTGCCTCTTGCAGATGGGTTGAGAAATAATGGAAGGACATTGCAGAAGGCCAAGATTCTGACTGACGGCGCATGATGCTTTGTACCTTGATGTGTTGAGAAATAGCCGGCGCTATCATAGGTGGATGCTATCTGGTCCAGCGGTAGCGGGAACTGTGCCTGGGGTGAGCGATAGTGCCGCTGGTAATTAACCTGTGTAGGTAATTGCTTGGACGTGCGCTTTGTTAGACCCCCTGACAAGCCCGCTCAACTGGGCCCCACCTCACCCCTGCTTGACCTCAGGAGGTCCCCTATCTTTCTTTGCCAACCCCCCCCCCCCCTCCCTTTGTCACATAGACATGAACACACACAGACAGTCGGCCCAAAACACGCATGCCCAAAGCATGATCATTTGTGACGCACTGACCACAACATGTGTACAGTGATACATGCGCGCACTCAAGCGCGCTCACAGACGCACACACACACAATCGCTAAACGTGTGTCAGTGCGAATCATTGTTCTTAGTGCCAGGTCTACTATCATTACAAAAAAAAAAATGCATCTCTCTCTCTCTCTCTCTCTCTCTCTCTCTCTCTCTCTCTCTCTCTCTCTCTCTCTCTCTCTCTCTCTCTCTTGTGTGTGTGTGTGCGAGTGTGTGTGTGTGCCGGCGTGTGCGTGTTTGTGTGTGAGTGTGTTAGTGTGTGTTAGTGTGTTAGTGTGTGTGTGTTAGTGTGAGTGTGTTAGACTGTGTGCGTGTTAGTGTGTGTTTTCATGTAGTTTGTAGCAAGGACACGAAAAAAGGTCTGCGCACCTATTCTTTTATCCTTGGAAAATAAAGTTTCATTTCATTTCATTTCTCTCTCTCTCTCTCTCTCTCTCTCTCTCTCTCTCTCTCTCTCTCTCTCTCTCTCTCTCTCTAATTTTATTTTCCCCAAACTCATTCCCAGTCTCTACACAGGTATTTTTCAGGTATTTTTTGGCAGTATGCACCTGCCGCCGATGACAGATAGAATCAAGAGGTGGCCGCACTATCAAGACTACGGTACTGTCAGCTCACCACCTTATCCCCCAGCACTCTTCGTCTGACGAGCAGACATAAAAATAAACAGGCCTGAGTCTTCTGGCAACCGGCATAGATTCTCATGAGCTCCCGCGACTGCAGGGGCTTGTGAGAATCTATTCCTCTTGCAGATGTTAGTTTTAGGCTGCGTGTACTGGAACGGTAGGGTACTTTCACTCCCCTCTAATCAGTAAATTAGCAGATTGAACTGCTGAGTACATTGTGAGGAACACAGAGTGAAATTTCGTTGGGCAAGACTGAGGCGTAGATTCTCATGAAACCCTGTCGGCTGCAGCTTGGGCTCATGATCATCAATGTTTCTTGCAGAGTTGGTGCGTTCGCTGTAAAATTGAGTGGGAACCCCCGCATCGCTTGACCATCTACCACGCCAGTTCCTTCCTATAACCGCAGTTAGGTTGTATTTTGTTGAAATCCCTGCAGCCTATCATCGCGTCAGAAACCGCTACCGACAGCCATAATTATACCCCCTGAAGTCGAAATTTCACAGGAGTGAAGAAGACTCGACTACTTTAATCCTTTTCATCCTGATACACTTTTGCTTGAAATTAATTTGACTATGATCGTTCAAGGGTGGTGCCAGAATAGCCTGGCGCCTGAGGCGCCAGGCTATTCTGGCACCACCCTTGAACTAAAATGGTTGATCTATCTCCTGATCTGTAATGTGGCAGTCATAGGACCATAAGCATATTTAACTCATTCAGCCCTGCGCACTTACTTACTTGTGCCTTGCACCCCTACTGGGGCATAGGCCGCCTACAAAGGATCTCCAAGAGTCTCTGTCCCGGGCTCTCCTTTCCACTTGGTTCCAGGTCATCTTCATGTTCTTAAGGTTTGCATCCACTTCCCGGCGCCATGTGTTTCTTGGTCTGCCTCTTTTCCGCGTGCCCTGTGGATTCCATGTTAGGGCTTGCCTGGTGATGTTGTCCGCTGGCTTACGTAAGGTGTGCCCTATCCATCTCCAACGTCGTTGTTTAATTTCCTCTTCTGCAGGCATCTGATTGGTTCTATTCCAGAGTTCGTTGTTGCTAATGGTCTCTGGCCAATGGATATTTAGGATCTTGCGCAGGCAGTTGTTAATGAAGACTTGTATTCTCTTTGTGATGGCAGCTGTTGTTCTCCAAGTTTCTGCTCCGTATAGAAGAACTGCCTTGACATTGGTGTTGAAGATCCTGACTTTGGTCTTGGTTGATAGTTCTTTGGATCTCCAGATGTTTCTCAATTGTATAAATGCTGTTCATGCTTTCCCTATCCTTTGCTTGACATCTGTATCTGAGCCTCCCTGTTTGTCGATGACGCTACCCAAATAAGTAAAGGCATCCACCTCCTCCAGTGCTTCTTTGTCAAGCGTAATCGGGTTAGTGGTGGCTGTGTTTGTCTTGAGTATCTTACTCTTGCCTTTGTGAATATTGAGGCCAACCTGTGCGGAGGTATCTGCTACTCTGGTTGTCATCTCCTGCATCTGCTGCTGAGTGTGTGATAGTAGGGCCAAGTCATCTGCGAAGTCCAGGTCAGTTAGCTGCTTCCAAGGTGTCCACTGGATTCCATTTCTTCTCTGAGCTGTAGAGGTCTTCATAATCCAGTCAATCGCCAGTAGAAAGAGGAATGGCGAGAGAAGACATCCTTGTCTGACCCGGGTCTGCCCTGGGGGACTTGGGTGGGGTTAGGTATTTTTTAGTTCCCAGGGTCACCCTGGTCAGCCCCACAGGGTGGGTTTTTCTCTCTATTCTGGGGCATGTGTTTCTGTCTACCCTTTGTCCATTCACCTGTATTTGCCTTTTTAAAACTCTCCCTACTGTCTGCACTGCGTGTAGCTCTTGATATTGGATGTGTGTTGCTAAATGGTCTTAGCTTTATTTAGGCCCCATGTGTTAGGTTTATTTAATGTATTTGACCGGCTGGCGACATACATTCAATGTTCTGTTTATTTATTTTTTTTTTCACAAGCAGTGCAGGCACCTCCTGAGAAAGCCTTGTTGCTGTCGGGACGTTAAGCAATGTACAATCAATGTACAATCATTGTCTGACGCCTGTCCTCACCTGGAATGCCTCAGTGAGTTGCCCTCCATGTACCACTTTACAACTTAGATCCTGATATGAGTTCCTGATAATGGTGGAGATTTTTTCAGGTATCCCATAGTGCCTTAGGAGCTTCCATTGTGTCTCTCTGTCCACGCTGTCAAATGCTTTCTCATAGTCAAGGAAATTGATGTACAGGGGTGAGTTTCACTCTAACGACTGCTCAATTATAATTCGCAGCGTTGCAATCTGGTCATTGCAGGATCGATTTTTGCGAAAGCCAGCCTGTTTGTCTCTAAGTAGGGCGTCGACTGGGTCTTTCATTCTGTTCAGCAGAACCCTATTGAATACTTTCCCCGGCACTGATAAGAGCGTGATCCCTCTGTAATTCGTGCAGTTACTCATGTCTCCTTTCTTCGGAATCTTAATAAGATATCCCTCTTTCCAGTCAGCTGGTATTTGTTCCTGTTCCCAGATCTTCTTAAATAGTGGGTAGAGCATTCCCACTGTTGTTTCTAAGTCCGACTTCAGCGCCTCAGCTGGGATGCTGTCTGGTCCTGCTGCTTTTCCATTCCTGAGCTGCTTAATGGCCATCCTAATTTCTTCTCTTGTGGGTGGGCTGTCCTCTATAGGTAGGTACGCTTCAGCAGGTTGGATGTCTGGTGGGTTCTTCGGTGCTGGTCTATTCAGGAGCTCTTCAAAGTATTCTTTCCACCTGTTTCTCTGTCCTTGATCGCCCATGATTGGTTTTCCTTCCTTGTCTTTGACCGGACGTTCGGGTCTACGGTACTTCCCTGCTAGCTTCTTGGTGGTGTTGTAAAGTTCTTTCATGTTGCCCTAACTGCTTGCTCTGCTTTGGTTGCCAGGTCGTCCACATATTTCTGCTTGTCTGCTCTAATGCTCTTCTTCGTTCGTTTATTTGCGTCTGTGTACTCTGCTTGTGCCTTGGCTTTCTCTGCTCTTGTTCGACTATTGTTGACGGCCATCTTCTTGTTCTTCCTCTCATAAATTTTACTCAGTGTGTCAACAGAGATCCATTCTTTATGTTGGTGCTTCTTGGGACCAAGCACTGCCTGGCAGGTTGATGTAACTGCTTCTTTAATTCCTTCCCACTTGCTCTCGAGGGTACCTTCCTCCTCTTCCAACAGCTCCTGTAACACTTGAAACTTGTTGCTGAGGGTCAACTTGAACTCTTGCAGCTTGGTAGTGTCTCTCAGGAAGGTGGTATTGTATTTCTGTTGTGCCCTGTGCGCTGTTGTCGAGTTCTTTTTTAGTTTCAGTTTTAGCCTGGCCACCACGAGATGGTGGTCCGAGGCCACGTCCGCTCCTCTCTTTGCTCTCACATCTTGCATGGACCTTCTGAATTTCTTACTGATGCAGATGTGGTCAATCTGGTTCTTTGTTATGTGGTCTGGAGAAACCCATGTGGTCTTGTGAATGTTCTTGTGGGGGAAAACGCTGCCACCGATGACCAAGTTGTTTGATGCGCACAGGTCTGCCAGCCTCTCCCCATTGTCGTTTCTATCTCCTAGTCCATGGCGCCCCATGACTTCTTCATATCCAGAGTTATCCGTTCCTATCTTGAGCCCGGCGCACGTATTTCCCCAATTTTGGAGGCGTCATCTAACGACTATGCACCTGTTGCAGGAGATGGGTCGACCATGATAATTCAAGGGTAGTGCCAAGCTAATCTGGCACTACCCTTGAATTATCATGGTCGACCATGCGCCCAGCTAATCTGGCACTACCCTTGAATGATCATGGTCGACCAGGCGCCCAGCTAATCTGGCACTACCCTTGAATTATCATGGTCGACCAGGCGCCCAGCTAATCTGGCACTACCCTTGAATTATCATGGTCGACCCATCTCGTGCTGTAGTGCGTCAGGGCTGAATGGGATAAACAGATCAGTCTCAGAATGTAATGGGTTAAGATCAGTGGATACATCAACTGTGAGACGGCACAATAGCCTGGAACCTCTAAGATCGGGCCGTAATACTGAATAATTCAAGGATGGTGCGGCCAGAGCATTTAGCGACTCGGCTGTTCTGGTACCACCCTTGGACTATTATTGTCGGGACTATATCTTGCTGCTGTGTCTCAGTGCTGAGTAAAGTCCGCCCGTCCAGTCCAGAGTTATTGGATGGTCACTCCGGCTTTCTCTTGATCTCTTTCACAGCGGAACCATCTCACATTGCGCATAGAAGAACTTCTCCTCCACCACGGCACGCTGCTGCTGCTGCTCTCCTCCACCACGGCACGCTGCTGCTGTACAAACGCTTGACCCGGCTGTAACAGCACCGCTCTGAAGTATTGCGGGACCCTAGCCCTAACCCTTCGACCTTCGACTGTTGCTCGCGGTTTTGTCGCCATGGTTCCTGAAGGACCATGGCGACAAAAACCACTACCCGACCGCCGAAGGACGCCAAGTTGTCAGGGCATTGTGAGTGAGCTATCACGATTTGTGTCGCGGTCGATCCAGCTCGCATAGTTTGCGCCTGAAATGTCTAGTCCATGGTAGCTTGTACATCCAGCACTGAGAAAGTATTGTTGGAACTAATGACCAACACAGGCCACAAATTACAAACGCCTGATCAGTACTGCCCCATCTAGATTTGTCCATCTGCAAGAGGCACAGACATTCATGATCCCCTGCTGCCGCAGGGTTTCATGAGAATCTATGCCTCTTGGCAGCAGATATCACAACGTTTTTACATCTGTAGATGGAGGAATTAAGGGTGCCGATGTTCAACAAATCATTACACTGACATGCACGAGGCACCGGAAGAGGTGGGGGAAGGTACAGGGTTGGGGGTGGCACCAGAGAGTCTGAGAGGTGATAGGTACACTTTCTCTCCACCCCCCGCCCCACCCCTTCACGCCCAAGCGCCACACTTCAGCTACAGGCATAGACCTTCATGAACCATTGCGGGGACCTTGTGAATATAATGTGTATCTGGCCAATCTTATTTCGATGTGCCTCGACTGGATTCAGTAGTTTGCGATAATGGGAGCTGAACGGGGGCGGGAACATTATAGGAGATCAGAATAATACAGGGGTATGAATGTCACTACTGCAGCCTGAGGACCCTGGAATCTCCTACACCACTTGTGAAGGACTTCCCCCCCCCCCCCCCTTACACACACCCAATCCCATCAGTCCCGCCTTTCCAGTGAGGGAGAGGTCGTAGTCAGTCCGGCCAGTCTCGGCCTGTAGACCTGAGCCACTTGAAGTTTGTGCAGCCAAAACGCTTGTAACTTGTTAGTGGCAAATAGTATGAATAATTGTGTTCACCCCTTGACTGCTCCTGAAGATAACGCTGCACATACTGGTAGTTACGGTAGCTAGGGTATTATTTAAAGAGTTCATTCTCACAACTTGAGCTCAATCGGTCTTCATGGACGCACGACAATCTAGACCTGTTGCAGTTTCAACCACTTAACTGCTAGCATGATTCTGCTAACATGATCCGCTTGCAGTACAAGTAGTCAAAGAGCGGAGAAAGGGCAGGAATAGAAAGGGGGTGGGGGGGGGGGGCTGCGTTGGGGGGGGGGGAGTTTGGAGATTGTTCTCTGGTCGGGTGCACACTGACAACACAGGAAATATAAAAGTGAAAGCAGGGGGTCAAAAAGTCAGAGGTTTTCTGCCACCGAATAGAGCTGATAGGAGGGGAGGGTGTGTGAGAGGGGTGCGGTGGGGAGGGGGGGTGGTGGTGGTGGTGGATATGGATAGCTCGTGCATGCATACCTGGAGCGAAGCCCAGCCTTCTTTGCAAGAGACATAGATCCTCATGAGCCCCCGCAGGTTGCTGGGGCTCACACGGCTCTACACCTCTTGCTGCGTGTTTGTTGAAGAACTGATCAGTTTCCCAATGCTATTACCTTGTAATGAACACGTGTGTGCCAATGGCCGATATCAGCTGGGCTCCTGAGACTCGTAGTCTCGTTCACAATAGTCGTAGCCTCGTTCACAATAGTCGTAGCGTCGTTCACGACAGTTTAGCGATGCTGGCAGCGGCATGGGGTGCCAATGATGCATTTTATACATCGAAAACTGTTTTTGGTTGTTTTCTTTTTCATGTCAGTACTGTGTGCGAGACAGGTTGGGTCATCTGACTGTGGCCAGAGTGTAGCTGACTTGTCCAGAAAGAAAGGCAGGCGAGGTGAAAGAGAGTAGGGAGACTGAGCTAAATGAAGGGGGTGGGGGGGGGGTGAGGAAAAAGGAGGGGGGGGGGGTGTAAACCGAAGAGAGGGATGCAGGCGGGTGAGGGAGGCACCTGTACCGCTGTTAGCACTTACAGCTCAGGAATAGCCCGCTATCTAACCCGCCTCTAATCATAATTATTCTTCTTATTGCCCGCCTCCTATCATAGACCGGGTGAGCACCGCTACCACAAGCAGCAGCTCTTTGGCTCCGATCATATCAGTCAGAAAACTTGGCCAACTTTTTTCTACAGCAGGCTCAGATTCTCATGAGCCTCCTGCGGGCGGAGGTGCAGGCGGAGGCTCATGAGAATCTGTGCCTTTGTGGAAGAGAGATCGGTTCCATTCATATTATACTTGCATCTCTGCTCTTGGCGAAAGAGAAAGTCATGCATAAACTTGACAGACAATCTCTCTTTTCCCTCTGTCTTCAGGAGTGCGGTCTGCTCACAAACTTGGGAACATCAGAGTTGCAGTGCGGCGGGGCACGTGTGTGTTTGGTGCTAGAGATTCTGAAAAGTGACCCGGACATTACTCTGTTCAGGGATTTTGATAACCGGATGTGCGGACAGTGTCTGACTTCCATTCTGGACATTTTCTGGCTGCGTTGAGTGCAGACTTCTTGTTCAAGGTAAGTGTTTGAAAAGTTCTACTTTTTCAGTCAGGCCACAGTCGTTACCCATTTAGTAAAGGTCCTCGGGTCCGCGAGGGATGTGAGAGGTTATCAGCGGCTGTCGGGGGTCCGAAGACGTTTTGCTTCTGGGGTAGAGTTGTGGTTCTTTGATTCTTTATTGAGCTGGATGTCAGCCTGTACCCAACTTGCCTCAGTGACGGGATCAGTAGTAGAAAGCATCAGTTCAAATTCCAGTGTACATGGGGATTGTTGCCCTCCCGCCAGTGAACTCGTGCAGTATGGCTCACAACTCGACCATGGCATGTATTCGTGTGGTATGCCAGCAAGATCCTCACGGTTCCTCGCAGCCCGTGGTAACTCATTAGGGTCTATGCCCGCTACCTGTGGCAGTTCAGTGATAGATGACTTTTGCGTAGAAGGCAGCCGTGGATACTGACTCGTCACGGTGACAGACTTACCCGCGCATCAGGGTTTGGCGATAAGACACTTACCATTAATCAACCGGTCACGCATCAGTTATTGTATCAGGCGTGACGTCACCTTACTTGTGCCCGGCCTGCCCATTAACCAGTTGACAACCGCCGTTGTCAATTGATCACGTGACGTGTGACGTAAGGAGCCACCTGAAGGAAGGCAGGCTATATGAATCCATTAACCCGATCACTGCCAGGGCTGACTTTGTTTCAGAAGTCATTGTGAACGTCAAGACCAAATAGCTCCACCCCATATGATGGCCTCAAAGCGACTCGGATACACAATCGGGTTAGCAAGAGGCATAGAACCTCATGAGCCTCCGCAGTTGCGGGGGCTCATGAGGTTCGATGCCTCTTGCAGATGGGTGGTCGCTTTATCTGCCCTGACAGTAAAGGGGTTAGTGTAAGAATTGATGCGCTTGCACCGTGACACAATGCGTCATTTACAGTCACGCTTCACTTGACAAATGAGCATTTACCGCCTGAAATGAACTGTTCAAGTCACTTTTTTCCAACCGTGATTTTTTTTTTTAAATCTCATCTTGTACATTTAAACTGCCGCCCGCCTTGTATAAGTGAAATATCTAGACTTTTAATAGATCTCTGCCTGCTCGCTCTGGTTCTGGGTGTACGGTTTGCCAAGATACGTGTATTGCCCACGTTACTGAAGATGCATTTCGCACTTTTGGGATTGAGTTGTCTACTGAAGTGTACGCACCAGTGCAGGAGGCAGATTGACCATGATAATTCAAGGGTGGTGCCAGGTGAGCTTGGCGCCTGATGGCGCCAAGCTCACCTGGCACTACCCTTGAATTATCATGATCGAGCTATCTCCTACAACTGGTACATACTCTTTAGATAACACCTCCAAAATTGCGGAAATGCAGCCGTGGGGCAGTTTGGTGTCAGGCAGTATATATTTTTGTGGTGGGGGTGGTATTCTGTGAAATCTTTTGCTTAATGGATTGATGTGCGTGTGCGTGTGTGTGTGTGTGTGTGTGTGTGTGTGTGTGTGTGTGTGTGTGTGTGTGTGTGTGTGTGTGTGTGCGTGTGCGTGCGTGTGTCAAGATAGATATGTGTAGATTGTGTAACTAAGCCTTCCTGGAGGAGGTAGGGCAGGGGAATTTCGGTGTTCCAGTAAAACCCTTGTGAGCGAGGATAGGCGGGCTGGCGGTGGGGGGAAGGAGGGGAGGGGGATCATTGATTGCAGGCAATTAAGACAGGAGCCGTGCTTGAGCTTTGCAAGTGACTACCATCCGGGGCCACTTTGGTGGAGGAAGTTTATTCAAACCAAGTACCATTCGCCTCTGTGGGTGTGTGGGGCGCGTTGCTAGCCCGCAGCCTTCTGATAAACCGGCTTCTTTACCAAATGCTGCCAAATCGGGGATCTTTACTACCTATATACGCGCTTGTTTGTTTTTTTAAAGTTAGGGGGTGGATGGCGGCTCAGCCCTGACACTCAACAGGAGGAGACTGATCGACCAGGATAGTTCAAGGCTGCTGCCAGAATAGCTTGGCGCCTTTAAGCGCCAAGCTATTGTGGCAATAGCTTTGAACTCACAAGAAGTCTCAAGATCGTCAGTTCTATTGTGGGGAACAAGAAAAACTACAGCGCCCCCTACTTCATTCATTTTTATTCAGTCCTCTCTGCGCCGTCTGGTGCTTGAGGCGACGGCAAGGGAGCGCCACTTTTGTCTGTCAGCTGCTATTTTGGGTGCTGTTTGCAGCGCTCCCTACTGCCCATTTGGATTTCTCTCCCTCACTGGCCCATTTTACTGTGTTAACTCATTGTACCCCGAGGACCGAAACCCCCCAATTTTTGCCGTTGTTCTCTGAAGACTGCATTGCAATGCGGGACACAGATCGACCATGATAGTTCAAGGGTGATGCCAGAATAGCTTGGCGCCCATGGGCGCCAAGCTATTCTGGCATCACCCTTGAACTACCATGGTCGATGCTTATCTTGCTGTGGTGTGTCTGGGGTAGAATGAGTTAAATATATTTATTTATTATTTATTACATGGTATTTATATGGCGCATTTCTCATATTAATATAACTCAGTGCGCATGTATAAGCGATGTTTGGTGGAAGGAAGTCAATACTGGGTGTGTGTGAGGATGGGGGGGGGGGGGGAGGTATTAATTTTAATCTAAACTGTACACGATGCAGGGTGGAGGTCTGTTCTGAGAGGGGTGGGGGAAGGAGGAGGCTTGGGTGTGTGTTAATCAGAGTGTTCTCGTCTGCTGAGCCTGCCCTATGTATACCAGTGGTTGTGTATACAGCTTGTTAAGGCGTGCGAGACAGTGTTTACATAACGATATCAAATTATGTCTTCACCCTTTCCCATTAGTCGCTTTCATCCCAGCTTCAATTCCTGTGAATACATTCATCCCGCAGCCGGACCGGCCCAATTTGACACACACAGAACGCCCGTCTCCTGCTCGCCATGAGAGACACGGATAATGAAGCTGGAATCAAGCATAGGTCCTTAAGAAATGCTCTGTGACACAACCTCTCCTTTCGTCAACAAGAGGCATGGAGTCAGGATCTGAATAAACCAATATATGCCATTAAAGAGGCATAAGTTCTCATGAGCCCCATGTAGCTGTAGCTGCAGTTGCAGTTGTAGTTGCCGTTGTAGTTGCAGTTGCAGGGACTCATGAGAATTTATGCCTCTTTGATTCATTGTATCCTTACTACTTTTTATGGATGGTGTTGAGAATACATGTACATTTCTTGTAAATGGGTGGTGTTTAAAGTTCTCAATAATATAGTTCCCTGTCTCTTGCATATTGTGGATGGTTAGGCTCATGAGAATCTGTGATGATAGCAGATGGTTGTGCTGCACTCGGCCATAATGATCTAAGCTTGATGATTTTTTTTTATTTTTTTTTTTATTATTTTTACGACGTACGCCTCGCCTATGGGTGGGCTCCGGGGCTCAGTCATAAGAATACACATATATACCTCCTGCACCCAGATGTTTGACAAGATCCCGAATGTCTGTCGCAGATGGAACTATGCTACAGGGGCTTATGAGCATCTGTGCCTCTCACAGACAGGGTGTTGTTCGCCACAGGTGTTTAATTTGTAGCGTGAATGAATCACAAGCTGGATAAAATCTAGGGTGGGGAGGAAAACGGCTTGTTTGACTCTCCATGGCGTCCTCCATAAAACGTGCGGAAACAGACAGAAGCATCCTTCACCAAACTGAGCGGGAAAAAATATATCAAAAAAATTAGGATGAACGTTGTCTTTTGTGTGCTGGTCTGTGATTTTGGACCTTGCGGCTGGAAGCCGCAAGGTCCAAAATCACAGACCAGCACAGAGTTGGTGATTCTTTATAAAGGAGTCTAGCGATGCCGCATTTGACGGAGCGACAGACAGACAGCGACACCCCCCCTCACCCCCCCCCCCCGCCCACCCCCCCCCCCCCCCCCCCCGGGCGAAATCAACGGCCGGAAGTTGGAAGCCCAAGTCCCTGTCAAAAAAGCAGGCAAGCAAGCCGCATTTGTGATCCATTAAATTTTGTCTAATTTATTCCGTGCAAATTATTCGCTCCTACAGTACTGTACTGGTCTTTGGGTTTTGGCAGCATCTGTGACCTTTGCCATTTCATGTACCTCCCCATCCCCCCTCCCCCTCCCCACCCCCACGTCCCACGCGCATCTATCCCATAGTGCATGGTGATAGACATCAGTTGTGAGCTAGATGAGCTTGCCATTCCTACGTCCACACGAGACAGCGTCCTTTCTCCCAGTTCACACATTGGACGTTCTTTGCCTCCCGTCTGCCTGCGTGACGCTCATGAAGTTTTGAAGTCATAGATCCTCATGACACCATGCAGGCCGCTGGGGCGCTTGAGGATCCGTGCCTCCTGCGTGGGAGTTAGGTTTTTTTCTTTTGTGTCAGATGCAGACTTGGCGCGGCAGGCTTTACATGCTGTGTCTCTGATGTGTCAACGTTCCAGGCGGCACTTTGGATCGTGTTGTCTCTCCGGTCTGCTTACAAGAAGCAAGGATTTTCAAGAACACTCACAAGAGACATAGATTGTCATGAGTCCCTGCTTGCAGAGGCACATGAAAATCTATGTCTGTTGAAGGTGTTAGGAATTGAAGAGCGATTATTGAGGACTGCCTTGCAAGTTCCAGAGTGAGTGATCTCTTTCGTGTGTGTTTGTGTGCGCTATGGGGGTTCCTTTCCTTGGGGCCCTGGGGGGGGGGGGGGGGGGGGGGGGGGGCGGAGGGAAGGCAGCTACAGCCGGGTTACAGACCCCTGTGCGCTAAAGTGCTCAGACCTGCTGTAAAGTGTTAAAAATTAATGTTTCGTTTTATTTCATTTCACTGTCACCACCCCATTATTGTTGTGTTCCTATTTTTCATCCGCATTCCAATGATTCCAGTGCACTACTGAGTGGCTGTCGGCGGTCCGACCTTGGATTAACTCATTCAAAATGTAAGGCATCGGGATACGCGGCGAATGTGCTAATCCTTTGGCTGTCAGTAGGGCTTTTTGTCGTGATGATTCCGACATGAATCATGGCGCCAAAAACCACTACTGACACCCAAAGGGTTACTCTGCAACAATACGAGGACTTTTTCTCATACCCGAGTTCTCTCTTCTCACCCCGCCCCCCCCCCCCCCCCCCTTTCCCAATTTAAAAAAGGCCTCTTTTCGTTAGTTTGGAGGCACACTGGTTGTCTTCCTTGACCGCCGTGAGATGGCCTTAGTTGCCTGATTGGCGTTAAACCCAAATAACTAACCATTTCTTCCTTGATTTGATACACTGGTAGTGAAGGGAGGGAGACAACCGGTGTGGTGCGTCGGTTTGTGGCTGTAGTACAAAAGACTTAAATACATAGTATTTATATGGCGCATTCCTCATATTTATAATATAACTCAATGCGCAGGACATAGCCTCGAACTGAACCCAACAAGCACGCTCACGTGAATCACGCGCATTCCCTCACACACTGTACATAAACACAGAACATTCACGTGGTGCTAAGGGCAAGCTCAAGCGATCTACTGAAATTTTTGGAAATTTAAATCGTTTTTTTTTTTATAATTTTGAAATTTGAGAAGTGGACTGAAGTTAATACCAAATTTGTGGGGGAGGAAAGAGCCGGAGTACCCGGAGAAAGAACCCCCGACGGTCCGCCCGAATTAATGGTGACACTTACTAAGACTGAAAAGTCCGACGCCGGAACTGGATATCGAACCTCTCACCTCTTGCTTGCATTGGTGGCGGCAGGCGCTTTTACCGCTGCGCCACGGACCGCCACAAGACTTGGACTGACAACCGCTGTGGTGCGTCGGTTTGTGGCTGTAGTACAAACCACGTGGACTGACAACCGGTGTGGTGCGTCGGTTTGTGGCTATAGTACAAACCACGTGGACTGACAACCGGTGTGGTGCGTCGGTTTGTGGCTGTAGTACAAACCACGTGCGGCGACTGACAACCGGTGTGGTGCGTCGGTTTGTGGCTGTAGTACAAACCACGTGGACTGACAACCGGTGTGGTGCGTCGGTTTGTGGCTGTAGTACAAACCACGTGGACGTGAGGTTGTCTGTGAAGATTTCCTCCGAAGCTGTATATCTCATTAATAATTAGTGTATTGATTAGCCAAGTCGTTAATCACGCGCTGCACTGTCTGTTCTACCCTCCTCTATCTAGTCGCATGCTGAGTTCCACGTAGCTTTCTCTTTGTGAGGAACACTCATTCAGATCTGATGTCAGCTTCGTCCCCTTGCGGTTGGAGCAGAAGTCTAGAGGAACAGTTAACCAAAACTGCGATTGTCAAAGAAATAACTTCACCAGCAGGTAAACAAACTCCGACGTATCTTGTGTCTTGTAAACTAAGCTGTAATGTGGAGAGGCACTGACAGACCATCATAGTCTTATTGGCGATTATGTCATAAAAACGATATCACTTTGAGCCCCAAGCCGATCGCACTGAAATCACACAGTTTTGAGATTGTTCTGTGAAGATTGCATAACGCTTTATGAGACAGATCGAGCATGATAGTTCAAGGGTGGTGCAGTGTAACCGGCTGACGCGGTCCCTCCAGCTGAGACGTTATGATGTGTTTGTTTTTAATTCATTTACTCTCTGGCCACCCGAGTCCCTTAGTGAAGATTGCATAGCGCTTTATGAGACAGATCGAGCATGATAGTTCAAGGGTTGTGCAGGAATAGCTTGGCGCCGACAGGCGCCAAGCTATTCCTGCACCACCCTAGAACTATCATGGTCAAACCGTATCCATAGCCAGAGCTAACCATGGGCATCAGTCATCCACCTGTACCGTTACAACAGCGCACAAGGAGGTGAAGTTACAAGTATCTGGCGGTAGAGAACAAAAGGACGAATTGTCACACACACTTGCATTCACTCACGAGGAGCTTATGCCTTCTGCAAATCAGCCAGGGACAGGGTGTTGGGGGTTCGCTAGATCAGCCAGGGACAGGGTGTTGGGGGTTCGCTTGTTAGAAGCCATCTTGATTAGCGGCGGTTGGAGATGCGTTGCTCGGTGATTTATTCCGTGCTGCCTGCTTAATTAACGAATCAATGGCCAAGTACGTTTAATTACGCGAAGGGAGGGGAGCTTCTTAGGCCGCGGTAAGTAACCTGAAGGTACGATGTATTGGTCAACACGTTTGCGTCCGCTACATCGTCCATCTTGCATAAAAAATGAAAGGGTAGACTTTTTTTTTACAACCAGTTTGTACAGGCTTGTGTCCCACGCATTTTTTTCAGGCAATTTATTCTAGCCTACATGCTAAACATAATGTGCCGGATATGTGATTTTTGTAAACCTTTCTTCATTTTACTGTGACGCCTTTCTGACGCAGGGGGTAGAAGCATGGGGTGGACGGCGAATGTAGATCATTTGCTAACAAAATTGACTTGTCTCACTTCACCTCGATCTGTCTTGTGTGTATAAAACCAAAGATCACTATCCCCTCTCAGTGTGCTTTATTTTTTGTTCACCTTTGTATCTGAGCCACAAAGCAAAAACTACCGACGATAAAAACTACGTACACTTCCGGTCCTTTTGTGATCAGGGTTTTGTTCCGTGCATACAGTCTGCGCTAAATCCAACCAGTCACAAATGTAGGACTACAGAACTTTCTTTTTTAGAGGATTAAATGGATCTTATCTCTGCTAGCAAGAGGCATAGATTCTCATGAACCCTGCGCATGCAGGAGCTCATGAGAATCTATGCCTCTTGCAGATTCGAGGTACTGAGTGGAGGCATTGCTAGGTCAGAATTATAACGTCTTAGCACGAAATGCACGTGCTAATGTTAACGTCTTAGAGCCAGACGATGTCTGAGGTAGTTTTGGTGGCCCGTGTGGTCTGAACAGAGCGGAGACATGGATAGATTAATTAACATTGGAGAGGATCTTCTCCTTACGGTTACACTATTGCCTACACCCACAGTGGGGACACTGCGCAGATCACTACTTGGTTTACACGTATGATGACGTTTGTCTGGTGAGTGTCATGGCTTGTTTGTTTGTTTGGGTGGGTGGGTGGGTGGTTGTTGTTTGTTTGTTGCTGTTGGTGGTTTGGTTTGTTTGTTGTTGTTTTTTTGTGGTTTTTTTTTGGGGGGGTTGGGGGGGGGGGTGTTTGTTTTGGTTTTGTTTGTTTTTGTGTGTGTGGGTTTTTTTTTTGTTTTGGTTTTGTTTTGTTTTGTTTTTTGTTAGTTTTTTGTTGTTTTTTCTTTGTTTTGGGTGTTTTTTTGGTGTGCTTTTTTCTTTCTTTGTTTCATAGTTTCTTTGTTTTATCCCTTTTTTTCTTCTTTTTTTAAAAAGTTTTGTGCAAAGCGAGATTTTATTGTACTGTCTTTTGCCTTCACAGGGCGGTGTGTGTGTGTGTGTGTGTGTGTGTGTGTGTGTGTGTGTGTGTGTGTGTGTGTGTGTGTGTGTGTGTGTGTGTTTTCAGTTTCATGTAAATTTATCAGAACAAATTTTATGATATGCACTTTACATTGGGTGTAGATGTCGTTGGCATTTCTTTCTCTCTCTGTCTCTCTCTCTCTCTCTCTCGTTTGTTTGCTTGTCAGTAGCGATACATTATTCCTTCAGCTGCACATGCAGGCCAACATAATCTGAGCGTGTGAATAGCCAGACTCCAGTTAGAGTAATTTAGAAATTGTTGGCGCAGTGTATTATGAAACGAGTCTTTTAGCCACGACCTGAGCGCACGTAAACCTGATCGCAGTGCGCAAAAGGCCATCGGGCATCCGTTGGCCCACTTACAGCCGTGCGCGGGCCAACGGCAGCCGACGTCTTGGTTGCCGTCATTTTTCTATTATCCTGAGGCTGAAAGCTTCAAATGTGTACGCTGCCACATGCAAGCTACATTATAGCACTTACAGATAATTACAGATAAGAATATAGACCGATGGCTTTAGTTCAAGGGTGGTGCCAGAATAGCTTGGCGCCTAGAGGCGCCAAGCTATTCTGGCACCGCCCTTGAACTATTTTAGTCACACTTATTTCACACACTGGTGTATTCCGACTGATAAAGGTTAAATGGAATCTGTTCGTCGTGGACGAGAAATTATGACCTCAATTACAAAAGATAATTTGAATTTTTGCCCTTTTTGTGTAAATTTTCGTATGGCGTGTTGAAGTAATTTTGCGCAGTATGTTTTCATCAGGAGCCTTTTGGTCGTGATCACAATCACACGTCAATATAATTGCGCCTTTTGCATTTCTTTTTTAAATCAAAATTTACATTACAGTTGGTGCGATAATGCGAACTATTTTAAACGAACCGTTTAGTCGTGTGCAGGAAATGCACCCTGGTTGTTTCCCTCGATTTGTTACCGCTGATAAGAATAGAGAATAGAGGGAGGCAACCAGTTTGGCGGGAAATGATGACCTCAATCACACCTGAAGGTAATTTGACTTTTTGCAATTTTGATTTTCACCTTACATTTGCTGTAATTATGATTCACTCTCTGACCGTGCTCAGCCAACCGTGTCGTTCGTTAATGTTTCCAATTCCCCCCCCCCCCCCCTTGCTTTTATGTCCTGTAAGAACCCTTTTAAAATCAGTGCCAAAGTCGCTTGAAAGCGCAAGTGTAGTGCCTGATTGGAAGGTGCCAAGCTAATCAGGCACTACACTTGCTCTCTCATGGTTGATCTATCTTCTACCATTTGCATGGAAGTATCGTCTAATTAGGCACTACCATTGACTAGTGTTGTCGACTCGTCTGTCGCGACCTTTATGTGCAGTGATTTGCAGCAAATTCTAAGTTCGACAAATTATAGTCTTTGAGCAGTGGACCGGATCCAGACAAACGAGGCAGTACGGTAGAGCCTGATTTGAGCCAATGCCTAACATGCTGACAAATGTATCTCAACCCATTCAGCTCCTGGATCACTACAGCAGGAGATGGATCGACCATGATAATTCAAGGGTAGTGCCAGATTAGCTTGGCGCCTGTCGGCGCCAAGCTAATCTGGCACTACCTTGAATTATCATGGTCGATCCATCTCCTGCAACTCGTGCATAGTCGTTAGATGGCGCCTCCAAATTTGGGGAAATAAGTGCGCTGGGCTGAATGGGTTCCGCAAAGACAGTTGCACTCTCCAAAGAAGTCTTTGCCTGGCGAAGTAAGTATCACCTGCAGCAAAAGGTGGGCGTTTAGGCAGCTACAGCCACCTAAATGATGGTTATGGTGGTCTTTCGTCACAGGTCGTCGCTCACTAGGGTGGTCGCCCAAAACAGATTCTGCTGCTAAGTCATACGTACGATCTTCTTCAGCGTTACCGATATGCGATACGTACGTTCGTTTCTTAGCAGGGCAAATTTGGTCATATCTGAACACGTGCACTTTTTTGTTATATTGTTTGCTAGACACTAGTAAAATGTTGGTCAAGTATTTGTATCCGCGCAACCGTCAGTGGTGTGTTGTTTTGTGATTTTGGGCTTATGTTAACCTTAGTCGTTTGTCCCGTCATCACAGACGTGGACACTAAACCTGATCACGTTGCTGCGGATGTGCAAGAGTCACAATCGTGACTGCCACAATCAGGAGACACGCATCAGCTGTTACCAGGTGGATTATGAGAGAGCATTTTACTGATGACAGTAATGACACCTGCGTCATCTGCCGTGTCGGAGAAACTCAGATGTAAAGTGCAAGAGTGTTGCGTGCTGGCCGGCCACCTTGCGGCGTAAAACAGCCCTGGGTCAGCTGCATGAGTGAGCCTAGTTCTGCGCCAGCCACTAAGCAAGGTGCTCCGCTATAGCGACACAACACTCACCCCGCTACAGCGGAGCACTTTGCTTAGTGGTTGGCGCAGGACTAAGCTCGTGCAGCTGACCCCAGCGCTTGTGGGGCTGCAGAGGCCGGCCCCGGTCCGGTGACTGGGATTGAAACTGATTGCAAGAGGATTAATCAATCTCTATGACGTATGCTGGTGTGAGATTTTGCAGTTTACGGCTTTCTCCAAGCCATCTGTTGCACAGACAAGCACACGTTTCACTAATGAACGAACGAAAGAACAACGAATTCGTGAATATAACTTGCTGTCTAACTAACTAACTACAACCGACTAATTAAAATTAAGTGACTAACTAACTAACTGTAACCAGCTAACTAAATAAATATATCTAACACACTGTCTGCAGTAAACTTAGAATATAACAAATCTTCAGGGCTCTCTCTCTCTCTCTCTCTCTCTCTCTCTCTCTCTCTCTCTCTCTCTCTCTCTCTCTCTCTCTCTCTCTCTCTCTCTCTCTCTCTCTCTCTCTCTCTCTGCAAGTTTGAAAACTGGTCCTGTTACCAATAACTTCTACCGTTGGAAAATAAAGGTTCATTGTTCATTGTTCTCTCTCTCTCTCTCTCTCTCTCTCTCTCTCTCTCTCTCTCTCTCTCTCTCTCTCTCTCTCTCTCTCTCTCTCTCTCTCTCTCTCTCTCTCTCTCTGTATGCATTTAAAAAAAAAATTCTATTATTATTTCGTTTCTATTTTTCTTTTAATTATTGTTTTATGAAATAATGTGTGCAAATATAATGTCTTTATTATTATTTTTTAAACATATTTTATGTTGTAGATGTTAGCAACGGCAAGTTTGTAAAATGACGATTTGTTTCTGTCAAAGCTTTTTACCGTTGATAAATAAAGTTTCATCATCATTACCATCATCTCTCTGTCTCCTATTTTATTTTTTTTAATTATTTATTACTAATTTATTATTATTTTTAAATTTTATTATTTTTTATTATTATTATTTTAATTTTTTTAATGTTTTTTTGGGGGTGGGGTGGGGGGGGGGGGTCCAAAGTTTGTTATAAGTGAAGCAATTTAGAAAGAGTGTTGTCAGGACCTCTGTAGACCTTGTAAGCAGACCGTAACTAACTAACCCACCAACCAACCAACCAACCAGCCCACATACCACGTGGTGTACATCCTCTTGTTGTACGCCTGAGCCTTCCGGGGCTGATGTGGCTCTGTGCCTGTTAGAGACGAGACGTATGTACGTGTTCAACGTAATAATGCTAATCACACCTGCTGTTTCCACCCTGTGTACATCGATATTTGCAATTATTCCACACTCTGCCTTTCACTGCTTCATCTTTTAACAACCTCAGCCAAACCTTTTAACTCACTACAGACGCCCGGCGTTCCGAATGCGGCACGTCTAGAATGTGTTAATATCGGCTGCATGCCGGGTATAGACAATTATAGCGTTTCCCTGAAAAGCGCTATCATTACCTTTATACGCGGTATACGGTGGGGTTTTAAGCCATTTAGCGCCAACGCACCACACCATGAAATAGATCGACCAGGATAATTGAAGGGTAGTGCCAGATTAGCTTGGCGCCTCATGGCGCCAAGCTAATATGGTACTAACCTTGAATTGTCCCGACTGTGACAGAACATCAGCGCCAAAGTGTCCCGACTGTCACAGGAACATCAGCGCCAAAGTGTCCCGACTGTCACAGAACATCAGCGCCAAAGTGTCCCGACTGTCACAGAACATCAGCGCCAAAGTGTCCCGACTGTCCCAGGACCATCAGCGCCAAAGTGTCCCGCCTGTCACAGAACATCAACGCCAAAGTGTCCCGACTGTCACAGAAACATCAGCGCATTGTTCTGGACGCGCTGGAAAATGTCCCGACTGTCCCAGGAGCATCAGCGCCGAAGTGTCCCGCCTGTAACAGAACATCAGCGCCAAAGTGTCCCGCCTGTCACAGAACATCAGCGCCAAAGTGTCCCGCCTGTCAGAACATCAGCGCCAAAGTGTCCCGACTGTCACAGGAACGTCAGCGCCAAAGTGTCCCGACTGTCACAGAAACATCAGCGCGTTGTTCTGGACGCGCTGGAAAATGTCACGACTGTCCCAGGAGCATCAGCGCCAAAGTGTCCCGCCTATCACAGAACATAAGCGCCAAAGTGTCCCGACTGTCCCAGAACATCAGCGCCAAAGTGTCCCGACTGTCACAGAACATCAGCGCCAAAGTGTCCCGCCTGTCACAGAACATCAGCGCCAAAGTGTCCCGACTGTCACAGAACATCAGCGCCAAAGTGTCCCGCCTGTCACAGAACATCAGCGCCAAAGTGTCCCGACTGTCACAGAACATCAGCGCCAAAATGTCTCGACTGTCCCAGGAACATCAGCGCCAAAGTGTCCCGACTGTCACAGAACATCAGCGCCAAAGTGTCCCGACTGTCACAGAACATCAGCGCCAAAGTGTCCCGACTGTCACAGAACATCAGCGCCAAAGTGTTCCGAATGTCACAGAACATCAGCGTCAAAGTGTCCCGCCTGTCACAGAAACATCAGTGCCAAAGTGTCCCGACTGTCATAGGAACATCAGCGCCAAAGTGTCCCGACTGTCACAGAACATCAGCGCCAAAGTGTCCCGACTGTCCCAGGAACATCAGCGCCAAAGTGTCCTGACTGTCACAGAACATCAGCGCCAAAGTGTCCCGACTGTCCCAGGAACATCAGTGCCAAAGTGTTCCGACTGTCACAGAACATCAGCGCCAAAGTGTCCCGACTGTCGCAGAACATCAGCGCCAAAGTGTCTCGCCTGTCCCAGGAACATCAGCGCCAAAGTGTCCCGACTGTCACAGAACATCAGCGCCAAAGTGTCCCGACTGTCACAGAACATCAGCGCCAAAGTGTCCCGACTGTCCCAGGAACATCAGTGCCAAAGTGTCCCGACTGTCACAGAACATCAGCGCCAAAGTGTCCCGACTGTCCCAGGAACATCAGCGCCAAAGTGTCTCGCCTGTCCCAGGAACATCAGCGCCAAAGTGTCCCGACTGTCACAGAACATCAGCGCCAAAGTGTCCCGACTGTCCCAGGAACATCAGTGCCAAAGTGTCCCGACTGTCACAGAACATCAGCGCCAAAGTGTCCCGACTGTCCCAAGAACATCAGTGCCAAAGTGTCCCGACTGTCACAGAACATCAGCGCCAAAGTGTCCCGACTGTCGCAGAACATCAGCGCCAAAGTGTCCCGACTGTCCCAGAACATCAGCGCCAAAGTGTCCCGACTGTCCCAGGAACATCAGTGCCAAAGTGTCCCGACTGTCACAGAACATCAGCGCCAAAGTGTCCCGACTGTCCCAGGAACATGAGCGCCAAAGTGTCTCGCCTGTCCCAGGAACATCAGCGCCAAAGTGTCCCGACTGTCACAGAACATGAGCGCCAAAGTGTCCCGACTGTCCCAGGAACATCAGTGCCAAAGTGTCCCGACTGTCACAGAACATCAGCGCCAAAGTGTCGCGACTGTCGCAGAACATCAGCGCCAAAGTGTCCCGACTGTCACAGAACATCAGCGCCAAAGTGTCGCGACTGTCACAGAACATCAGCGCCAAAGTGTCCCGACTGTCACAGAACATCAGTGCCAAAGTGTCCCGACTGTCACAGAACATCAGCGCCAAAGTGTCCCGACTGTCGCAGAACATCAGCGCCAAAGTGTCCCGACTGTCACAGAACATCAGCGCCAAAGTGTCCCGACAGTCCAGAAAACACGGACACAAAGTGGTTTCAGCAAGAGGTATCAATCCTCATGAGCCGCCGCAAATACGGGGGCTCATGAGGATCTATAACTCCTGCTGTTGGGTGGTGGTTCATTTTTTCTCGCCATTGAACGGGTTAAAGAACTCCCTGTTTAAAGAAGGGTCTACCGTGGTAAACGGGTAGTTTTGATTCGCTCGGTGCATTTCAGGTTCACTTGACTTTTTCTTCTCCAGGCTCATGGGTAGCGTCCGATTTACTTGTCGCCCGGGTTTCTTATGTCAAGGGTAGTGCCAGATTAGCTTGGCGCCTGGGAAGGCGCCAGGCTAATCGGGCGCTACCCTTGAGCTGTCGTGGTCGATCCATAAGGCGCAGCTGACGCCGAACTGCCCTTTCACCATTAAACCCTCGCTGTGTCTACCGCTGAAAACAAGCGACCTCCACGTCGCAATACTGAACAGATGGATTTGGAAATAAATCAATCAGTGTCCTTAGTGTGTTGCTGGTGTCACATGCGCGCGGTGCAAAACACATTTCGGACGCACCGTAAGAGCAGTACGAAGCATACCAAGGGGAATTAATCAGCTCTGGACAGCTCCAGCCTCACAAGTTTGAGTTGTGAGAACGTTTCATGTATTGTATTCCGCTTGTCAGGGGAACAGATAAAATGCTGTCCCAGTGACCTCTATAATGTACTTTTCTTCCACGACAGTCGAAACATGGAGTTAGGGGAGAAATGGGAGGGGTTAGACGATCTGACCTATACATAAGCAGAAAGAAAAACAAAACATATCCAGCATATTGTTGGCACAGCGTGCCTGGATATTGTTGGCACTGTGTACCTGGATATTGTTGGCACTGTGTACCTGGATATTGTTGGCACTGTGTACCTGGATATTGTTGGCACTGTGTACCTGGATATTGTTGGCACTGTGTACCTGGATATTGTTGGCACTCTGTACCTGGATATTGTTGGCACAGCGTGCCTGGATATTGTTGGCACTGTGTACCTGGATATTGTTGGCACTGTGTACCTGGATATTGTTGGCACAGCGTGCCTGGATATTGTTGGCACTGTGTACCTGGATATTGTTGGCACTGTGTACCTGGATATTGAGCGATACGTCATGATGCGCGAAGTTGGAAACGCTATTTGTTATCGTCAATGTACGGTGCGGGTGGTGTGTGAGTTCGTGTACCCTGGGCCTGGGTTGTGTATCGTGAAATAATCTCTGCATTCACAACAGGATGTGCTTTGCTTATATTGTAAATCAGGACTGTTCGTGCAGGTCCGTGACTTTCGACCCTACGGCTTCGCGCCGCACGGTCTAAGATTACAGCCACGCACACATTGTGTACACTGATGGTTTTAGTACAGCAGACTCTGGTTTGGATAACAGCCTGTATTTGCAAGAAAAAGTTGTCGTAAGACACAGGTGCGCTGGCAAAGTGCTAAAAGTGTCGCCTCTCATTAAAGACTGACCGTCATGTAGGTGGCTACAGCCACAGTCACAGCTACAGTCCCATTAACTCATTCGAGACGTGCCACCTCCGGATACGCGGCATAAGCCGCGTATCCGGAGGCGGCACGTCTCGAATGAGTTAATGACGGTCTTTCAAGACGTGTTCCACGGTATCTGCATGCAGATTTTGCTTTCAGTGTCTAATGGATCATATTAAATTTTGTTTAGACGTACACAACGGTGAACAGATGGAATGTTTTTAAAATATCGGCTGACAGGTGGTGCAGCAGAAATGCATGCAAGTAATGTTTTATTTGTACGCCGGCAGTATGAAGCCCAGCTGGAGCCAGTCTCGGTCAGCAAGTGGCATAGATTCTCATGTGCCCCCGCGACTGCGGGGGAATCTATGCCCACGAGAATCTATGCCCTTTGCAGTTTAGTGGCTTTGGCCGCTGGACTGTTTCGATACGTCATTTTCTCAAACTTTTGAAAATGTTTATAAAGTTTGGGTACACCATCCCAAAATACTCAGGCACTTTCTAAATTCCCCGCGCAGGTTTGTGGGATGGCCGGGACACGTGTAATTTAGGTGAAGATAATGTATGCAAGTTTATGTTCGACAGGTTTAATCCATTTCACCGGCTGTGACGCGTGTTCGTGCGCTGCTTTTCGTGATGCACGTATAGTCACTGATAATTAGGACACTGTATGGGGAGATGGGTTTGGCATGATATTTCAAGGGTTGTGCCAGATTAGCTTAGTCACAACCCTTGAAATATCATGTCTGTTGCAATGGCGAGTTTACAAAACATCGACAAATTGTTAAATGTTAAACAATACATGAGTAAACGGGTTTTAACGCTGCCTTGCTGTAAAATATGGCCCTTAAAAACTGAAGCGCTTGAGAGAGAGAGAGAGAGAGAGAGAGAGAGAGAGAGAGAGAGAGAGAGAGAGAGAGAGAGAGAGAGAGAGAGAGATATGAAATAAAAATCAAACTTTATTTGAGGTACCCCCCAAAAAATTGTTAATCATGTGCTTACTATGCTACGTGCGGTACTCACGCTTACGCACGCGCGCGCGCGCGAGCGCACGCACACACACACACACACACACACACACACACACACACAATAACACACAATAACACACACACACACACACACACACACACACACACACACACACACACACACACACACACACACACACACACACACACACACACACAGAAAGAGAGAGAGAGAGAGATTTCACTCTCGCGTTGTGTATTATACTATAGTGATAAGCAAGCACTGTCAGCGGCTGACAATGTTAATACTGGTGTAACCGCATGTGGCGTATGACTCATCAACCTGGTGCCCGTAATTAGGGTCCCACGCAGTGGCATTTTCTAATTAATCAATAAAAACCTTGTCATTATTTCATTAGTAAATTATGCTTAATTGCTCCACGTTGGTGGATAGGTTGTCAAAGTGTTCATCAGTCTCATTAATCAGTTAATTAACCCGTGACCTCTCATTATTGAGTCAGCATTGGACAAGAAACAGTGTCGTGAATAATGAATTACAGAATACAATATGAACATTTTCTCTGGGAAATATTACTGACACACTTCTTATTGTCCTAAATCGATCTTTCAGATACTCTGATGATGATGATGATGATGATGATGATGATGATGATGATGATGATGATGATAAAATAATATAGCAGTGTAAATGCATTTTAACCGATTTAGCCGCAACGTACAACAGGAGAATTATCGACGATGATAATTCAAGGGTAGTGCCAGATTAGCTTGGCGCCACCAGGCGCCAAGCTAATCTGGCACTACCCTTGAATTATCATCGTCGATCCATCTCCTGCAACTGGTACATAGTCGTCAGGTGACACCTCTGCCGCCGTGAGGTTATATGGGTGAAGAACAAAGGGTTCGATCAGAACAAAAAGTCTTTTCAATTATCATTACAATTTTTATATGAGAAACTCTTACGGCGGCCTCGGAAGTTAACATGTGTTTCATGTTGCACAGTCCGCCTGTGGACAAACAAATAAGGCCATACCAAACAAGGCCATACCAAATAAGGCCATACCATGTGTGCTGCTCTGCGATTTGAGACCTTACGGCTAATAGCCGTAAGATCCAAAATCACAGACCAGCACGCAGATCACGAAGTTTGAAACGGACAAAGAAAACCTCCCAACATGGCTGGGATGTGTAAATCTTCTGAGCTAAAAGTCGCGTTTAGGATTGAGGTAGAAATGTGCAGTATTATTCTAGTCACGGGGGACGGATCGATAAGGAAAAGCTCCGGCCTTGAACAGTCTTAGTCCATTCATGTCCGACATTTGACTCGGGGCGTGAGAGATTTACCAATAGCATTTGTAGTTTCTTTACGTCGGAGACCATGTTCACACTTTAAAAAATAAATAAATAAAAATAAACATACAGATACGTGAATAATAAAAATAAGTAGATATATAAATAAGTAATTAAGTAAATAGGTAAATAAATAGATATTTTTAATAAATATACAAGAAAGATCCATGTTTTGTGTGCTGCCAACTGATCTCGTAGTTGGTTCTGTTTAGAAAAGCGATATTATTTAACCCATTATATCCTGCGGCTGATTTTGTAAAATGAGCTTATTGTCCTGTGAATGCTACATTAAAGATTAGAAGATAAATCAACAGATTTAGTTCAAGGGTGGTGCCAGAATAGCCTGTGGCGCCAAGCTATTCTGGCACCACCCTTGAACAATCAGTCAAATGTATTTCAAGTAATGGTTGTATCGGGATATTTCACTGGGTGAGGGCCGGGTGTACGCTCTTGTCTTGCAAGGCAGATCCTGTAGGACACCCAGACTTAGGTCTGACAGAAACATGCAGGACCCTAAGTATCTACAGGAGACGGGTTGACACGAGCTCCACCAGTCCCTGACCATCCGCATGTTGTTCCTGCACAAGCCTCTGGCCGTGTGCAAGCGGCACCAAAACGTCTTCGGGCGCACGTCGGCCGCAGTATGCCCGCGCACAGTCGTGTCAGGGCCCAATGCAGCCGATTTGGGCCCGACGACCTTTACTTGCTGGGTATATCCTCTTGTTCGCACGGCTGTTGCTTTTATTTGTACTGTCGACTTTTCGTGTAATAATGTCGGATGTGACCTCTCGTTTTCTTTGACAAATACGGCTTCGCTTACAACAAAATTTTCAAAAGGTGTAGGTCCCCTGGCGTTTCGTTATATCTGAAATTTACTGTTCTTAAAGTCTTTGTTTCTCAGATTGAGGAGGTCGTAAGGGGTTCATCGGGAGCCTGCTCAGCAAAATACTTTTACACCAACCCCGCACGCACACCCCCTGACGTACATTCACTCACCGCACGCACGCACGCACGCACGCACGTACACACACACACACACACACACACACACACACACACACACACACACTTCTCATCTCCCCGCGGTTCCACCACAAATCCTTTCTTTTCTGCCAGTATTTTTTTTTTTTTTTTTTCCCGTCGGATGAAAAATGGGTAGAACTGTGCAGCAATTAATTATTTTCTTTGGCTTTGTTCTCCATGGCAGCTGACTTTCTGGTGGCAGTTTTCTAAGGGAAGGTGATATTGATGAAATGGCCCATTGATTCGCTGGAATAATTTCTGCAGAACGCAGTAGCGAGAAACGAGGAGCGGGGAGAGAGAGAGAGGGGGAGGGGGGGGGGGGTAAAAACAGACGTAAGTGTTGGGGGCGGAGGGAGGATACGAACAACAATCCTAAGTATTGCAGGGGGTAAGGGGGTGGCGGGGGGGGGGGGGGAGACAGAGCACCCCTCTCCCACCCCCACCCCACCCCACCCCTCACTGACACCCCATCAAAACGAAATAAGGAGACAAATGCTGCTACGGTGCGTAAATTGTGTCGCTTCCCCCCCCCCCCCCCCCCCCCCCCCCCCCCTGTTTTTCGCCATCTACTGGGAATGGATCCACTTCGAGAGCACAAGGGTAGAGCCTGAATAGCTTGGTGCCTCCATTTTGACAGCACACGGGAAGTGCCTAATTAGCTTGGGCGCCTTTAGGCGCCAAACTAATCAGGTACTATCCTTGCGCTGTCAAAGTGGGTCCGTTTCCAGCCCCTTGTTTTTCATTCTTCGCAGACAAGCCAGCTTCATCAGTCACTACCATTCAGCTAAGACAGTCGGTATTTCCAGCCTCTATTACGTATAAATAGCTCTTCTTAGACGAGTCTGAGATACGCTAGTTGTCTCCAGCCGTGAAAGTGTTAATGATACGTCGGCGCAACTGCCAAGCACAAATTCCGAGCGGGAAATTATCTGTCTAAACATATTCCTGTCCGTAGACCGACAGACTTAACACACGGACTTAATATCCATTGTTGTGTCGGATTTTTTTTTTTTAACCACCAGCCCACGCAAAAGTGAAGAAAATGTCACCAGACTGGCGATATTAGTCATTGCCAATGTTTATTGATGTCTTTTGTAGTGTCGGATTTTTTTTTTCTTTTAACCAAATGACGCCAAAGTAGAGAAAATGGCATCAAAGCATCTTGCTACTAACTTTAATTTTTTTTAAAAAATACGATATGTATTTAACCCGTTCACTGCCCAGAAAAACTGAACACCCACCAACTGCAAGAGGCATAGATCCTCATCAGCCCCCGCAGTCGCGGGGGCTGATGAGGATCTATGCCTCTTGCTGACACCACTTTGTATCCCCGTTCCTCTGACGACCGGGGGGTCTGTGGCGTTGAACTTACATTGCAACAAAAACCACAATCTGCGTCCATTGGAAGTCAAGGGGTTAATATTGGTAGTGATAAAGGCTTCATTAAATAATGGTTCCAGGTAATATTGGTAGTGATAAACGCTTCATTAAATAATGGTTCCACGTGCGTGTAGCTGACTAACTTAATATCTTTTGTGCTGTCAGTTTGGGGGTTTTTTGTTGTTGTTTTTGTGGGGTTTTTTTTTTAGGTTGTTGGGGTGTTTTTTTGCACACAGCCCACGCGAACGTGAACGAAATGATACCCAACCAGGGGTATTACGCGTCTGTAAAGCTATTACGCGTCTGTAAAGCTATTACGCGTCTGTAAAGCTATTACGCGTCTGTAAAGCTATTGCGCGTCTGTAAAGCTATTACGCGTCTGTAAAGCTATTACGCGTCTGTAAAGCTATTACGCGTCTGTAAAGCTATTGCGCGTCTGTAAAGGTATTACACGTCTGTAAAGGTATTACGTGTGTGTATATTTTTGCAGCTGTATATTGAATTAAGGGTAGAACACATTTCGCACAAGACAGACTTAGTATCTTTTGTAATGTCTCTTCTTCACTAAACCACGCAAAACAAAACAAAAAAATACACTCTTCCAAAACTACTGGTATCTAACGTTACATTCTCACACAAATATCGACCATTATTATTGAGTATTATGATCGATACAAGTTTCACCCGTACTGCGAAATGGCCATAAATCAAAATTTATTTATTGTTTTGTTTTATGTTTTCTATTGTTTTCAGACTGTTAAGATTTTCAACAAGTTCTTAAAATGCTGATGCAGATCGGAGGAAATGAATTGAGTAAGGGAAGTGCTTGAGTATGGGAAATGAAGTGCTCATGGGAAGTGCTTGATCACCTTGGCGCCTCCAGGCGCCAAGATGATCAGGCACTTCCCTTGCGCAGTGACGGTCGATCCATCTCCTGTCTCCGGCTCTTAGAAATGAAATAACATGTTATTTTTTGTACTGTTTTCTGTCGTTCGTTTCCCCCCCCCCCCCTCCCCCGCTGTTAATCTGCGGTTGCATCGTTATGGCTTCAAGCAACAATAGCAAAAATGATGCGCTTGCAAGCCAATCAATGCACTTGTTACATCCAAATCACATATCTACACTGCCACGCCCGAATGCCAGAAATTAGCTTGTGTGGAGCAATTAGGCTGGCTCTTGCATGTCAGTAACCACACTGGTTGCCTCGCGTCATCCGCTGAACGTCACGTTTAACTGATCGAAGGAAGTAACTAGTGTTCCATTGAAAACGGCTGATTCCGAGGAATTTCTGCCACATGGAAGATGATATCAAAGCAGTTTTTGTTGACCAGATTTCACTTTCAGATCACATCAAGTCGGCCACGCCCGAATTTGCAGCAATTATTTTGTGTCGAGCGATTAGCTTGTGAAATACGCTAACCCCATTGCACGCGCTGCCACCGGCACTGTTTACAGCACCGGTGGCTGCACGCACTAAGGGGTTAACTTTATGGTAAATGGGTGGATGATAAGGCTTAGATCCAGAATCAAAAGTCAGGTAGAACGGCGCAGTTCACTCCCTTAGATAGCGCTTGTTCCTACATTTCTTCCGGTATTAGCGCCAGTTTCTACCTACCCTGTACTTTTACCTTCCCTTTGTCGTAATATTATTTTAACTCATTGAAGGCGCCCTCCGCATCAATAGCTGCGGAAGTGTTGTATAGCGTTGCCTGCGGCAACGCTATACGACACTTCCGCAGCTATTGATGCGGGGCGCTTTGAATGGGTTCAGCATTGGGTAATTGTGTGTGATTAACACACTTCGGTACGTGTACGCCTCGGAAAGTTTCAGTTTTGTTTGTTTGTTTGTTTGTTTGTTTGTTTTTAATGAAAAGAAGCAATTTGACACGGAGAATGTAATATTACTTTATCGTCATCTCATCTCAGTAGCCACACCTCAGTGCCAGAAATTATCTCGCGACGAGCCAGAGGTTGGGCTAAATTGTTGGCTGTTGTGTGTAACGTTGCAATGTTAGAAAATGTTGCGCGTTTTCCGCCACCGTGGAGATTATAATCGAAGGCGTGGCACGGAGATGTTGCATTTTGATTAAACCATTTCTTTCTTTCTAAGGCCAAAATTACTGTCCTTCTATCACGGGTCGACCCGTTCTCTTCAAGTCAAGTGGTGCTAGAAGTGAACTGGTTATTGTATTTAACGTTCTGAAATTGGCGCTGCTATTGAAACTGTTCACAACCTGTTATTATTAACCATTTTTGGTCTGACAAAACACATCAGGAGAGGGATCGACCATGATAGTTCAAGGGTGGCGCCAGAATAGCTTGGCGCCTCAGGCGCCAAGCTATTCTGGCGCCACCCTTGAACTATCAACTCAGACCACTATCACGGTCGCTCTGAAGTGGAATCTTTAGTGGGAAAATCAGTCTCAGACCGACAATTAACACCTTGGGCTTCATCGTTTTAAGTGTTAACAAGTTCTTGTTAATAACTTTTTTTTTTCAAATAAGCATGTTTCATGCAATCGATACTAGCACTATTTCCACCAAAGCACGTACCCACAAATAAAAACACATTCCTGATGACTGGCTAGAATTTTCACAAGTGGCAAGACTGCAGTAAAAGAACCGTTAACGCCCATTGGAGGATTTTAATTGAGCGCCTTGGCAGAGAATCTTGTGTTATTACTGCTAATGAAGCTAATTCTCAAACCTCCATTCTTTGCTTTTTAAAAAAAAAGAAAATTGGTGAAGTGGGGGGGGGGGGGGGGGGTTGGTTCGAGCTTGAACACTACACAACCTGTGAACGCCGATTGTGTTTCTGAAAAGAGACCCATGGCGTGCAAGGAACGTGGAGACAAGAAGTTGTCATCAAGACATAGATCCTCATGAGCCCCCGCATTCGCATGAGGATCTATGTCTCTTGTCGTTGGATCTTGTTCACTTTTTTCCGACAGTAAAGAGGTGAATATCTATCCAGTCAGTCGTATTCTTGTGATGTTTGCTGTTTTGTATAAAGCGTTGCAATTACAACTTTGCTGCGTAAATCCTTCAGTGATTTACTCCTGTCCATGTATTTAGGATGGATTTGCTTTGACGTTGCTGCGTGGCTCGGACTGGATGTACTGGCACTGGGACATGGTAGTTCTCTAAGTGGTGCGGCCCTTGAATCGCTATCTCAAGGTCTGATTATTTTTTACAAAAATGTGGGTGAATGCTTCTATTATCTGTCTTAATGGGATAATGAAACGAACCTGTTTGAAGCCTCGGGCAACTCAGACTTTTGTAGCCTCGGGCAACTCAGACTTTTAGTGTAGCCTCGGGCAACTCAGACTTTTGTAGCCTCGGGCAACTCAGACTTTTAGTGTAGCCTCGGGCAACTCAGACTTTTGTAGCCTCGGGCAACTCAGACGTGTGTAGCCTCGGGCAACTCAGACTTGTGTAGCCTCGGGCAACTGAAAAAGAACTGATACACTCAGTCATCTGCAAGAGGCATAGATTCTCATGAACCCTGCAATTGCATGGGGTTCATGCGAATCTATGCCTCTTGCCGACAAGGGTATGCTCCGTGGCATCCGTTTACAGTTTCAGTGACCTCAGTGCCGCAGAATGTGCAGATTATCGGTTTAGCGCCTGGGAGTGTGACTGCAGATTTGGAACGTGGAAGAAAAGATTTCTAAAAATCCGGACCTTCCAGACATTTTGTAGGTGGTCTAAAACTCCCCCCCCCCCCCTTCCTCTCCATGTTCACGCCCCCCCCCCCCCTCCCTCTCCACCCACCCTCCTCCGCTTTGCAAGCTCAGAAGATTGATGAGCTTGTGTGAGGAATTATGCGTAACCTTAAATGCCGTCCTCAATTTGAGGAAAGGCACAAAGCGATTTCCGTCAGCAGTTAACATAGATTGTCATGAGCACGTGCAGTGACCGGGGCTGATGAGACACTGTGCCTATTGCAGATGAAAAAGAGTGGTCGAGGAACCGTGCAAGTGCTAATGACCGCAGACCCTTGCTGTTCCTCCCGCTTTATTTAAATAACTGCAAAACCACTTACCATTATGGAAATTGCCTGCCAGTTAAAAATGGAAATATTGCCGGAGAATCAAAACCACGCATTCTGTTTTTGAGACCCTTTCTCTCTGGGACTACTGAGAGGCTAAAAGGGTGGAGGTGGGGCGGCGGTGTGCTTTCTCTTTTTCAAACGTTTTGGCTTCCACGAGCTGATTGACACTAAATGTACCCCGTGAGTAATTATATAAGTTTGGATGAATCAGTAGAGGTTAATTTCCCTTTATCCAAAGGTCAGAAAATTCGGCGTGTCGGTGGCGGTTTTAGTCGCGATGATTCCTACAAGATGTCAGGGTGTTGTTATTCCTACAAGATGTCAGGGTGTTGTTATTCCTGCAGAATGTCAGGGTGTTGTTATTCCTAAAGGATGTCAGGGTGTTGTTATTCCTAAAGGATGTCAGGGTGTTGTTATTCCTAAAGGATGTCAGGGTGTTCTTATTCCTAAAGGATGTCAGGGTGTTGTTATTCAGTCCTACAGGATGTCAGGGTGTTGTTATTCCTAAAGGATGTCAGGGTGTTGTTATTCCTACAGGATGTCAGGGTGTTGTTATTCCTAAAGGATGTCAGGGTGTTGTTATTCCTGCAGGATGTCAGGGTGTTGTTATTCCTGCAGGATGTCAGGGTGTTGTTATTCTTAAAGGATGTCAGGGTGTTGTTATTCCTAAAGGATGTCAGGGTGTTGTTATTCCTAAAGGATGTCAGGGTGTTGTTATTCCTACAGGATGGCAGGGTGTTGTTATTCCTGCAGGATGTCAAGGTGTTGTTATTCCTGCAGGATGTCAGGGTGTTGTTATTCCTGCAGGACGTCAGGGTGTTGTTATTCCTGCAGGATGTCAGGGTGTTGTATTCCTACAGGATGTCAGGGTGTTGTTATTCCTGCAGGATGTCAGGGTGTTGTTATTCCTACAGGATGTCAGGGTGTTGTTATTCCTACAGGATGTCAGGGTGTTGTTATTCCTAAAGGATGTCAGGGTGTTGTTATTCCTGCAGGGTGTCCGGGTGTTGTTATTCCTGCAAGGTATCCGGGTGTTGTTATTCCTGCAGGATGTCAAGGTGTTGTTATTCTTACAGGATGTCAGGGTGTTGTTATTCCTAAAGGATGTCGGGGTGTTATTCCTAAAGGATGTCCGGGTGTTGTTATTCCTGCAGGATGTCCGGGTGTTGTTATTCCTGCAGGATGTTTGGGTGTTGTTATTTCTGAAGGATGTCAGGGTGTTGTTATTCCTACAGGATGTCAGGATGTTGTTATTCCTGCAGGATGTCAGGGTGTTGTTATTCCTGCAGGATGTCAGGGTGTTGTTATTCCTGCAGGATGCCTGGGTGGGTGTTGTTATTCCTGCAGGATGTCTGGGTGTTGTTATTCCTGTAGGATGTCAGGGTGTTGTTATTCCTGCAGGATGTCAGGGTGTTGTTATTCCTGTAGGACGTCAGGGTGTTGTTATTTCTGCAGGATGTCAAGGTGGTGTTATTCCTGCAGGATGTCAGGGTGTTGTTATTGCTACAGGATGTCAGGGTGTTGTTATTCCTGCAGGATGTCAGGGTGTTGTTATTCCTACAGGGTGTTGTTATTCCTACAGGATGTCAGGGTGTTGTTATTCCTGCAGGATGTCAGGGTGTTGTTATTCCTACAGGATGTCAGGTTGTTGTTATTCCTGCAGGATGTCAGGATGTTGTTATTCCTGCATTATGTCAGGGTGTTATTATTCCTGCAGGATGTCAGGGTGTTGTTATTCCAGCATGATGTCAGGATGTTGTTATTCCGGCAGGATGTCAGGGTGTTGTTATTCGATATTCCTGCAGGATGTCAGGGTGTTGTTATTCCTGCAGGATGTCAGGATGTTAATATTCCTGCAGAATGTCAGGGTGTTGTTATTCCTGCAGGATGTCAGGTTGTTGTTATTCCTGCAGGATGTCAGATTGTTGTTATTCCTGCAGAATGTCAGGGTGTTGTTATTCCTGCAGGATGTCAGGGTGTTGTTATTCCTGCAGGAATCATCGCGACTGTGACCGCTACCGACACGCAAAGCCGGGTTAAGTGGAAACATTTAGTGGACTGGACCATGTTGCTTTTGTTGCAAGAGGTCAGCCTGCGCGTCCTGTTTGTGCTTTTTGCATGGAATGATAAAGATTGTGTAGTTAGATAGCAGTCTGCACGGTGTGCACAGTTAAGGCACGTGGAATTTATTTATTTATTTAGTCTTCGTCTCGGCTTCTTTGTAGTGGTTTGCGTCTCTTCTCATCATTGCCGGTCGCCCCTGACGCCGCAGTAGTCTTGAAGAAGATGGTTATGCATAAACTGTCCAAATGGCGTTAGGCTCTCTTTGCGCGCCGCTTCCACAGACATTTTACGAGATGCTAATCTGCCCCTGGATCTCGTCAGTTGCGGGATTATTTCCCTTGTCTTTTTTGCGCCATTTTTCTCGTTTTATTTATCCAGTTGTACTAATAACGCTCAGCCCCTCTCCGTCCGAGATATAATTAAAATAAAATCACTTCAGCGAGAGACATAAATTCTCATGAGCCCCTGCGAAAGCAGGGGCTCATGAGAATATATGTCTCTTGCTGAAGGAGAGTTGTTGAACCTTGCTGTGATTGGTTTCTTTTTTGCGCCATTTTTCTCATTTCGCTTATCCCTTATTTCCATTATTCTGTCATTTATTCGCATTTATGCTCCGAGTCAGAATGAGTTTTGTGAAGTTTGGGGTTTTATTGTTTTGTTTAGTGTTTTCTTACCCTGTTGTGAATTTCCTTTCTACGAAAATACGCTCACAAGGAGAAGACTGAAGAGCACGAATGTGTGGCATTGATACATGTAGCTATTTTTGCGTTTGTTACGCTGTTAAGTGTATTCCGTCTGTGTCTGTCTGTCCGTTCCTCTCTCTCTCTCTCTCTCTCTCTCTCTCTCTCTCTCTCTCTCTCTCTCTCTCTCTCTCTCTCTCTCTCTCTCTCTCTCTAGAGGTGACTGCCTGGTGTGAATATAACTCAATGATTATCCATCCTGCTAAAACTAAGTCCATGGTAATTGCGACACGACAAAAGCACCAGATAGCCCCCCTTTCTCTTGAGCTGTCGCTGGAAGGTAATTCAATAGAACAAGTCTCGGAACACCGCCTGATCGGGATTATCATAGGTGATCAGCTCAAGTGGCAAGCACACACAGGTAAAGTGTGTAAAACTGTCTCAAGGAACATTTTCATGGTGTCCAAGCTAAAACACTTCGCTGATTTTGAAAGCAGAAAATTATTTTATTATGCACATATCCAGTCCCACATTAATTATGCTCCGACTGTGTGTGATGGTTGCAGCGATGTACATTTAAAAATATTGAACTCTTTACATAGACGAGCAGCAAAGTTAATCATACGGGATCCTTCTCTGACACTAAAGATGCAAAAAGCGGGACTTCCTTCTCTTAAGAATCAGTTTGTTTATAACAAAGGAGTTCTCATGTTCAAGATTCGAAATAACAGAACTCCCGAATACTTAACCCAGCTGCTAGTCCGGTCTCAGTCCCGGTATGGGGATACAAAAAGCATGTACGTCGTACTACTTATTTAAAACCAGTTTAACATTTCACGGGGCCAACTTTGTTGAAATCTCTTCCATCCTATGTAAAGACCACTCCTACGATATCATGTTTTAAGGAAAGACTTTTAAAATACCTAGCATCGCAATCACAAGTAGCTACAAATTTTACAATTCTTGCTTGCTATAGGACCAAATCATGCTCAGTTCACACACTGTTAGTAGGAATTCATTCAAATCATGGATATGTATACCTGTCCGGTGTGAATGAGTGTGCGCACGCAAGTATTACTATATTCTGTGTAATGGTATGCATGCGAGTTTTGTAAAAAAAAAAAAAAAAAAAAAAAAAAAAATATTAAAAAAAAAAATTGTTTGTTTTCCCCTCCCCTCCCCCACACTTCCTTAGTCTCAGACTATGTATCTAATATATATAATTGTTGTTTGTCTGCTGAAGTAGCAACCGCAGATGTGAAAAATGACATTGCCTCGGGCTCTGTCAATATCTTTACCGTTGTCAAATAAAGATTCATGGATTCTCTCTCTCTCTCTCTCTCTCTCTCTCTCTCTCTCTCTCTCTCTCTCTCTCTCTCTCTCTCTCTCTCTCTCTCTCTCTCTCTCTCTCTCTCAGGCCCATATCACTTCTACCTGTTCTGTCCAAGCCCTTAAAACGGCATCTATCTATATACCTGCAAAGCCGAAAATTAATCTATTCATTGCAGTCGGGCTTCAGATCAGAACACTCATGTCACATTGCGCTGATACGGATGATAGACACCTGGTTATCTTCCATGAACGACTCAAAACTTACAGGAGTCATGTTTCTAGATTTTCGTAAAGCCTTTGATCTGGTATGCCACGAAATACTTATCAAGAAAGTATCCATGTATACCAACAACTCGGCGTTGTTTCTCAAATCCTACCTCGAAGGTAGAAAACAAAAGGTATTACTAAATGGCTCATACTCGAATCAAGGGTTAGTGAAGCATGGCGTACCACAGGGCTCTATTCTTGGTCCCCTTTTATTCTGCTTATTCATAAATGATCTTCCTCTTGCGATAAAAAAAAAATGAAAGCGTTACATGTGATATGCTTGCAGATGATGCCGCTGTACACACGCCAGATAAGGATATATCAAACATCAAGTCACGGCTGCAAAACACACTGCAAGATATTGATGAATGATGCAGTCATAATATTATGATTTTAAACCCGGCAAAAACGGAGAGCATGGTAATTAGCACCCGCCAAAAACACCAACTCGGCTATCTCTCACTCAGTCTGTCCCTCCAAGGCAAAACCATCAGCCAAGTTACTAACCATCGCCTGCTAGGAGTCACGGTAGACAACCAGCTTAGGAGGCATTCACACATCAGTAATGTCTGTAAAATTGTCTCCAGAAATCTGTACGTCTTAGCAAAGCTTAAACACATTACTCTTATGGAGACACATCAACTGTTCTTCAATGTCCATATTAGATCACATATTATAGACTATGCCTCTACTGTCTGGGATGGTTCGAACGATATCAATTTGAAAAGATTGAACTCTCTATATCCGAGAGCTGCCAAAACTAATACTCCCTGATCCCAGCTTAACTACTGACCAAAAATTGGCAGTCTTAAAAAATCTGCCGGTGAAAGATCATTTAACTTACAATAAGGGAATGGTTATGTTCAAGGCATTAAACGATAAGCTACCCCGATATATCACATCGCTATTTACCGTCCAGTCATCAACATACTCCAGATCATCCCTTATTGTGCCGCGACCTAGAATTGATCTCTATAAAACGAGTTTGACATTCTCTGGCTCTAGTCTTTGGAATGCCTTGCTAAGAAACGTCACGACATCAGCTACTTTCTCCTCGCTTAAAGTCAGTCCCATCAGTACTTATTTTTGTCAGCAGCATCCCCGTGACTGTGCACATGTTGAAAAATACTATTCTGATTAGATCATTAATTGCGTGTATCCCAGGTTTCGATTTCTTGTTATGATCTTCAGGGCCGGACCCAGGGGGGGGGGGGGTTACCTGGGTTCCGGAACCCCCCCTCCCAACTAAAAAAAAGTGAATTTTTTTTATGCAAAGGGAGTTCCAAAGTTTTATTATTTTTTTTAATTGTTTTTAAAACATTGCAGTTTTTAGTCACTTTTGATCCAAGGCACAAAGAGTTATTTATAGACAATTCAACGGAAATCCATTTCAAGGGATCCGTTTAAACGTCCAAAACGTTTTCCCGTTGAAACGACCAAGTAACCCAACCCCTAACCCTATTATTAGTAAATGCAGCCATATTTTCTTGTTCTGGCCGCAAGCCTCTTCCAGCGCCTTCACCTTGATACAGCCCTAATCCCCAAAAAACTACTTTTTAGAAAGATTAATTAAGACGCTAAGTTGATAATTATGATAATTCGTTGTAACGAACATCCGTTGAAACGACCATCATTGAATCGTCCAAAAACATCGTTGAAATGGATTTCCGTTGAATCAACCAGGTACCCAAAAGAGTTGCTCTCCTTCAGTGCACGTCTTTCCGAGAAAGATCAGTGAAAAGACGTCTGACGTCATTAAGGTTTGTGGGGGGAAGTTTAAATCTAGATCTATTTTCTTTGGTAACACTTCACTTTTGCTGTCTCCTCGAAAATGCCGAAACTGAAAAAAACAGATGCTGATGGCAGTAGACGACTGTCATGCTGGTTTTCATCAAGCTCCATTTCAGAAGGTGGGTACATTTTTAAATCCAATTTTGTCTCATAAAAGAAATGTAGTCAGTAGAACTAGGTAAAATTCACCCATTCCGAATTTGATTCAAATGAGCACGTGGCGATGGCGCCGGTACTTCCTTCCTGTGAGTGTAGTCTACGCTGTAGGAGCTGATACTAGCTGCATATAATGAATATCATAGATATAAAACAGCCCCACTTATTAAAATACCAAAACAGGTAACAATTAAAGTAATGCATAGCCTAAAATTTATTTCACAAAGTATTATGATATATAACTTTAAAAATGTCAATTTAAAAAATAAAGATATCGGCATCAATGATCAATATTGCTTTTATATTTATAAAAAAAAATCTTTGGACGGCAAAATATCGTTTTCAATAACAAAACCAAGGGCTAAGTTATAAGGTATCGTTATCACTAGTGCAGCTTACTAGCTATGTATTGTGACGTAAATCTCTTCGGAGAGCAAAACAGAACCGTCTTGATGGCTGACTATGGAAACCATAGCCTATCTGACGCCACTTGTTGACAGCGTCGCCATCAATTGTGACGGCAACATAGCCTTTCCGGGTGCGAAACCGTCATGACGACTTCGGTTTCTGGAACGACAAGAAGCCATCATGACGGCATCCCAACCACTGCCTTTTTTACATAATAAAATGGAAAATGAAAATGTGCTGAAATTTTGCCAACTGCTGAAAATCAGCAAATTTGTTAACAGTTCCTATGCCTGTGAACAACGTGCTACAAAATAAGATTATTCACCCTTAGGCCTTTTGTTGATGAAATTTAAAATAAGCTAAGAACTAGTCAGAAAAACCACTGTTTTTCTTTTTTTTTATATTAAATTATTATTATAAAATTGTAGTAGACGTGTTAACACCTGCAATGCATAATCATATATAAGATGTTGAAAAGACGGTTCTATTTTATTTTACATTTTTGTTGTTGCTTTTAGGATAATTTCATGTTTTAATTTTTATGTTATGTCTTTGTTTTTTCTTTTTTTTTTTCTTTTTGTTTGTTGTTGTTGAGTAAATTGTAAAGCGCTTAGAGCTGTTTACAGGTAAGCGCTATATAAGAAAACTTTTAATAATAATAATAATAATAATAATAATAAAAGTTGTTTTTCTAAACGGCAGATGATGCAGTTCCTCGAAAGAGACAAAAATCAACCCAAAGTGAGACCACTGGCAGTGGAGTTCGAAACAGTGACATGGGAACAAGTAAAAGCAGTGTTGGTGAGTAATTTACTGCCCCCCCCCCCCCCCTCTCCAAAAAAAAAAATAAATTAAATACAACCTGAAATTGATACGTGATTGAGTGTTTCAATTTAATAATTAATATTAAACAAAATGACTGGTGGGTTCCATTGGCTATCATTAGCCTGAAGAAGACTCTACGAGTCATAAGGTAGCAAAGATTTTGTCCATCATTTGGGGGGAGGGGTCTAAAAAGAAAAGCTGTTATTTCAGATCATAAATATATATCTAAGCTTGACTGAAGTGTGTAAACGAAGACATATATATGCTTTAAATGTAATTATCTTGTTGCAGGTCTCTCTCTCTCTCTCTCTCTCTCTCTCTCTCTCTCTCTCTCTCTCTCTCTCTCTCTCTCTCTCTCTCTCTCTCTATCTCTCTCTCTCTCTCTCTCTCTCTCTCTCTCTCTCTCTCTCACAGTTACACACACAATCGTTTTAGTATTTCAGACTTCTCATAGACCCAACTTTTATTTGTATTTCAGACTCCTCCTCAAGCATTGATCAGCCTGCCGGGGGCCTGCTTTCTGAATCCTCTGCCATGCCAATGACCAACCAGCCTGAGTCGGATGTGAGCCTGCTTTCTGACTCCTCTTCAGATTTCTCCTCTCAGATCACCAGCAACAAAAATATCGATTTTGGTGAAGTCAATTTCAAGAAACACACGCGAGTCGTTTCACTGTCAAACAGTGACAAGGAGCATCTTCTAAGGCAACACTGGAGACCATCACCTGGTTTTCAGTTTCCAACAACAGTGATAAACAACAAGAACCGAAAATTTCAGCATGAGTGGTTGCAAAAGTACTCCTGGCTTGTGTATTTTCCTTTCGAGGATGGGGCTTACTGCAAGTATTATTATTTGCAAAGTCTACTGAAAACCTGGGCAAGTTTGTGAAGACGCCATGCAAGAACTGGAATAAAGCCTGTGGTCAGATCAAAAAGCACTCGTTATCACAACACCACAAAGATGCAATGGCAAATGGAGAGCAGTTTTTGACAATCATGGATAAACCAGAGCAGAGCATCGCCAGTGAAATCAATCAGAAAAATGCAGAAAACATTGCTGCAAATCGACAAGTTCTGACAAGCCTCTTCAGGATTGTTGAAGTGTGTGGAAGACAGGAGTTAGCTCTGAGGGGCAACTGTGATGATGGCATTCTTCAGAGTGAGAACAGAAGCAATTTCAATGCCCTTTTGAATCTGTGCATCAATGCAGGAGATGAAACTCTCCGGAAACTTCTAGATACATGCGATAAGAAGGCCATATACATTTCAAAAAGTACACAAAACAGACTGATAGAGGTTCTTGGTGATCAGATCCGCAACAAGATTCTTGCAGAAATTATTGCAGCAAAACAGTTTACCGTGCTTGCTGACGAAGTCACAGACAGCTCAAACTGGGAACAACTTTCAATTATATTGAGATTCGTCGATGGAAGTCTGAAAGTTCGTGAAGAGTTCCTGGCCTTCGTCCAGTGCAGAGATACCACAGGTGAAACACTTTACAACAAGATTGTTGAGTGTCTGGCCTTGTGGGGGCTTGATTTCAACAATGTTAGAGGACAAGGTTATGACGGGGCCGCAAACATGGCAGGAAAGTTTAAAGGAGTGCAGGCACGTTTTCAAGCAAGGAACAACAAAGCACTGTACTTTCACTGTGCTTCCCATAGCTTGAGTCTGCATTGTAAAAGCATGCGGCTTGCCTGCAGTGAAGAACATGATGGGAGCACTGAGGGAACTGTCACTGTTTTTCTCAAACTCTCCAAAGAGACAAAGAAAACTTGAAGATACCATCGAAGCATCTCAGCCTGACACGACAAAGACAAAACTTGTTGATCTGTGCAGAACAAGATGGGTAGAAAAACATGAAGCACTGGAGGTTTACACATCTCTCTTCCTGGTTGTTCACGACTGTTTGGGACAAATGTGTGAAGACAGTGACATTTGGGACAGTGAGACATTGACCAAGGCAACTGGCTTTCTCCACACCTTGAGCAGCAGTGTTTTCCTCGTTGCATTCGTTGTCGTCCGCAATTGTTTGCGTTACTTAAAACCCTTGACAGTGAAGCTCCAGAAAAGAACAAAAGATGTTGTCGATGCCTACAGGGAAATCAAAGAGGTCAGTAACTGCATGTCTTCTATTAGAAGAGATGTCGACACAGCGTTCGTTGCCTGGTTTGGTGAAGTCAGCAAAATGGCAAATGCTTTGACAACTGATGTTGTTGTTCCTCGTCAAGCATCCCGCCAGACTCTCCGTGACAACCAACCTGCGGCCACTCCAGAAGAATATTTCAAGATTAGCATTGCCATTCCTTTCTTGGAACACCTGTCAACCGAATTGGACTCGAGGTTCAAAAATGCTGACCTAGCAGTTGATGGTCTCTGTCTGGTGCCAAGCACTTTAATAGACAACCAGGATGGTTTCATGCAGGTTCCAGAAGGGGTGAAGACACTGGCAATGTTGTGGGAGTCTGACCTACCAGACAACGCTACCCTTGATGCAGAATACCAACGGTGGGTTTGCAAATGGCGAAGTGCTGCTGAGAATGCGACAGCTATCATCCCATCCACGGCATCAGAAGCACTGAAACACTGTGACAGGGATTTTTATCCCAACCTGTTCATCATGCTAAAGAACCTTTGCACCCTGCCTGTCACTACTGTCGAGTGTGAGCGTTCAAACAGTCAGTTGCGCAACCTGAAAAACTACCTGCGCTCTACAATGGGGCAACAGAGACTCAATGCACTTGCTTTACTGAAAGTGCACAGGGATGTTGATATTGACTTCAAAGAGGCAGTGAACTGTTTTGCCAGAAGATACAATTCACAAATGGTACTAATGCCGAGGAACCTAGTGCAGCAAGACTGAAAGTGAAAGCAGGGCCCAGATGTTCATAAACTACAAGGTAAAGCTTTATACCGTTAACGATCAACGAAAAGTAGTGAATAATAATAGTATACAAAACATCTCTGTTGATAAATAAATGTGTGTGTGTGTGTGTGTGTGTGTGTGTGTGTGTGTGTGTGTGTGTGTGTGTGTGTGTGGGTGGGTGTTTTTTTAAGGGAGGGGCAGGTGATAATTTTTGTACCCCAGAGTTTGTCAGTTCGATTGTTCAAAAAGCTCAAAGTCCCCAGACCATCACAAATGGCTTTTTCAAGGCTCAGATTGCACCAGATTGCACCATTTTGCATCCTTGAAAAAAAAAAATTCCGGGGGGGCATGCCCCCGGACCCCCCTAGAAGGCTCGGCGCTTCGCGCCTTCGCTTTATACTGAATCTGTAACCCCCCCATCGACTTTTCCCAGGTCCGGCCCTGATCTTATATCATCATATACCTCAAGTGATCGTCTGTGCTAGAGACCGGAACGCAGACGTGAATGCGGCGACAGACACACTAGTCCTCACGAGGCCCCCGCAATCCTCGTTAATATATTATTTGTCTCGCAGTTGGATGGGCGTGTTGTTCTGTGAGTGTGATTAACCCTTTGGTTGTCGGTAGCGCTATTTGTGACGATGATTATTCCTGCAGGCATATCCACATCCTGATAGCAACAGACACCGCTAAGGTTGACAGTGGCAGGGGGTTGAGACTGCACCAGTTGTAGAGAACCCAGATTGTGTTTGTTTCTCAGAGAACATGAACAATTCACGACACTGGCTGCATATGATTCAATCCATTTTGTCCTGAACCTTCCGCCACGGCAATCTCTCTCCCTCGCCGCCATTAAAGTTTCATTTTCTGAAGGTAGTGAATGTATCTACTGCAACTGCGCAAGAAGATCGCGCTCTGCAACAGGCAGGGACCTAGTAACAAAACGTCCTCGGGCCCACGACGGCCGCCGTGGGCCCGAGGACGTTAGCTCACCGGAGAAGCTCCCGACTGCCTGTAGCTGACGGCTGTGGCACTGGGGATATGATGAACCGACTGAGGCACAGCCACAGATGTAAATTAACCCTTCGCTGCCAGACAGGTCTTCTCCGTTAACCCTTTGCACACGAGTGGGCATAAAAAGAAAACAAGTGCCCAACGCAGAAAGAATTTTAATTTTACCAGTGGACATAGGTTTCGTTTTTGAAATCACTATAAATTCAACGCGAAAGCGGATACACTTCACATCCCTCAAAGAAACATGCAAACAAAGCGATTTTAGCAAAGGGGCGTAGATCCTCATGGGCAACCGCAACTGCTGATGAGGATCTAAACCTCTTTTATTTGGGTGGTGTTCAATTTGTTGGACAGGGAAGGGGTTAATTTAGCGCGAAGACCTTCAGCCGCCCAAGGAACATGGATACAAATTATTGACAGTGTTACGTGGTGGGGTCGTAGTCGTAGTATGATAAACACACCAGACGCACGCACGTAAGGTTCTTTTAAATAAACTTCATTCAGCTGCAATCCGTCACACGTGGCTTAAGGATGTAGACAATACTGGAGTAACAGTTCCAACAATATTTTAATTCAGCGATGCGATCTCCACACAATGCATTTCCAAATGCATCAACACTGATACAAAGTCTCTTCTGCAAATGTCCACACTGGCGATACAAAGTTCCTCACACCCAACGTACACCACCGTTTACTGCGTCTCCCACAATGTACACCCTGTACGGGCCACGTACCTACGATAACTGTGTGTCTCTACAACTGGCAATGCAAGACAATGTATACACGTGCTCTCCTAGCACCAACTTTATATAATAAGACATCTTTCTAGAATAATCCAAAGAATTTACTCAACGAAACCAATCAGAACGGAACACGTAACTGAAATCATAAATATTAATAAAAGAAGAACTTTCTGGAATAAACTACTTGAAAATAGTCTTCAAAAATTCGGCTGCTCATTTCAGCCCTAAATCCCAATATATAATGATATCACACAAAAATATAATGGCAAACCGATTACGACTTTTCACAACACACAAAGAACGGCTGCTAATTTCACGCGCACAGTAAACAACTATGACTGAAATTACTACAATGTAGCAAACTGTTGCTTATACTTCGACGTCACATGTAAGATCACTCAACAGCGCGATTTTGCTCGAACGTTCTGGTTCATTCTCAGCTAATCTACGCAAAACAACATTCGACCGCTCTTCTCCGTGCGACTATTCTAGAAGCTTCCGGACTACAATTAGCGTATCATAACAAAGCCAAATCCGCTATCATGCACAAACGATAAAGAATCTCACTGAAAAGGTACGTGATACGTAACCATGATAGCTCAAATAAATATCGGATCGTTTCCTACGATTAACACATGCATGCTCTCATAGGACAACACAACCACAATCGTAACAGACAGCAAGAGGCATAGATCCTCATGAGCCCCCGCATTCGCGGGGGCTCATGAGGATCTATATCTCTTGCAGTTATATCGTGTTTATCTGGGCGGTGAAGGTGTTAATATACAGATTATTATTTCTGTTGATGTTGGGCCTTTTATACTCTTTCTTACAATTCATTTCTATGCTGAGATGAATCGTAAAACGTATGAAGACAACTAAATGTATTTGCAATCACAGACGCCGTAAGTGTTCCGTGCTTGTTTGGCCACGAGATAAATGACATTGACCATATTTCTTATGTCTGTCAAGACGATCGTTTACCCCTTATCATTCGGAATACACCAGTGTGTCAAATGAGTTTGACTAAAATAGTGCCAAGCTATTTTGGCACCACCCTTGAACTAAAGCCATCTGTCTATATCCTTATTTGTAAGTGTATGGCAGTGTACAAATTTGAAGCTTTTAGCCTCCGTATGATATGGGTTAAGGAACACACGGTGACGGAGGATGGAGAAAGACTGAAAGGGGGGGGGGGGAGAGAGAGAGAGAGAGAGAGAGAGAGAGAGAGTCGCAATGACGCGACTTCATCACGACGTGTTTAAGTGTTGGAGAAAACAAACCTTCCCTTTTATTTTTAAGATATAAACGCATCGTACATCAGGAAGCAAGAGATATAAATTCTGATCAACCCCTGCTGCTGCTGCAGGGGCTTATGATAATCCATGCCTCTTGCAGATGGAAGTTTTGACTGATGCGCTGAATATGAATGGTCATCGCGGTGACCTCAGCTGACCTCGCCCATTCTGTGTCAGTACCGTATTGAGCGCAGTGCCGATGTGCACGACTTCAGTGAAAAGCCGCAGGCCTTCTCTGCTTAAGGAAAACGCGTGTAAACCGAGTTGGCAAGTCCTAATAACTCGATTTACAAGCATTTTCTTCATGATACGTTATATTAACATTGTTAAACGCATCTAGGCGTTAAGGCTGCAATCGGATCAGACAGGAATACGAACATTGTGTACGTCGTCAATCTGTTTCTTTTAGATGACGTAATGCGTTCGCTGCTGGAACGCTGACAATGCTTATAAAACATCATAATAATAATAATGCATAGCATGTATATGGCGCATTTCTCATATTTTTTTAATAATATAACTCAATGCGCAGAATGTAGCCGCGAACTGAACCCACCAAGCACGCTCACGTGAATCACACGCACTCACTCACACACTGTACGTAAACACAGAACATTCACGTGGTGCTAAGGGCAAGCTCAAGCGAGCTACTGACGGTATTTGGAAATCGTTTTGTATTTGAAATTTTATTAAGTTGGCTGAAACTGATCCCTAATGACGTCAAAACAAAAAACGCAAGTCCCAACACAAGCCCTGCCTTTTCAGAACCCATATCTCATCAGCGACGTAGTGTATTTTATGTCTGTGGTCTCCGGCAGATGGGTGGCGTTCTTCGTAGGAAGAGTTAATGGTCGCAAGCGCGCCCCCCCCCCCCCCCTTCCCACACCCGGGATATGGTAATGAGACGGCCGCTCCCATGGGACGCAAGTGCAAGCTACTTTCGTTGCCGCGACAGCTTTTAATGGCGCATTCCATTGGCCGGCTTTGGCTGTCCTCTCGACCCTCGCGCTTTAGCAGACGACAATTATTGGCAAGCTGCAAGAGGCATGGATCCTCATGTACCCCCTCATTTGCGGGGGCTCATGAAGATTCATGCCTCTTGCTGTAAAAAAAAAAAAAAAAAAAAAAAATTATCTCAACATCATTGACGAAAACAACCCAAAAATCTCACTGGCTCATATCAATCGATTTTAGTTCTACCCCATTTTATTACACGCGAGTTCATCTTTCTCATGTATCGCACTTGTGATCTGTGACCTCCCCGAACGGAGGAGGTTTACGGGTTGTTCCGTCTGTTTGTGACGTCCCGGTTTAACCCTTTGCTTGTGGAGCGTCCTGGTTACTGTACAGCCTTGCCGTTATTCCACTGCCCTGGTTTCTGGTTCTCGGTCATTTTTGTCTGGCCTCTCGCTGTGATGAAAGTCACTGCTCTCTGCTGGTCGCGATCGCTGGTTATTGATGGCTTTCTGGTCGTGGCGTTGGCGGCCTGCTGGTGGTGTAACGTGACACGTATTCTAATCACAGCAGATCCACCCCAGGTCACGTGACGACCTGCTTCATTGGGCATGAGAGTCGTGTTTATGTATTACACAGTAGAACATGCTTTGATCTGAGCAACCACCTCTTAGCTCCCAACAGTGGTATTGAAGGACTCGTGCTGTGTCTCCCCCCCCCCCCCCCCCCAAAAAAAAAAAAAAAAAAAAAAAAAAAAAAAAAAAGGCTGAAAGAGCTAAATGTTGCCCGTCATAAAAGACCATCTACAGCTACAGCCACCTAAATGATGGTCTTGAATGGCATGTGACCTCTCATATGGGTGGTCACACAAAACAGATGGTACTGTACTTACTTAACGTGCACTTGTCACTCCAAACTGACTTACTTTACTTATACACAGTCTTCCCTTCTTCTGTCCACAGATGGTGACGTTTGCAACATTTTGAGATGGCCCCTGATAACCTCTGTGGAAAATGGACGTGTCGCCCCTGAACCCAGTCGCCAACCCGGCCGCCCGCTACCACCCGCATCTCTCCTCCGGCTCTCCGGCCGTCACCAACCATCTGAAGCCGCTGTCTCAACCGCACGATGATGGCGGAGGCGAGAGGGCAGCACTGTTCCACACGAGCAAGATTGCAGCCTACAATGGAGGCGAAGCTGCAGGGGGCAAGCACATAGCGACAGTCCACCATAATGGGACTTTAGGCAAAAACTCAACAAGGTGGGCTGCATTTCTTTTTTTAACTAACCCTTTTAGCCCCGGGACCCTGCAGCAGGAGATGGATTGATCATGATAATGCAAGGGTAGTGCCAGATGAGCTTGGCGCCTTCAGGCGCCAAGCTCATCTGGCACTACCCTTGAATTATCATGATCAATCCATCTCCTACAAGTCGATAGGCAACACCTCCAAAATTTAGGAGAAATGGGGCCTTGGGGCTAAAAGGGTTAACCTTTCGGCTGTCGGTAGCTGGTTTGTGTGTAGCAATGACTCCTGTAGGTCACAACAAAAACACTAGCAACAGCCAAAGGGTCAACCCTTGGGCTGTCAGTAACGCTTTTTGTCGAGGTGATTCCTGGAGGAATCACCTCGACAAAAAAAAAAAAAAAAACGCTACTGACATCCAAATAGTTAAACAGTGACCAGGTTTGACCCCACTCTTCACCGTGCCATTTTCTGCATCCTCAATGGGGTTAATTCACGATTTCTGACTGTAGCAATGACCAAATGAAAACAAAATTAAAAAGATGAGAGAAAAAATATTCAATTCATCAGTTGATTGTTTTATCAAAGAAAAGTTCAGTTGTTTATCAAATTAGTATATATTTAATGAAATTGTGATTAGGCGTGTAATTTATTAGTTATTCATTTAACATATTCATTCATTGTTTATTTAATTAATGAATATATTAGGGATGTAATTAATGAGTTCATTGATTAGCATATTAACCCTTTGGCTGTCGGCAGCGCTTTTTGTCCTGATGATTCCTGGAGAAATAATGGCTACAAACAGCCCTGCCGACAGCCATAGAGTTAATTCATTATTTGATTAATAAATTAATATAATAATGAATGAAGTATTTGCGCAGACAGAATGTTGAATGCAAGCCAGCGGAACTAACTTTCTCGTCCTGTACAGTCTGTTGAAGGAGTCCAGCCTGGCAGCGAGCAGTCACCCCACCATGGCCTGCACCACCATGCAGCTGCCGGGAGGCGACATCCACGCCCAGGAGCACGACACCAAGGTCAGCCGCGAGTTCCACGAGGACATGGACTGCGACTCGGACCGCGACGAGGACGTGCCCGTGGAGTGTGCGGAGTGTGGGAGTGACTTCCCCTCCATGCAGGATTACGTCAACCATTCCTGCACGCCGCGCAAAGACACGGAGGGGGAGGGGCGGGAAGGGGAGGGTGAAGGTGAAGATGAGAGACAGGAGGGGAGGTCACTGGACACGCAGACTCTAGGGAGTGACGGAGCGGAGGGTATGGATCATGTTGATCTGAGTGACGCGGAAAACTTTAACGGTAGGATCGTGTATAACCCAGACGGGTCTGCCTACATCATAGACGGAAGTGATTCTGAGGACGGGGATTTAGACTCACTGGGCATGCCCAGACTGGAAGGTGCTATTGTAGATCGTAAAGGTCAGGATGGGTTGTCTTCCCCCTCCATACCCCAGATCGCCAATGCGGTGTTTGTCACAAAGCAGCCAGCGTCTCCGTGGAGTCAGGCGTTCAGGACACACCCCTCAGCGCATGGCGTCAACACTGGCGCCCCCACCATGCACAGTTTTCGCGTGTACGATGCGCGCAGTTCGGACAGCGAGGGCAAGAGTGTATCTCGTAGACCTAGTGATGTTCTGAAACACGACCTTCCTGCCAAACCAATCCTCATGTGTTTCATTTGCAAGCTGTCCTTTGGGTATGCAAAGTCTTTCACGGCTCATTCCACAGGCGAGCACAACGTGGACCTCAATCAGGAGGAGAGGACTCTGATGGCCAGACCCAAGGCCTCGGCAATTCTACAGGGTGTAGGCAAGGAGAAGAAGCCACTCCTGTCTTTCCTGGACCCCCTGCCCCCACCCCCCAGCCTCATCCCCAGCTGTAACGCCAGCCTCACCTCAGGGTCGCCCTCCTTCCCCTTCTTTCTCCCGCTTGCGGCCAGCACGCCCGTGTCCAAGATGGCGTCCGCGCCCACCAGCGTCAGCTACATGTACACCAAGCCCAAGATGACCAAAGATATCAACCACTCACCGTCCTCAGGGAGTCAGGAAACTTCGGAACAACAGGACGAGTCCAGTTCCAAACCGTCACGGGACTCGCATCGCGCGGGCCAGGACGGCTTGCCCTACCCAGAGGATGAAGACAGTGCCGATGTGGAGGACTTCAGGGGAAGAATAAGCAGACAGGATGGAACGTCCGGCAAGCAGCTTGTATTCTCCTCTCTACCTCCACGCGCCTCACCCCCGTCCGACGTTCCACCCAGACCAGGCAGCTCCGACTCCATGAGCCTGCCCTCCTCACTGGATGCTGTGCCCATCAACAGCATCGCCGCCCTTGGCGGCGGCCACTTGGCGGGCATGTTCCTGGGGTCGTGTGACGAACACCCCCAGGGCCGCATGCAGGGAGTGGAATGTCCCAAGTGTGACATGGTGCTGGGTTCCTCACAGTCGCTGGGCGGTCACATGACCATGATGCATTCGCGCAACTCGTGCAAGACGCTGAAGTGCCCCAAGTGTAACTGGCACTACAAGTACCAGGAGACGCTGGAGATCCACATGAAGGAGAAGCACCCGGACAACGACGCGCAGTGCATCTACTGCCTGACCAGCCAGCAACATCCGCGCCTGGCGCGAGGCGAGACCTACTCCTGCGGCTACAAGCCGTACCGCTGTGAGGTTTGCAACTACTCCACCACCACCAAGGGAAATCTCTCCATCCACATGCAGTCCGACAAGCACATGAACAACATGCAGGAGCTGGCCAACGGCACGGCCGACATGCCCCTCCCTCCCGCCCCCAACCACGGCCCCAGCCCCGCCCCCAACAAGCCCTTCCCCGCCGACGACCAGTACAAGAAGCTGAAGCCCAAGCAGTCGTGGCGGTGTGACGTGTGCAACTACGAGACCATGGTGGCGCGCAACCTGCGGATCCACATGACGAGCGAGAAGCACACGCACAACATGATGGTGCTGCAGCAGAACATGAAACACATGCGGCGCGACATGCAGCTCCAGATGAACCAGCTCATGATCCTTGGCCAGCAAGACCCCGCCATGTACACGCTGCCCTCCCCCCTGCCCCCGGGTATCTACCCCTACGACCAGTCCATGCTGATGCCTGGCGCGCCCCCCATGTACGACGTGCCCGTCAACCTGACGCTGGAGAACGGTGGCACGGGGGAGGAGGTGGTGGGCGACACATCGGACGCCTCCACGCTGTACCAGTGCTGCGTCTGCAACCTGCACGCCACGGACTCGCTGGAGACTCTGCACCAACACCTGCAGCTGGACCGCACCAAGCAGAACGAGGCCGACAACATCAGCGTGTCCGCCGGCACCTACCTGTGTAACCTGTGCACCTACAAGACCAACCTGAAGGCCAACTTCCAGCTGCACTGCAAGACCGACAAGCACCTGCAGCGTCTCCAGATGGTCAACCACATCAAGGAGGGCGGGCCGGCCAACGAGTGGCGACTCAGCTTCCTCAACGCCTCCAACCCAACCCAGGTGCGCTGCAACGCCTGCAACTTCTACACCTCCAGCGTGCACAAGCTGCAGGTGCACGCGGGCAGCATCCAGCACGAGAGCAACGCCCACGTCTTCCGTCTGCTGCAGCTGGCCGTCGTGCGTCTGCAGGCAGGGGCGGGGACGAGTGTGGCCACACCCACCCCTCACTACTACCGCTGTGTGTTGTGTGCGTGTAACGCCCGCACCAAGCAGGCCATGGTTCACCACGCGCGCTCACTCAAGCATCTCCAGCACGAGCAGGCCCAGCTGACCATGGATCCTCGCGACGTCTTTGTGGCCGTCAGCCTGCAGGAGGGGGACAACGTCGTGTACGAGTACGATGACTTGGGTGAGTTCCCTTCACTGTACTCTGCAAGCTGTGTGTATGTACAGTGTGTTTGGTCATCATTAACCCATTACATGCTGACGTTGGTTTTTTTCCTGATTAGTTAATCGTCCTATGAAGGCTACATTTCTGCTCAGACGATAGACTGACCATGATAGTTGAAGGATGGTGCCAGGACAGCTTGGCGCCCTTGAACTATCATGGTCAAATTTATCTCATAATGATGACAGCGTATCAGGATGTAAAGGTTTAAATTGAAAACCAAAAGTGCGTGTGTACGTTTCTTCTCTTATTTTTGGAATTGATACCAAGAATTATTGTTACACGTGCATTTTGTCTTGTTTTTAGTCATTGTGACATTCAGACTTTGAAGGCATTTTCCAGTGGATGAAAAAGACAAAATCTGAACACCTGAACACCTACCAAAGATAAAGGTGAACCGTCCCCTTTTTTCGTGATAGCAAACAATTAGAGAAAAAAATAATAATTAAGCAAATTTTTATGAAATAAAATAGAACGTTTTAGCACCGACAACCTCATCAGCATTTCGGCAATCAACATTTTCAGTGCAACACTTGTGCACAGTATCTGCATGTCCGCTACAATGTGGCCGTCGCTGCAGAGAAGGGGTTAACCAAATCCAGCTGCAAGAGGCATAGATCCTCATGAGCCCCCGCAACTGCGGGGGCCCATGAGGATCTATGTCTCTTGCTGACGCCCTTAAGTTTATATATCCATGTTCCTTGGACGGTCGGGACAGTTCTGGCGTTAAGGTACCAAAGAATTCCGACACATGATCAAGGTCATGGCAGTGAAGGGGTCAATAGGTGTGGGGTAGGGGGTCGGCGCTGAACACGCCAGTGCAATTTAGTAACTGCACTTTTGGTGAGTTGTCTTACTGCGGGGACGGGTATGAGAGACTACTGAAAGAACTGCAGGACATTATAGGCGCAGCTTTTGTGTGTTTTACTACTGGTGTCATGAGTGTGTTTGTCTAACGTATTAGTTGTGTTGACACAAGACTATCACTCATTAGCAAGCTGTCCTTCGGGTACGCAAAGCCCTGGGAGATTGGGGTCAGGTGCCAGTGTTTCGTCTGGTATTAGTATTACTGTGCACGTTTCCTCAGCCAACGGAACTTCGCTCGTTTTCATCCACGAATTCAATAGAACTAGGACTACCCTGTAGACAGATCACCTTCCATTACAGACCATCATTTAGGTGGATGTGGATGTGGCTGTAGCTGTAGCTCTAGCCAGCTAACTGATGGTCTTTAAAGACAGGTGACACATCTTCCCTTTTAAAACTTCTCTTGCGAGAGCATCCTTCCCCCCCCCCCCCCCCCCCTCCTTCAGGTGTGGTTTCTCAGAGCAGGTTGTACTGTATTATAGAAAGTATTAGACTCCCCCAGATGACAGGTAAGAGTTGCCAGATGCAATATTTATGATCACAAGCGGTATTGAAGGAAAGGTGCCTTTGTGCATCAAGCTACTCTGTACACCACCCTTTAACTATCACAGTACAGTAAATTAATGTTAACACATACACAACTGCTTTACTGTACTTAGCTGCTTGAACCCTTCTGACCCCACGAGTGATTTTCCCAAATTTTGGAAGTGTTACTGAACGACTATGTACCAGTTGCATGATGGTGGATTGATCATGATAATTCAAGGGTAGTGCCAGATGAGCTTGGCGCCTGAAGGCGCCAAGCTCCTCTGGCACTACCCTTGAATTATCTTGATCAGTCCATCTCCCTGCTGCAGGGTCCTGAGGGTAAATGGGTTAAAAAAAACCCGCTAAAACAGTTACGACACTGTTATCCTTTCTAAGTGTGTTTCTTTTTGTTCTTAGGATTTTCTTTGCATTGAACACGCTTAGCAATCAGCGTTTTAGTCAGGATTTTTAAAAACAAAATACAACTTTAGTTTGAATTCTAATGATAACATTGTTTTAGCAGCTGAGCATACGCAGCATACAAAACCGCATCAATACTTTCAAGCTATTGATTCCCCGCACGTTTCAACACCCTTTATGTTCCACTATCAAACGGTCTTAACTTTAGGTGAATTTCATATCATACGTCGACAACAGGTGTTCGGACAGTGAACGGTTTAAGAGTCCTTATAAAAATTAATGAGGTCAGTAATTTTCCATTTGCGCACAGTGATCCCTTGACCGGCGCATTCTGTATGCAAGAGGCAAAGATCCTGCGAATCTTTGCCTCTTGCGGGTTTAAATTAGGTTCATTTATAATTTCCTCCTCAGACTGAGGTTATTATCTAGTGGAGTTCGCACGCAGTGTACACATAAATTATCGGAGCTGCCCGTCCCTGTGTTTGAAATTTATGTGACGGGGCTCAGAATAATATTGGTCTAGGGAAGCCGTGATTAGCGATCATCGCGGTAGTCTCTTTTAACCCCCGTCACCGTCGAGAAGAGTCGAGCACCACCCATCAGCAAACAGAGTTGATGAACATCCCCCAACTGTAAGAGTCATCCTTCGTGGGCTCACGAGGTTCTTTGCCTCTTGCAATTTACGTCTCATCTACTATGTAGTAATAGGTCATGTAATGCTCACTTTGTGGTTTTCATCGTTAACCCTATGGCGGTCAGTAGCGAGTATTTGTCGAGGTGATTCATCCAGGAATCAATGGATTAAAAGGGTTAAAATATATCTCGTGACCCCTAAGCTCTTCTGCAAATTTCGAAATGGACAGTGGGCAGGGGAGACAAAAATGCGTGTAGAGTCAGTCGCTACTGTTTAGTTTGTACTCAGGCTCCTTGGGTGTTTTTTTTTTTTTTTTTTTTTTTTTTTTGGGGGGGGTTGTGTTTTTTTGTTGTTGTTGCGAGAGGGATGATATTTTTTTAGAGGTGGGAGGTTGAGGAAGAGGGCAGGGGAGAGGGATGGGAGGGGGGTGGGGGGCTGGTGGTATGGATTGCCTGTTGAAACAAGGAGATATCTGCCGCGCGGAAGGAGGGCTTAAGCCGGACAATATGCTGTCCTCAATGTCCACAGGGCAAGCGCAAATCACAAGCATATCTGCGGCAACAAAAAAACATCGAGCAAAGGACTTCGGGCCGAAGTGGGGCCCGCGGCCCGCACTTCGGCCGACGTCAGCCCGATAATCTATTACGGACTGGGAAGCAAAGAGCAAGCAAACAGACTTCCTCTTTGTTCCCACAGAGATGAGACCCCGGACACGGGAATGGAGGGAAAAAAAAAACCGGACAAAAAGGTCTGAAAGTCACACACTGATTTCGCGTCCATCCATAGATCCTCATGAGCCCAAAGTCTGAAACAGAGTAATATATCTCAGTCACCGCCAGCAGTTTGGATTAGAGCTCCAAAAGACATGGACCATTATGAACCCCCGCGGTTATGAAAAAATGGAAAAGAGCGAGTGGGGTTTTTTTTTTTTTTTTTTGGGGGGGGGGGGGAGAAACAAAACTTGATATTTTGGCATGAGATTTTAGACCTTACGGATTTCAGAGGCGCGGTGGAGGGAATGGGGTGGTGGATACATGAAAACAAATGAAAAATGGAGGTATGTCCGTCAGCCGTGTAAAATTTGAACAAGATGGGAGAGAGAGGGGTAGGGACAGAGAACAGGAAAATGACATGTATAGAAAATTAAGCAGGGGTGTGGGACAGATAGCTGGGAGGAGCAAAGACAAGAATATGGGGATGGGGGGGGGGGGGGAGTAGGGGTGAAGTGTTTACAGCAGTAGCAGGAGTCCTTTTCTCCCCTCCCCCTCCTTCAAACCTCCACCCTCCCTCCCAGTGTGTTGAATTTCCTAAATCAATCCCGGGTTGGTGGAAGGAAAGGCTCATTACTCGGGCCCAGCTATCACCCCCCACTCATAAAAGGTCAGCCTCTTTTCTTGCCAGGAATGCGCGTTGCCCTTAGCAACGGCCGCCACCTTTGTTTAACTTCTTAACGCTGATACGCCGGGGCCGGGGCCCTCTCTGAATGGTTTCACTTCTCATTTTTTATCTATTCATATTCTAATCCGCGAGCTGCTTAGTAGATAGCGCATTTATGAGTTGATCACTTCTGAGCGAGTGTGTGTGTGTGTTGCAGAAACTCACCGCTCGCGGATCTGAGAGACAGTAGATTCTCATCAGCCCCCGCGCAGATAGCGCGGTGGCTCATGAGAATCTACAGTCTCTCGAAGAGGTGTGAATATTCATATTGGTGTTCCTCATTAAGAGGAGGGAGGTTGGATCTGATGGTGACTCAGCTCTGAGTGACTACCCCTCTCCTTTCCCAGGCAAGGCGGGAGGGGGGACACCGACACACACGAGACAATCCTCCACATTATGTATCGGGGGTGTCAAATTGTATTACTTTTCCCGGAGCCCGACCTCGTCAATAACTGGCCATATTTTGACAAGACTTTTAAGAAACAACAGGGCTAGGAGGGAGAAGCGTAATTGAATTTAGCCAGCATAGCTAGCAGCAAGCGAGGCCACTGACTCGAGTGAGGCCGACCGACGCGGTAGTGGTATGGTAGCAAATGACTGACCTAAACCGCTGCTCGCACAATAGCCTATTTGCCAGCCAACCCCGACAGCTTTCTATTGGTCTTTGAGGTGTGTCGCTCGTTCACCGAGCAGGCCACAGTAAGGAAAAATTAAAATAAGAAAGTCGTATGAATGTGGTAATGAGCTATGCTGGAGACGGCTCGCGCTAATGAGAAAGCCAAGGCGCAGTCTTTTCTCTCCACGCTGCCGTGCAGACCGGGTAAGGAGATTTTTCTTCTTCCTTCTATCGCTTTCGCTTTTCATCTAGCTCTGTCCGTCTAGCGGGTCCCTGCCTACCTGTTGAGGCCGTCCGTGGTGGTGGCGGTGGCCGGCTGTCACAGCTGTGGCTGACCATCGCCGGGCGGGTACTCATTGGCGGGGAATAGCTGGGTGACGTATCATGGCCGCTGGTCCCACCACCGCTACTGATAGGAGAGTAGCTAGCCAAATCAGTGCAAGTGCCGTGGCTCTTGCATTTCGCCACTACTCGTTCTCTCATGCTAGCTTCTCTTTCTCTCCGGCTTTTCAATACTTCGCCATTAGGCTGTAGATCTTCTTCTATCGCTTTACTGCGGCATTATGCTGTATGTCAGTCCCGCCATTACAGTGTACTGAGTCGGTGCTTGTGGTAGAAATGTAGCGGCTGCCGCTCAAATCTCGCGTGTCGTGTGTACTGTAGACATTTCATTTCTCACCGCCCGCCGCGTGCGTGCGTCTGTTTGTGTGTGTGTGTGTGTGTGTGTGTTTGTGTTGTGTGTGTGTGTGTGTGTGTGTGTGTGTGTGTGTACGCACAGGTTGTGTGCGCGTGTCCGTGTCGTGCGTGCGTCGCCAGATGCCGTGTAGTGTGTACAGAGATGTGTGGGTGCGTTTCGCGCACATGCGATTGCGTGTAATGAACGTGTAACGTTTAGTCTGCATTTGCCGCGACCAAGAGATACTGATATTAAATTTAGAACAATATTTTGTTCTGCGTCGTACCTGTTTGTTGACGGCACGGCCTTGCCCCGACCCCACCACCACGCCCCTGCCCCCGTTCATTTTCACTCTTCCTTTCTATGTTTCGTGCACCCCCTCCCCTACCCCGGGACGAGATGAACCGTTGGAATTTCATTGAACACATTTTTACTTTTTAAAACCATAATTTGGGAATTAACATTCGATCTGAATCTAGATTACATGTGTAAATGACATTCGATGAATTTAAACAAGAGGCATAGATCCTCATGAGCCCCCGCAATTGCGGGGGCTCATGAGGGTCTATGCCTCTTGTAGATGTAGTTCATGAGGGTCTATGTCTGTTGTAGATAGGTAGGTTTTAAACCAGGACATGAGGCTCTATTCCTGTGGCAGATGGGGTGGATTTTAAACCAAGCACAGCGCAACAGGTTAAAGTATGCTCGGTACCCGGGCTGTGGCTTGTCTCTGTACGTTTGTGATATCAACATGTGGCAGCGGGCTTCAGGCCGCAGTGGTTCATTGCGGGAAGACATTAGGCGGTGGCTCGATCGAAGTAGAGAACTGGAGAAAATGATTTTCACTGCTGTGGCTGAGCCGGGATGAAGTTGAATTTAATGACGGGTTCTGACGAGAGGCTAGGGTGATTGCAGAAAAAGACAGATTTTTAGTGTGTGTCGGGGAGGGAGAGAGAGAGAGAGAGAAGGGGGGGGGGGGGGGGGTAAAAAACACTAGACGCACCGGTCTGGGTCGGCAGCATTGGATCGCATGTCTTTGATTTTTCAGTATTGACAACCCTATCACCTATTACTTCCTTCGTGGAACTCAGTCGTAAATGAGGCTCCCTCTTGCCACCAACAGGTTTGCTGGCTCTTCCTTCTCACTGCACATTCATTGATCCTCAGGAGCCTCTGTGGATGCAAGCGGCTCGATGCTGATCAATGTCCCATGCATGTCTATAGATTTTTCCAGTCTGTAGAACAGTCGAAAACATGTCGTCTGCATAAAGACCCTGATTCTCGTGAGCCCTTTCTAGGCATCTGCAAGAGCTGATGAGAATCTGTGCTATTTGTGTGCTGGTGTGTGATATGTTGGAGTTTACGGCCGGAGGCCGTAAGGTCCAAAATCACAGTCCAGCACACTTTTTTTTTCCAGCTGGAACATATTCGCTGTCAGACTGTGTGTCTAGCTCTGCATAAAAAAACATGTCGTCTGCTTGGGCGGCGGGCGATATCATTTCGTACAGTAATCAATGGCGGACAGCGACAAAAACTGTCGACCTTTCCTTTTCTGTTTTTCACCCATCTGCAGGGTCCCATGAGGATCAGTGCCACTTGAAGATGGAGCGCGTTCGTTGGCGATCTTCGGCTAGCTTACTTGTCGTCTGCTAGGGTGGCAGCCGGCGCGGTATCATTTCTTAATCAATGGCGGCCGGAGCAGGGCAAGCGAGAGAGACAGTCACCCTTCCTTTTTTCTCTGTCTGTCACTGACTACCTCCGCATGATCTATGCCAATAAAGGGCTCATGAGGATCCCTGCATTTGAAAGGTGCTTTTGGGGTGTCTCTTTTCTTCCTCGCGTTCTTGATATTTTGATTTTGTGTAGTGCGCTGGTTAGGTCCGAAATCACAGACCAGCGCAGGGGCAGGAATATTTTAATATGTTACAATTTCTTTATCCTTCGGCTGTCGGTAGCGATGTGTGTCGCCATGATTCCTGCATGACGTCAGGATGCTGTTATTCCTGCAGGAATCATCGTGACAGAAACATCTACCGATAGCCAGAGTGTTAAAATTCGTCTCTGTCGCTGGAAAACCTCGTATCTGACATATATATGTGTATCAGATACGAGGTTTACAAGTAAAACCGACGTTTTACCGTTTGTGTGTTGTTTAGGACCCAACGATTCTGAGTCGTTTGATATGGTGATTGTGTTTTCGTTAATCAAATTAGATGCCTGTTGTCAGTGACAGAAATAAAGTACATATAAGAAGGTAGTAATGTTTGGGACGTCAGTAGAAGTAATAATACACTGTCAATGATATAAGGATATTTACATCTGTGGTCAACAGAATTTAGGATTGCGGGCAGGACACCCGTCGCCATATTTAAGCCTTGTCTTTCTCCCGCGAGTGCGGGGAGGAAGAGTAATGGGAATCCGCAGGCTGAAACCGCCCAGGAATCTACTCCGTCAGAAGATAACAGACTTAATGCAGATTACCGAGAGGTGTACGTGTTCTTGTATTCTTGCAGTCTACTAGGAACAAGAAAGACCTATGTCTGCGGAAGTTTGTATCTGCTGATGACAGGTTTGCATTGAGCTGGAGCGAGAACTCTTGATTATAATGTCGCCATGTTGGGAAGGCGATAATTCTCTCAAGTACGGGAGCGAGTGTCCCAAATTTCGGGAGGCGTTTTCTTGGCGAATACGCACCAGTTGCGAGAGATGGATAGACTATGACAATTCAAGGGTGGCACCAGATTTGCTTTGGCGCCAAGCAAATCTGGTGCCACCCTTGACTAAACTATCATGGTCCACCCCCGTCTCCCACGGTACATTACTTGGTCAAGCCAGATAGCACGTGTGTACATTTCTCATTATCACATCCTCATGGTGACCACAAGTGCAAAGTGTTACCGGCGAAAGGCGTAGATCCTCATGAACCCCGCAGTTGCTGAGGATCTATGCCTCTTTCAGCTGGGTATCGTTCGCAAACGGAACTGAAGGTCAAGGCTACAGTTTATGGGGTAGGGTGGACCATTTCGCCTTCCCCATCCTTTATCACTCCTTAGTCGTTTTGAAATCAGGAGTACTCGTAATCATGAAATGAAAAACCGGTTAGTCAGGCACGGGTAATATCCTTTTGTTCTGATTTTAACCCTTTGGCTGTCGGTAGCGGTTTTTCTTGCGATGATTCCTGCAGGAAGCCAGGGTGTTGTTATTCCTGCAGGATGCCAGGGTTTTGTTATTCCTGCAGGATGTCAGGGTGTTGTTATTCCTGCAGGAAGCCAGGGTGTTGTTATTCCTGCAGGATGCCAGGGTGTTGTTATTTCTGCAGGAAGCCAGGGTGTTGTTATTCCTGCAGGAAGCCAGTGTTTTGTTATTCCTGCAGGATGCCAGGGTGTTGTTATTCCTGCAGGATGCCAGGGTGTTGTTATTCCTGCAGGATGTCAGGGTGTTATTATTCCTGCAGGATGTCAGGGTGGTGTTATTCCTGCAGGATGTCAGGGTGGTGTTATTCCGGCAGGATGCCAGGGTGTTGTTATTCCTGCAGGATGTCAGGGTGTTGTTATTCCTGCAGGATGCCAGGATGTTGTTTTATTCCTGCAGGATGCCAGGGTGTTGTTATTCCTGCAGGATGTCATGGTGTTGTTATTCCTGCAGGGAACATCGCGACAAAAACCGCTACCGACAGCCAAATTGTTAACTGGAAAAGGAGGCAGTAAGACGGTGTGACGTGGGAATGCTAATTACCTGCGTATTGATTTTTAAATCTCTCTCACATGAGGTCACTAAGCTTTCATGCCGTCATCCTCATGTTTTCTCCGTAGCAAAGTTAGTTGTCCAAAAACATGAATGCAAGCAGAAATGTAAGAGTTTTCATTATGGCTAACCCAAAGGCAAGGGAAAATAAATAGTAATTGTACCATAATTTAAATCCAAAGCCAATGATGTGTCCTCCCCAGCCTGCGATCTAACCTGATCCCACGTGACTTATTACCAGCTTTTTTACTACAATCAGCTAACAGCATAACGAACGAACGAAGCAACTAATCACTTACTAATTAACTAAGAACTTAACAAACTAGAGAACCAACACACGAGCGAACTGTCTTCAAAGACGGCTAGGAATGCTTGAGTCCTTGTCGACTACTGGGTGACCTGACATTCACCAGCCCCCATAAAGTTAGAGACTGGCGCTATTAATTTGTATAACTTTCCAGATGCTGCCGCCAGATGTTACTTTCTCAAGTAATTGCGTATGACAAAGGTTTGAGAGATGAACTTTCAAATTAACTGGTACTGAACAGTAGCGTTGGCTGTATGCACACGGGGGTTACTGTGACTTTTGCCTGTTATCAAAACACGTTTTTCACCTGCGTGAACTTTCTTACGACTCTGCGTCAGTGTTGGGCGACTTCCCTTGTAAGAGATCACCTGTCATTAAAGACCATCATTTAGGTGGCTGTGGCTGTAGCTGTGACTGTGGCTGTAGCTGTGGCTGTAGCTGTGGCTGTGGCTGTAGCTGTGGCTGTGACTGTGGCTGTAGCTGTGGCTGTAGCTGTGACTGTGGCTGTAGCTGTGGCTGTGACTGTAGCTGTGGCTGTAGCTGTGACTGTGGCTGTGGCCACCTAAATGATGGTCTTTAATGACAGGTGACACGTTTTGCCTCATGAGAGAGTACGTGTCTTTTAAGACCAATTTTTCTTGATAAAACGTGGGTAGCTCACAACAGGTACTGCTGTACTGCGACGAAATGCGTAGGTGTTTGTCCACCCATCCTTTAGCCTTATCTAAATGGGGATTCCATTGTGCTATTAACTCATTCCAGACGAACGACACCCGGATACGCGGCTCCAGTCGTTCGTCTGGAATTAGTTACTTCAGAGTTGTTTTAATTTTGGGTGACTCTCTTATCCCCTTTGGTTTGAAGAAGTGGGAGGATATTTTGGAGATACGGCTTAGGACTTTAAGGCACAGAGTCACAGACCGGCACATTGGTGCAGTGGGCTCTTGCTGTCCATAGAGTAGAGGTTGGCGCGCAGTCCACCAGGACTGAAACAGAAACATTTTTGTTCGTTTGTTTTTGTTTTAATCAGGATCAAGTTTCAGAAAGTAGAGGCATCATATGGTACACAAAGTCCCCTCAGTAACAAAACGGTATCGAAACTTCAATTAACCCATTTAACCCCACGGCCGTATTTCCCAAATTATGTTGGCGTCATCTAACGTCCATGGACCTGTTATAGTGCGTCGGGACTAAATGGGTTAACCTTACTAAAGCAATTACTTTAGTGGTATTTATATTTGTTGTCCCGAAAGGAAGATTCTTTTGACAGCTGTCTAGATGATCAGAAGCAGGAAGCCGTGTGGCGCTCAAACTTACAGGTCCTTTGTCTTTTTGTTTGGCAGTATACCTAAAACTGTTTTAATTTTAGCTGACATCCATCATAGATCTTGTCACTCAGTGCAAACTGAACATGAAGGATGCTGCCTGATAGATTTTACTCCCCCCCCCCCCCCCCCCTTAACCAGACTGTTCTGTCTACAAAAGAGACTAACCCTAATCCTAACCCTAACCCTATGCCTTTTCGGAACCAAAGGCCAGTCGCATGAGTGAGTTAAGTCTTGCGCCAGCCACCAACCATGCTTAGTGGCTGGCGCAGGACTAACTCGTGCAACTGACTCCACGCTGGCTTCATGGTGTTATGTGGAGTTGAAGTTATGACTGGAGACTAACTTTTAACTTATCAGTACCCAGTGAGCGAAATGTCCTCATGCCGATGCCGGCCGCCCCAGGGCCAACGGCGCCGGGCCGGCATCACCATGAGGACCTTTTGCTTTATGGGTTCCCTCCCCCCTGATCCGGACACACAGGTATGCAAATGAAGCAGCTCGCTTGTCAGGTAGATCGGCGTTAGATAAACACAAGACTGATTGCTTTCCAAATTTATTGCGGGAACAAAAGCATGCTTCGTGTAGCTTGAGCCTTTATCTTGAGGAGCAGTAGGGGGGGGGGGGGGGGGGGAGAGAAAGGGGGTGGGGGTTGCATGGATGGGTTCACGATTGGTACAGTTTGCGCCACTTCAGATCAGCTATGTACAGAGTAAAGAGCCTAAGCTTTGAGTGACATATTTTAAACTTTGCGGACACTGTCATGGCCCGTATTCGAATTTCATCCAGTCTACAGCAGGCGGATCCTCATGAGCACCCGAAGGATTATCTTCAGCCAGCGCGACGCGTTGATCCTCATGAGCTTGTGCTTTCTGCAACGGCTGATGAGAATCTTTGCCTGTTGTTGGTGAGTGTCCAATCATTAGTTTTTATGTTCATCAGATAGTGTTACCGACCTGTGCTGAAAGCCTGTCATCTGCTGCAGTTTGAGATTCTGGTGAGCTTCGGCGGCTGCTGTCACCCATGAGAATCCGTCCCGCTCGATGTCAAGGTGAAAGAAGATAAGAGGCTTTGACTGACGAGAGTCAGACCAATATACCCCAGCGTTCCTCACATGCTGGAGGCGTTCTGGGGTTCAGGCTGCACCTGTCGAGAGGTCAAAGTTAAGAGCTGACGTGAACTTAATGGCAATATTTGCAGTAATTTCACTTGTCATCCGCGCTGGCCCAAATTATGACTCTTCAATACGGCCTTGACACCTGGAAGAGGAATGGATTCTCATCAGCCCCTGTGACAGCACTGAGTTGTTCGTGAGAATGCACGTCTCTTGCCAGAAATCGACTTCATTGGCATCCTCATTTTGAGGGAATAATTGAGGTTAAGACAAATTATCTCTCTCTCTCTCTCTCTCCCTCCACGCTACGGGAGCGTGGTTGGGTTTTGATAAACATCTGTGAGTTGAAATCATTTTCACATGAACAGACGATACACGGTTAGGCCAGCCCAATCTAAACCATACACCACTTGTGAAAAATTAGTGCCTGTGGCCAAGTTTCAGTGTACTTGCCACCAAGGTTCAAACAGCCCGCGAGTGTCCACTCATGCTTTATTGGTCCAACTTGAATTGAACCGGAATAGTATACGTATATTTGCGCATGGATAGTTTTGAGTTGAATTCAAACTGTAACGAGTCAGTGTATAATTAGAATAAATGGACGAAATGTGTGGACACCGTTAGCTTAAATGGTGAAATGGTGCGGAAGGTTCGTCGTCGTTATTGTCCTACGAGGTGTCATGTGTCCATAGGTAAGAGTTTTGTTTTTGAATTTGCATTTTTAATTATGATACATGCTTTCTTCGCGATGAAACAATCTGCTAATGGTTCGTAGTTCAAACGTGGTCAAATGTTCCTCTTGTATTCATAATTTTGCAAGAATATCACGATTAAGTGTTACTATTATTAAATATTATTATGTTTTCTTGTTACTTTAACCCGTTCAGTGCAGAGAAAATATGAACACCACCTAACTGCAAGAGACATAGATCCTCATGAGCCCCCGCAGTTGCCGGGGCTCGTGAGGATCTATGCCTCTTTCTGACACCACTTTGTATCCGTGTTCCTAGCACAGCTGGGGCGTGTTGGTGTTGAATTGACGAGGACTGCAGAGGCACAGGTTCCGTCCACGGCGACGTCAAGTGTTCTACGATTCTCTCTCTCTCTCTCTCTCTCTCTCTCTCTCTCTCTCTCTCTCTCTCTCTCTCTCTCTCTCTCTCTGCCCCCCTCCCTCCCTTCCCCCACCCGCCTTCCCGTTCACCGCTTCACACACACACACACACACACACACACACACACACACACACACACACACACACACACACACACGCACGCACGCACGCACGCACACACACGCACGCACGCACGCACTCACACACACACACACACACACACACACACACAAACACACACACACGCGATCGCCATTCCACGCTTACAAATAAGCCTACCCCTCATTCCAAGTTTGAAAGGTAGCCCACCCCTAACGAGCTACCCGTAATGTTATGCAGGAAGTTTGACACTAAACTCTGAGGTCGCATAATGACGATATGCATTCATCATCTGACTCGTCCACCTGCGAGATTCATAGATTCACAGTTTCTTTTCCATGTGTAAGAGACGTAGATGGACACGAGTCCCCGCTGTCGCAGTACAGTGCTGGTGCTGTCACAGGGGTTCATGTGAATCTGTGCCTCTTGCAATTGGAAAGGTGCCGATGCCTCTCGGTAACCCGAGTTTGTCTCAATGCTTTCTTGAAAACGGGGTCTGCGTTCACTTTCACTATTGTATGCCTTCTCCGTTTGATATATACAGACAGGGAGAGAACTAATTTGATCAGGGCCAAAGCCTTTTGTGCGGCTGGGACTTTGTATTATAAGCATGTGTGCTGCTCTGGCTATAATGAATATGTGCTGGCGTGTGATTTGGAGCCCTACGGCCTAGTGTCGTAATATCCAGGATCACAAATCAGCGAACATTATGCGTGTATAATATTGAACTCTTTCCGTTGCTGCAAGAAGTAATATATAGATTCTCATCAGCCGTTGCTTTAGACGTTTCAGCATGTGCGCATGTCGCTGTGTGTATCTTCTGTCTACAGGAACTCTCGAGACTCGGTGTCTGTTGCTATCTAGAATTGATTATGACAACGTACTTCAGTGTCTCCTACTTTCGTCAGATGCTCATGAGGATCCCTGCCTTTATCATGCGCCTTCTTAGTCTCCTGAGAGTCCACGCCTGTTAGTTACTTTCGGGCCTGTTAGCTTTTCACAGTCTCTCTTTTGACGCCAAAAACAACCACTGAAAAGGCAATAACACTGTTTAAGTATCAGTACCCCACACAGGCACACCTGTCTGGTGGCCTCCGTTTTAAACCAACCACCTGTTTATACGTCCGCATATGATTAAGTCACCTTCGAGAAGAAAAAAACAAAACAAACACCACGCAACTGCAAGAGGCATAGAACCATTTGCGGGGCTCTTGAGGTTCTGTGTCCCTTGCTGGTATCATTGTTCTGTGCTTGTTTTACTGACGGTTTGGCTTTTGGCGTTATTGGCTCACGTGCGAAGCAAAAGTGAGTCTTATGTTCTCGGCCAGTGGTCGCCCGTCCGGCGTCGTCCGTGGTAAACTTTAACGTTGGCATTTTCTCGGAGACTATTCAAGCTACAGTCTTTAAACTTGGCCCAAGGATACTTTGTGGCAAGACCTTTCTAAATATACCAATTTCAGTGACCTCTCACAAAGGTCAAGGTCACAGCGGCTCAGGAAATATATGAAAAATAGCTATTTGGGGACATAATTTCTTTTTTTCTCAAATACTATTCACAACTTCAAACCCAAACTTGGTACATAGATAGCTTTATATGCACACTAATTTGCTTGATCCCTTGGAAAGGTCAAGGGTCACAAGAGGTCAAGAAATAGGTCCAAAATGACCATATTTTTACCCCCCAAAAAATGTTTTATCGCAAATACTATTCACAACTTCAAACCCAAACTTGCTACAGAGATACCTGATGGTAAGACCTTTCTATGCATACTAATTTGCATGACCCCTCGGAAAGGTCAAGGGTCTCAAGAGCTCAGGAAATAGGTTTTTAAAAAAAATAGCCATCTTTTGACAAGAAACGTTGTCAGCCATGTGTGGATCAGTCGATACACGTGAACCATATGGACTTTGCCCTTCTTGTTTTGAAGATTTCAAAAACACAGCTTGTTTTCACTGGCATGGTACGGGTCAATAATGGCGTCTCTTGATTAAATTCATTAAAACTGTAAAAAAAAAAAAAAAACCTAAGGCAGCCTTGTATCCAAAGCGACCAGTTTCCCTTCAGTTTGTGGATGGTCATAACGTTGTGACTGAAGCACACATTAATGCTTCAGCTAGTTTCCGTGGATGGTCCGATGAGAAAGGTGTAAGTAAGGTGTAATTTGGCGTGTTGCTTTGCGAGCCGTTTGTATAGAGACGCGGCTCCCCGAGTATGCTTAATGGGCACATCTTTTGTCATGCACGGGTTTCCCTTCTTCCCTGTTTCCTAGTCCCTCTCTCCCCTCGTAAGTCGAACCTATTTTGCCCTACCTCGTCTGAGGTAGGCAGGTGTAAATGAAAACACCCCAACAAAAAAAATAATAAAATAATTTTTCTTCTTGCTTGTTGTATTATTGCTCTCAAGAGCCATAAATGGGTCGTCTTCAAGAGTCATCGTCATATACTTCCTTTGTGGGCAAGAGGTATAGATCCTTATGAACCCCTGAAGTCTGTATGGGCTCATGAGGATCTATACCTCTAGCAGATGAAAAAAATATCTGCCGGAATGCACGAAAGTTTCAACAACAAACAAAAAAAAGTAAAAACAAGCTTAGTTAAAGAGAGACAGTATGATTGTGTACCCAACACTTTAGTTTCTCAGTTATTTCCTGTAGACGCGACCCTTGTCGGCCGTTAAGTCCTTTTTGTCCACGGAGTCCCTCCCGGAAACAGGTTGACACAAAATCCACTCTTTGGCAAGCTCACGCGTTAGAAGAAAAGAACTGGCACAGTCTGTGTCATTCCTAGCTTTTCCACCTCGGGTGTGCGTGTAGCAAGTCATGATGCGCACGCTCTCATTAAATTATCTGCAAGAGGCATCGATCATCATGAGCCCGCGCATCTGCTCGGGATCATGAAGCTCTGTCACTCTTCAGGGCGAATTTATCGTGTGTGTTTTCGAAGTGGAGGAGACGGTTTTGTGCTGATCAGTCTTTGTATTGCAATTTTTTCCAGCTCCGCAAAAAGACTGTCACTGTTTACAATTGTTCGTGTGCGCTTCAGATTTCAAAAAGCCAATACGGTGGCTAACGATCATAAACGCGCATAAAGACTCGGCAAAGGAGACGTACTGGTTGAAGAATGCGCAATAAGAAGGGGCTAGGACAGCTTTGGACGGGAAACGTGTGTATTTATATTAATACTCGATGTAATCCGATCACTCGAGGACGAACACTGTCAGCGTGAGGCGTAGATTCTCATGAGTCCCTGCAGATGCATCTGCTCTTGAGACTCTACACCTCTTGCAGATGGAAGGAATTGTACAGGACAATTAGACCAAACATGGCCGCGCTAAATGGAAAGGCACCCGTCTTTCCTTTGAAGATTTATAAATGAGTCATAAGGGAAATTAGAATGATAAAAAGTGACGCTTTATCTATAGACATAATTTATTAATGGCTTTACCGGACTAGCTGCCTACAACTGCATACAATCTTGTATACAATCATATCTCCACCCACCCCCCACCCCCTCCCCTCCCCTCCTCCCCCCCCCCCCCCAATAACAGACAATATGGGCTATTCCTTCTCTTTGATTTGTAGTGAAGTTTGATTTATGCACATTACAACGTTGTATTCTGATGCGCTGTTTGGCAAACGTTGACTTTTGGATTTCATGTCATTGAATTTGGCCGGAATAGAACTTGGCAATGTGTTCCAAACACCATTTCCCATTTCCAAAGGATTAGTAACCACCAGTAATGCCATTTGTGCATATGTTTTTGTCCCAAGTCCCCCCCCCCCTTCCCCACTTTTTGCACCAATTAACCCTTTAGGTGTCGGCAGCTGTTTTAGTCACGATTCACGCAGGAGGGTTAAGATGAATCCGAGATGCAACGACTAATAGAGGTTTCCACTAACCCCAACAAATCATACTCAAGTTGAGGGCATCTCAACAGAGAAAGAAATACGCTTACTTGGCCTGTCACAAGCATGCTTCTTTTTTCTGTGCGTTTTACACGTGTAAGAGTCGCCTGTTTTGTTTCTTTGGATGTCATACCTGCAAGACAGTTAACCCACTGCGTGTCGGTAGCGGTTTTTGTCTCGATGATTCCTGCAGAAATCATCGCGACAAAAACCGCTACCGGACACGCAAAGGGTTACAATTTGTCACGTAGATTACAATATTAAGTGGTCCACTTTACACGAAGCGCTCGTTCCACAGATCATCGTGACCTACTGGAAGTTACAGACTGATCTGTACTTTAAACTACTGCCGCAATTTTCAACCCTTACCCTTTAACCTGTTCACCTCTAATGAGGTCGTTGTTCCTTCCTCTTATCGTGTCATTTCTCTGGTTGTTCTTCTTCTGTGCAGCAGATCCTACAAGGACGCGTGGAAGAAGGAGTAGGGTAGAGTGGACGAGAAATTTCGCGGAACAGATGCTGTTTACCGAGTCTTAATCTTATGTACCTTTCTTTCAATGTGCTGGTCTGTGAGTTTGGACCTCACGGCCCACGGCCATGTGGTCCGAATTCACAGACCAGCATAAAAAGATTAGACAATAGGAAGGCCATACAAGCTTATAAAATAGTACCTAAATTAATTACCTTCCAGTTTTCTTATCTCTTTGTACTGAACAATCTTAGAACTAGAAGTTCCACGGACTTTTCTGTACTGACCAGGCAAACGATAGGAAGACCTATGTAAAAAACAATATTTCCTTTGTCTGCTGCCTGGTTGTTGTTTTTTTATAGGTGTATTAATGGGTACGTTCTTAAGGTAAACAATTTGTTTTGATCAAACGACCTTTGGGAAGAGATAGTGTTAGAAGTTTTCTTTTCATCGTTTACTAAGTCAAACAATTACTGAATTACTAGGTATTTTAGATTTTAAAAGTCAGACAATGTTCGAGTTTTCTCTTCTGTCTTTCAGTCAAACATTTTGTTGTTTAGCTTTTTGTTACAAACGCTCCAGATAATGGAGAAAGAAATGTTTAAGAGTGTTTCCTTTTAGAAATTTTCCAATTTGGACGTAAATTTGCATAATATTAACCCTTTGAGCGACAACAACATGCAGCAGGAGATTGATTGACCATCATAATTCACGGTCAATCCATCTCCTGCAAGTGGTACATAGTCGTTAAGTAACACTTCCAAACTTCGGGAAATGCGCCCATGGCGGTAAAAGGGTTAAGGTGTTACACCCATGTGGACAATGTCCCTAAGTATTTCTTGATCCTCGTAAGTGGATATTAGCCCAAACAGTCATTTCATCTTCACAAAAACAGCCACCATGCTCGGCATTACAAGCAAATCGTGTGGCGTCGAAAAAAAACTGCAGAGAAGCCCACCCAATTTGCAAGAGGCGCAGACCCTCATGAGCCCCTTGCGACTCTTTGCAGGTATCCCATTGATATCTGTGTTGGTCTGGCTGATGGAGTGATGTGGGGGTTGGAAGTTTATTGGCTTTGCATAATGTTCGCATTTCTGCTTGACGCCGATCCGACCAAACCCCTCTATAGCTCGGCTTGGCGACTGAGTCACATTCTAGGCTCTAGCATTGGAAATTAAAGTGTGTTTTCTTTTAAAGGTATTCACATTCACCTTGGTTATAATTACCTCCTTACACAGAATATGTGTGCTGGTCTGTGATTTTGGACCTTCCGGCTTTCAGCCGGAAGGCCCAAAATCACAGACCAGCGCAGGTAATAGGCCTATATATCCGCCCGTTACTGACACGGGTGAGTGAATGCGCTCCCTTTGTGGGCTGAGCAGGATGGAGTTTGAATGGCCAAGTAAACTGTTGACTGGGGTCCTTAATATCGGCTTTCATTGCCCACAGTCTGTACGTCTCATCTGCATACATTCAGGACATACACAAAAAGAAACGTTTTCGAATGTTTCATGTCTACGCTTTTCTGTCGTTTGGAATTGAAAACGCTTACCCCAGAAACACAATGAATCAAGTTATCTGTTTTTGAACATGGGTGAATCTAGTGAGAGTTTTCATACCCTCTTGAGCTCCTCCACCCGAACTATCCACCCCAGAACCACCCGCACCCCGTGATACCAGTCAAAACGAAAGACGTTTTCATTGGAAGCTGCTTAGTAAGAGGGGAGGGGGGGGGGGCGAGGAAGGAGGGGGGGGGTAGAGTTAAGTAGAGGAACAAGGATACGGAAAAGATCATTTTCATTCAGCGACAGGTAGGCACCGATTGAGACAGGTGGGTGAGACAGAGGTAGGAAGGCTGAGACGACAGGTAGGCCTACATTTAACTATTGAGACAGGAGGGGGAAGTTGAATGAGACGATAGACGGCTATTGTAACATGCACAACTCCGAACAAGAGAAATACGTTTATCCCATAGGCCCGAGTGCCTATAGCAGGTTCAGGCGCCAAGCTAATCAGCCACTACCCTTGAATTATCATGGCCAATCCATCTCCTACAACTGGTACATAGTCATTAGGCAACACCTCCAAAATTTGAGAAACGGGACCTTGGGGCTAAAAGGGTTAATCTGTAATAACTATCCCTCTGTACGAGTAAGCACCGCTCACTCTGTCAATCCATCTAGTTCCTTGCTCGAGCATCAATCCACGCACATGAATACGCCAACGTCTGTGCGTCTCATCAACGAAACAGTAGCTTGTCCCTCGGTCTCGCCCACTCCACAGGTAGCAGCAAACAGGGAGGGGACGGGATAGAAAGCGGTGGGGTGGGGGGAGGGTAGAGGTTGTAAAAATTGAGGAGTTGGGGGAGGGGAGGGGGTTAGGGGGGACAGAAACCTGCGAGTCAGCTCTTCTCCAATCACCGGTCGCGCCTTAATGAGGGGACCCCTTCCTAGGCTTTAGCGGGACATTCCTCCGCTTGATATCCCACCTGCAAGAGGCATAGATCCTCATGTGCCCCCGCAATGGCGAGGGTTCATGAGGATCTATACCTCTTGCTGAATTAATTTCCAGTAATATGCCTCTATCCGTGTGCTCTTCGGGAAGTAAAGTAGTTTATGAGGTGGACCGCACTTACTTGCTTTGACAATAGACCTAACTACTCGCGAGAGGCATAGATCCTCATGAACCCCCGCAATTGCGGGGGCTCATGAGGATCTATACCTCTCGCTGATTTGACTGGCAGTTATACCCTGTTTGTGGAGGAGCTCCTGGGGCTGACGTGTGTCATGGGTTAGGCCTCCCTGTGCCGTGTGGACAATAGCGTCTTTGATGCTTTCACGTTTTCACCACGACTGTGTTTGATCGCGGGAGGGGGGGACGCGAATCCTTGCCCTAGAAACACTACCTGCTCCAGTCTCCCGCGCAGAAATCAGCCCCTAGAAACAAGTGCCACCCCTTCCCTCCCCGCTATAAACACCCTTCTTCCCACCCACCCCCTCTCACCCACCCTTCTCTCTTAACTACCACTACCCCCACCCCTCCCCGTTTCTCGTTTCCTTGTGACCCAACCCACCCCTCAACTTTTATTTCAAATTGAGTGCTCCCTCGTTTGAATTTTCTGTGCATCACACCCTTTGCCTGGCCCAGTCATATTCTGACATCTCATTAGCTGTCAGGCACCTGTGATATAAACCAAACTGATAGAAGTGAGAGAGCAAAATGTCCTCGGAACGACCCGTCGGCCAACTTGAGCCGTCGTCAGCCGTAAATCTTATGCCGACTGGAAATGGTTGATATGAAACTTCGCAGAGTCGCCGATTGTTGATTAGGAGAATTGTTGATTACGAGTTCTCTGTCAGACGCATGTTTGTCTGTGTCCTCTGCACTTCTCTCTCAGTCAACCCCCAACACTCCCCTCATCTCTCCTCATTACCTTACCCATCCCACCCCACAACTATTAATGTTCTACCCGTATCCCAATCTTCCTTCCATTCGTCTTCTAATTTCCGCGGGACATCAAATTGAAGTGAGCGTCTGGCAGACACAGGTGTACCATTCAGGTGTCTTTCACACAGAGTGGCAATCCTAAACCTCCGCCTACAGAGGGCCAGGCATGTAAATGTGGGTAGAGGCATGGATTCTCATGAGCTCCTGCAGGATGCAGGGGCTTATGAAAAGCTATGCCGCTTGCAGGCGGAACAAAGTTGCTGGTGAACCCAATTGTGCGTGTTGCATTGTGCTCAACCTCGGGTACTCAAAACTCCAAAAGAAAATTTCAGTCTTGACATCTTCAGTTGCATAGATCTGCAGGCCTCTGTATAGCATCTTTTTCTCATTAGTGTCCATGCCCCTTAGCTTGGCAATGCTGACAATTTATATCTGCGCTACTCAAACGGGGAATATTTGAAGATTTCCGCTTATTGCTGGGACCTCGGGTCACGCGCAAACAAACATGGCGGCGACCATGTCATCAACCGAGCTCGCGTGAAATAAAAGGGGTAATTAAGCGTAGGGCTAGGCTTCCATCACCTAGTTTTGTATGAGAACCATAGACGGAAATGGCACATTTTCTTCCTGCCAGAGGCATAGATTTTCATGAGCTCATGAGAATCTTTGGCTCTTGCGGAGAACAAAAATTGTAAAGAATGTGTGATTGTAAGGCTTGCTATGGCCCGATCTTATCTCTCTCTCTCTCTCTCTCTCTCTCTCTCCACCCGTGTTTAATTCTTTGTTTTTTATGTTCTTTTGTGTCAGCATTATTCCTGTAAGGATCACGTTGACACCGAATACACAGACGATAAAAAGCGCGCGATATCTTAAGGGCTTCCTTCCTACAAGCCAAATAAAGAGAGGAAGGAGAGGGGAGGGTGAAATAATTAAACACGATTCGAACCTCATGGCCGCGTCCTGCCCGGGCGATAATGAAGACACGTTGTCAGGTGGGTTTGTGTGCAGCGTGATTGAAGAGGGGGCTATGTCTTATCATCGTGATACGTGATTGCCGTGTTTTAGTCGTCCGTGACTCGTGAAAGACCCTCGTCATCGTGATTCGTGTACAGGTTGTCATCGGCTTTTCATGCTCTATCCATCTGTCTCATGTGACTAAAGAAATAAAAGAGTTTTCCCACACGATTCACTAAGTAGCGAACACACCTGCAATAGGTCATCTTATATCAAGCACACTCCCTTGGTCTTTTCTATGTACAAGAGGCATAGATTCTCATGAGCCCTTGCAGTCGCAGGGGCTCATGAGAATCTGTGCTTCTCGCTGATCTAGATAGACTCCAGCAGATCCTCAATTTGAGGTCTTTATTTGGTGCGAAGTATGCTTCAGCTCCGACACACCACAGCAAGACACGGATCGAGCATGATAGTTCAAGGGTGGTGTCGGAATAGCTTGGCGCCCATAGGCGCCAAGCTATTCTGATACCACCCTTGAACTATCATGTTCGATCTGTCACGAGGGCTGCAATACAGTCCTTCAGAGGGCAACTTCAAAATTTGGGGATTTCGGTCCTGGGGTAGAATGCGTTAATCAAAGAATTTCCGGCCGTGACTTGTGTTTGACTTGTGTAGGTGACCACATTCCGGCTGTATGCAGTTAATCAAGTTATTGCAAACAACACCACAGTTCTACAAAGCCCTGACCCTTATTTCAACAAAACCCTAACCCCCTTGTGCACTCAGCTGCCAGTGCTGTAGACAGCTTTGGTACGATCACACACACTGTCAGCAGTACCCATGGCTGCGTGCACAAAGTGGTTAACTGCAAATAATCTCTCAGTGGTGTATTATCTGTTAGCAAGTGTTTGGGTTTGAAAAGGTATTGTTTCACTGTGCGTAGTTTTTGATAGTGCTGACTTGGAAAAGCATTGTAGTTTGTGTTTGTTGTGTACAAATACGACACAAATATTACTGACAGCCTCCGAGATTGCAGGGAATCTATGCTTGTTTTACACACACCACCACCACCACCACCACCACCCCCCCCCCCCCCTTCCCGCCCCCCCCCCCCCCCCGGGTCTGCCCTGGGGGACTTGGGTGGGGTTAGGTACTTTTTAGTTCCCAGGGTCACCCTGGTCAGCCCCACAGGGTGAGTTTTTCTCTCTATTCTGGGGCATGTGTTTCTGTCTACCCTTGGTCCATTCACCTGTATTTGCCTTTTTAAAACTCTCCATACTGTCTGCACTGCCTGTAGCTCTTGATATTGGATGTGTGTTGCTAAATGGTCTTAGCTTTATTTAGGCCCCATGTGTTAGGTTTATTTAATGTATTTGACCGGCTGGCGACATACATTCAATGTTCTGTTTATTTTTTTTTTTTCACAAGCAGTGCAGGCACGTCCTGAGAAAGCCTTGTTGCTGTCGGGACGTTAAGCAATGTACAATCAATCAACCCTTCCCGCCCCCATGCAGATAGTTGGCTCTTGAACGTAAATATGAGTGACATTTGTATATATTAGAACATTATTTTCTGTTGATATTCATGACAGATGTGTCCAGGTTGGACGAGTTTTCTTAGAAACGTACATAAACTTAGCATAGTGTTTGTTAAGTCTTTAGCCACATGTGTGCTACGATTGTTACTCAATAGCTCGTAAATCAAAATGGTCACCAAGCAATCAATCATATAAACTTACCTACCCCCGCCCCCACCCCCACCCCCTTTCCTTTCCACTTTAAGAAGCACATACTGTTCATGCCATCAAACAAAAGAAATCCGCCTTTCTGTTGTAAGCATGGCTGCTGCCCTTTTAGACGGGTTCATGAGGATTTATAATGCCAGTTTTTAAAAATGGTGGTGGTGGTTGGTGGAAGAAAGGGGGGGGGGGGGGAGGGGGGTGTCACTTATGTCGTTATTCGTTCGACGACGAAAGTGGCAAGTCTTAGTCTATGGCATGTCTTTACCTCTCGGCAAGAGGCATTGGTCCTCATTAGCCCCTGCATTTGCAGGGGCCGATGAGGATCTATGCCTCTTGTCGTACAGACTAACCGTCAGTACGTACACCTGTAGGTGTGTAACACAGGAGACGAGTTGAGTGACCGATGTGAAGTGTTCTGGCGGAACACCAGGCACGTACTGTGCACAATTGAGCATCATAAATAATGGAGCACGAGGACGTCAGTTTGGAGACTAATGAAAGCCACGCACCTGCTTTTACTATTTACTTCTGTGTTCCCATCATAAACGATGTGCATTTCGCCACCAAACCAGCGTGTGCTCTAGGTTACAAACCAGTGTGTGCTCTAGCTTACAAACCCATTTAGACCCACCGCCGCATTAATAATATTTTGAAGGTGTTTCCTAATGACTTGCCATTTGAGGCGCCAAGCTCATCTGGCACTACCCTTGAATTATCATGGTCAATCCATCTCCTGCTGTAGGACGTTGGGTCTAATGGGTTAATCTGTGTGTGAAAGTGTAGGTTTAGTTAGTGATTTGGATTTAACGCCGAGCAGGCGGCTAAGGCCATCTCACGGCGGGTGAAAGTGTAGGGTGTGTGTGGGGGGGGGGGGGGGTGTGTGTGTGCGCGCGCGCACGCGCGTACGCGTGCATCCCCTTCAAAGTCATAAACAATATTGCTCCCTAATGTGATAAATATTAATTGTCTTATTTGCGAAAATGTCATCTAATATTAATATATTTAATGTGTGTGTATGTGTGTGTATGTGTGTGTGTGTGTGTGTGCATGTTAATGGACGGTGACTTTGTAATGAATGCGTTTTGTACCCCTCCTATACATAATCATGATAGATTTTGTTTGTTTCTTTCATTCTTGTGTAATGTCTGTCTGTTCGTTTTTAACGAACCATATTAACGTGGCCTTCTGTGATTTTGCGCGTGCGCGTAAATGTAAAATTGACGACAGCTTTGTATTTCTTTTTGACCATCCGCAAGGTAATCTAATAAAATAACGACAACACAGGCATGAGCTTATTCTAGAAAGGCCCGCGTTGGGTCTGTAGATTTCCTGTTTGCGTGTGGTAAATGTGCGTAAGTTTCGCCCACGCTTGATATCTGTGATGTTTACAGCTGATAATAAATGCAGACAGTAAAATTACATCGGTGCTCGTTAATTGTGGACCTGTCCCCAGCTGCCAACATGGAGCATTGATTACTTTAAACCTTCGCTAAAACCCACTTCACCCTCCTCCTGTTGAGGACCCCAGATGGAAGTCAGGAGCGACCTTTCCAGCAAGGAACATAGATTCATGCGCCCATGCGGATGCACCAGGACAGTACTGCGGATGCAGGGGCTCGTGAGAATCTTTGTCCATTGCACATGGACTGGTTACACGGAGAAGTCGTGTTTCTGCCTTACCTTGGTTTGAATAATGTTCGTGAAAACTTTGCGGCATCCTTAACGTGAAGATTATTTAGCGTGTCATTGATAGGGGGTTATGGGTTCGTTGTAGACCACACGGCTTGTTGGGCTCTTGAGGGTATGTGTCTGTGGCAGGTACATGGCGTTTGAATAGAGGACTGATTAATGTCTCCTAATGTTGATGTGCACATCCATTAGTAATCTCTCTCTCTCTCTCTCTCTCTCTCTCTCTCTCTCTCTCTCTCTCTCTCTCTCTCTCTCTCTCTCTCTCTCTCTCTCTCTCTCTCTCTCTCTCTCTCTCTCTCTCTCCGCCATATGACACATACGCTGATAAAAAAAAAAAACCAAGAAAAGCAAATATAAAAAATATTTTAAAACAGAACAACGACAATGACACCCAGGACAGTCAACCTACAACGACAACTATCACCACCACCGCCGCAAACAACAACTGCCTTCATGTCAAGCTAACAAGAGAAAGAGAAACACAATAACCAACCTACACCATCACTACGACCACAACCATCACCTCCCACCACCACTATCACCACCACAACCACCAACAGACTGTGACCTAACTAGCGTGAGCTGGTGGTACTGATGCCGCTGTTCAGTCTCCCTGTGTGTGTGTGCGGCCAATAATCAGGATATTAGACGACCGGGGGTCACGCCAGGTTAGCGACTAGCATTCAGCAATGTCTGTGGGCAGTTGGGGAAGCGTTTGCTGCCTATCTGCGTTAAGAGGCACGGGTCCTCGTGAACCAGCGCGGAAGACCGGACAATGGCTGCGGTCAGTGCCACACAGGACCGCGACCCAGCTGAATAGATCTTCATGTGCCAACACAGGCGGCCGGACAAAGCTTAAAAGCAAAGATTATGCGAATAAAACCAGACTGTTAGACACAGAGCTGAATGAAACCTGTCCACTAACGACCGAGGGTCAGGCGAGGTCAGCGTCTAACATTCAGCAACGTCTGTGGTCAGTACCAAATCAACCCAAAGACATTAATATTACTCTGTATGAAGATCTGTCTGCAAGAGGCATAGATCCTCATGAGCCCCCGCAATTTCGGGGGCTCATGAGGATCTGTGCCTCTTGCAGATTGCATTGATCTATCCCGGGCTTCTGGCTCATTACTTAAAAATGTAGGCCTTTAACTGGTCTTACCTCTTGCGTGCTGGGAGAGATGTATGTTGTCTCTGATGCTCATTAAGCTTGTTTTTGTGACAAGAAATCAATGCCGCCATTTATAGACGCTCCCTCAATCGGAGGGGGTGGAAGGGAGCTGGTTGTGCACCGTCTGGGACCAGTCCAGTCCAAGAGTGAGTGATTAATGCCCGCTCCAAGCTCAATGTCCGGTAAAGCCGCTAGAGTGCAGCATTGTCCGGTATTGTCCGTCGCAGTAAAACGAGTCTGTTACGTTCAGTGCTCGCCACTGCAAAATGCGTGCGTCTTAAATAGTGAGGCCTGAATAGAGTTGTAATTATGAAACAAGCAGATGGAAATGTCCATGACGGCGGATACTGTCAGGTTTGTATAGAGTTTCGATTATAAAGTAAGCATAATTAGCAGTATATACACACCGGATTTCCAGGAATTGTACGGATATGTACACAGAATCAAATTAATGGCAATGCATACAAAAGATGTTTTTATATACAGATGTATCTGTCAATACGAATTCTATTAGAAGAGAGAGAGACCGAAAGATAAATAAAATAAACTTTATAAAGGATACAGGTGTAGGCAAGACAGCCTCTCTTACAGTCTGAACTGGACAAGAGACTAATTCAGTAACACAAACAACTTGAAATAATACGAAGTAACACTAACACATTGCCCAAGAGTGAGAGTGAGAAAAGAGTGAGAGTGAGAAAAGAGTGAGAGACGCGTACGCGCGTGGACAAATCGCCTCTACGTGTGTGTACATGCATCTATCATACACTCCATACGTTAACCCTTTGCGTGTCGGTAGCGGTTTTAGTCGCGACGATTCCTGCAGGACCTTAACCCTTCCTGTAGGAATCGCCTCGACCAAAATCGCTGCCGACAGCCAAATGGTTAAGACCACCCATCTTTTGTTCCTGATTTTTCGTGACACGATTACTCCCCCCCCCCCCCCCCCCTCCCCCTTCCCCTTTCCAACCGATGTTTCTTTTTCCCCTTGTTACTGCGCCATTGGCTTGTATGACTGAGCCCTGCTGTGTGTTATGCACACTAATTATCTTCCCATTACACCTACATGATCCCTTCATTTGAGGCTTCAAAGGGTGCAGGACTGTACCAGGAAGAGGCACACATTCTCATGAGCCCCTGTAGCTGCCAGGACCCATAGGAATCTATGCCTCCTAGTTGGAGATGGTACAAGTAGGTTGTGTCACGTTCACTAATGATGTCTTAGACTTGTACGCATGCGTGACCCCTCCTTTTGTTGAGGTAAATGAGAAGTATATCTACTGACGTAGACTGTCGTGGACCCCGGGATCAGCAGGGGCTCTTGATAGTCTACGTCTCTTGCAGATGAGCCACGACAAATAGACAGTGTCTTGCGCGCACTCATCGTTAGACTTGTACACTCCATCATAACTGCACGGTTTGCGGACTGAAGTGCAATCTAGCCCAGCCATTCTGCGGCGTAAGAGGCACATATTCTCATGAGCCCCTGCGGTAGAGAATCTGTGCATCTTGCAGATGGGATACGACAAGCAGGCTGCGTCTCATGCACCAGTCTGGACTCGGTGCTCAATTCACCGTGCATGTTCGCTCACGTAACACGAGTCATTTGCAGAGATGATTAAGATGCTGGATGTGGTTACCGCATGCAGGTTTCCCCGGGACGTGTTCACATGCAGCATGCTCATTGTGGGAGATGGATCGACTGCGGCGGCTGAATGGGCAGTGGTTGGTTAGCGTCCCATCTATTCAGCCGTCAAGCAATATTTATGTGTCGCTGATAATGTATCAAAGATGGTTGCTCACAGTGCGGTTTTGTTTCTCTTCTTGTGGCGGTCGACCGATTGGGCATGATGACTTCAACCCTGATGGTCCAAAATGACAGACACACATGGGCGAGTGAATAGTCTGTGATTTTGGAACATGCTTTCCAGTCGTAATGTCAAGAATCAAAGACCAGCTTACACACAGACACTTAGTACAAACTAAGGATGACGATTATCAATCTTTACATTTTTTTCTTTGAGGTTTACGTCACAATTCTGTGTTTGAACATGATAGTTCAAGGGTGGTGTCGGAATAGCTTGGCGCCTACAGGCGCCAAGCTATTCCGACACCACCCTTGAACTACTACCATGGTCGGTCCATCTTTGCTTAGCATGTGAGGGCTGTGTGGTCTATTATTAGCGAGTGAATATTTTATTGTATTGCCAACGTAATATCGCACTGTAACCGCGGTGTGACCGCCGCTCCCCTCCTGTGTGTTCTTACGTGGCTGGATGACCTCACACGTGCAACTAATGACTTGACGTTGCTAAGCATTGTCCTACGCTTAACTAACCAAAAATCACACACGCGGATTGAGGAACAGCTGTTGCCGTCAGCAAGAGGCGTAGATCCTCATGAGCCCCTGCAGCTGCAGGGGCTCATGAGGATCTATGCCTCTTGCACGTTTGTGAATGACTTTTCATAAATGTATGTCTTTTACTGATGAAATCACATAGCACTTCTTACTTCAAGATCTGAACGCAGCAAATCAACGTGCCTTTGCGGATGGTTTGTGGTTCGATGAGGACTGTCCTGACCAGGTCACTTTGAAACCGCAATACCGAGATACAGGAGTAGAGCATTCTGGCTAAATAGCTGAATGAAAGCTTCAGAGTCAAGACAGTCAAGCACTACACTATGCCTGAGCTGTCATGGTCGATCCATCTCCCGCAGCTGGTGTCGAAAGCGAAAGGGTTACACTCATTAACTTGACGCTGCAAACGCTGTGTTAATGACTTAGCGTAGTGTTCATTCGTTGCAATATTGCAGTTGGCGGTCTTGTACTAAACTCGCACTGACGCCTGCAGTTTGGAGAAACAGCTGGTGCCGAGCTTGGTCAACAAGAGGCATAGATTCACATGAGCCCCTGCGGCCGCAGATGTGCATGTGAGTCTATGCCTCTTGTAGATTACACGGGCTGGATTCGGGACTTGGCGCAGGAAATTGGAGAAAAAGGCAGGCAGGGGAAAAATGCAATCAACGAGTTGTTTTGCCCACCCTGACTCAAAAATCTCTTTTGTATTTAGCTCCTCACCCAGCATATGCCGGCTGCATGAGGCATAGATTCTCATGAGCCTCTGCAGTCGCAGGGACTCATGAGAATCTGTGCCTCATGCGAACAGAGTTTGTCAAGTTTAGATCCAAATCCAAAAGCAGTCCTCGATAATTAGGCTTCGAACTGTATCCTAACTACCGCACGTAAACACGAAATAAAAGAGTCGTGTGTGTTTGTACTCTGATAAAAAGAAGGGGGTTAGGGGGGGGAAGAGACGAGGGGTGGGGAGGGGGGAGGGGGGGTCGTAAATGAAATGAAATTGTTCAGAGAACAAAAACGAGTCGCCAATTAGAAACAATCTCTCTCTCTCTCTCTCTCTCTCTCTCTCTCTCTCTCTCTCTCTCTCTCTCTCTCTCTCTCTCTCTCTCTCTCTCTCTACGCACCATTCTCTTTCTCCCCCTCCCCCCCCTCCCCTTTACCTCATAATCTGTTTCTTTTTGCATGGTCACTAAGGCGCCTAAACATGCAACAGCCAAGACGATTGCGTGCCGAGACAAACAAGAAGTTGGGAGGGCAGGGGAGGGGGGAGGATCAGGGGACAGTGGTCGATGTCGTAGCGTTGTTGGCGGTGTCGCTGATGATGGTGGTAAGATTGTGCCGGCTGCGTGAATGTTCTCATTTGCGATATTGGACAAGCTTAAAACCCAGGTCTAATGAGAGATTGAGCTGAGAGCTTGTGTCAGTGGAATCTCACCCTTCCGCGGGCACGAGACATAGATTCTCATGAGCCCCTGCCTGCGGCAGGGGCTCATGGGAATCTATGTCTCTTACTGGTGGGGGTCAGGCGCTGCTACATTCCCAGATTGAGGACGCCACCTGTGGTTGTGTCTGTGGTTGTCTTGCTAATGAATCAATGCAGTTTTATAGATCTGGGCTGGGACGGAGAGAGAGACGCTTGTTGCAACACGGACACGAAATTACTGCCTCTCTCTCTCTCTCTCTCTCTCTCTCTCTCTCTCTCTCTCTCTCTCTCTCTCTCTCTCTCTCTCTCTCTCTCTCTCTCTCTGAAATCGTTCTGTTTATTATTATTATTATTATTATTATTATTATTATTATTATTATTATTATTATTATTATTTTATCTCTTCTTTTTATTTTATTTATTTGTCTTGTTACCTTTTCTGCTGTTATATTTATTTATAATGTTATTAAGAACAGACATGTAAAAAGGCCTGCGTGCCTACTGTCTTCATCCTTAGAAAATAAAGTTTCAATTCAATTCAGTTCAATTCTCTCTCTCTCTCTCTCTCTCTCTCTCTCTCTCTCTCTCTCTCTCTCTCTCTCTCTCTCTCTCTCTCTCTCTCTCTCTCTCTCTCTCTCTCTCTCATTGCCTCACATTTCCCCCTCCTCTCATCCCTGGCGTATTAACACCACCACCCCCGTCCTGAATTTTCTGTATCAGCCTCTCTGTGTCTTTTCTGGGTCTGTCCGGCTGTTTTGTTCAGGCAACACCTAAAAATCCGTCTAACCGATTTGACTCAAGTTCACGTTGATGACGCAATTTAGCTGGTTGATGAAAGTGTTAATCATACATAAAATTAAACGGATGCCTACGGCTACCCGTCAGTCAGCTTTTTTCATTGAACATTTCGCTTCTGGGTCCACACACACACACACACACACACACACACACACACACACACTGGCACACACACACACACACACACACACACACACACACACACACACACTCACACTCACACACACACCACTTTCCCACCCCTGCCCCTTCTGCCTTCTACTTCCCCGCAGTTGGTGCAAGCCTTGTTTCTGCGTGGCTAATTGCTGTAATTAAAGTTGGGAGCAACACAGAGAGTCCTATCTTGCAGCCTCTACACGCCAGTATTATTTTTCCCATCACTGAAGTGGCCCGGCACAGCAAATTCATCTGCGCAAACAAAAGCCGAAATAACAATCTCAGTTTAAGGCGCAGCTGAACCCGGGCTGTTAGTTAGCAAGAGGCATTGGTTCTCATGAGCCCCTGCGGATGCAAGGGCTCATGAGAATCTATGCCTCTTGCACGACGGAAGGGTCACACATCAAAATCATCTGTACAATTGTGCCCATAACCCGAATATTTGAGACAGCGCTGTCAACAATGCTCAACTGGAGGGGTAGATCCTCATGAGCCCGTGAAGATGTTGGGAGCCATGAGAGTGGGTGCGTGTTCCAGAGGGGAGGGTGGCACGTGCAGGACATCTGCAGACCGTTTTGGCCGCAATCAATATCGCGCACGCTAATTACGGGCTGGTCTGGGTTTCCAAGGAAATGAATTTTGTGTCTGTGAAATGAACATTTCTATACGCTCGCTGGTTGCCCGGCCAAGTTTTGGCGCGCACCCTGACACCCTCTCCTTCTTGGAGGCACATGGCTGTAGATGCAAAGTAAAGAGGCGAATCGAGCGGCACTCGCAGTCGAGCTGGCTCATGAGAATCTGTGCCTCTTGAATTGTCTTACTCGATGATATGGTTTCGACTCCGGACTACTTTGGTAATTCAGGACCGGGGTGTTGTGATGAAAACAAGTCGCGGACACCGTCATTAACTAACATGCACGCACAACAGCTCCAGAGATTTAATTTGTATTGCAAAATGATGATTTACCTTTTAACTTCAACTGACGATACCGCTGGGCGGAAAAGACGCGTCACTACGTCACTACCTATCTACGTCACTACCTATCTACGTCACTACCTAACTCCGTCACTACGTCACTACCAAACTCCGTCACTACGTCACTACCTATCTACGTCACTACCTAACTCCGTCACTACCTCACTACGTCACTATCTAACTCCGTCACTACGTCACTACCTAATTCCGTCACTGCCTATCTACGTCACTACCTAACTCCGTCATTACGTCACTACCTAACTCCGTCACTACGTCACTACCTAACTCCGTCACTGCCTATCTACGTCACTACCTATCTACGTCACTACCTAACTCCGTCACTACGTCACTACCTAACTCCGTCACTACCTAACTCCGTCACTACGTCACTACCTATCTACGTCACTACCTATCTACGTCACTACCTAACTCCGTCACAACGCGTCTTTTCCGCCCAGCGGTATGGTCAGTAGCAGTGAAGGGGTGACAGCGGACCGAGGATAACTGTTGTGATTTCGGGTGACTGGCTGTGGCAGGCAGGGCCTCGTGACAAACTGTCTCGTGCAGGACGGTGTGATTTCGACGGAGGATGATTTGGGTAATTTCGGGACACGGGCTGTTGTGATGAATATTGTTTGCCGTGAAACTGTGTCTCGCCCCTCCTCGCACCCCTTTCTTTTGTTTATAATGACCAGTTAGGACATGAAATGTGTGCGCCGGACTGCTGGTTAAGGTAGGGTTATTCAACTTATCAATCTCTTGTATGGGGTGGGGGGGGGGGGGGGCGGGCAAGAACGCAATTTTGTGGAATGTTGACGTTGTTTATGCAGTACAGACTACAACAAGACCACCCTGTTTGAGAGGCCACCTGTCATGAAAGACCATCATTTAGGTGGCTGTAGCTGTGACTGTAGCTGTAGCCACCTAAATGATGGTCTTTAACTCTTTTAGCCCCAAGGTACCATTTCTTAGATTTTGGAGGTGTTGCCTAACGTCTATGTACCAGTTGCAGGAGATGGCTTGACCATGACAATTCAAGGGTCGTGCCAGATTAGCTTGGCGCCTGAAGGCGCCAAGCTAATCTGGCACGACCCTTGAATTATCATGGTCAAGCCATCTCCTGCTGTAGGGATCCGGGGCTAAAAGGGTTAATGGCAGGTCACACTTTGACCACCAAGACTTATCTTAAAGAGAGCATCTGTCTCAAGACCTTTGTTTGACGAAGTAAGTGCTTGGTCAAGGTCTTAACTGTACATTGTACTTTATGTGCTAGGAATGTGAGCTGGTGTTGTGTGCTGGTGTGTGATATCGGACCTTACGGCTCGAAGATGTCCAAAATCCGACACATTAGAAATGAGCTTTTCAATGAGGTCACCCGCTCGTGTTTCACACGAGTCTCGTCTGCCCGTCTGAGAAGGAAACGTCGCCTCGCGATCCTCTTGGTCGACCGCAATCCTCAGTGCCGCGTCTGCGACGGAGAGTGCATTGTCAACCAAAAATGCGTATGCAGTTATTTTGTGTCAAGCCCACTCATTCCGGCCTTTACATTAACGTACCCTTTTTCAGAACACCCACCCACCCCACCCACCTCACCCCCACTCCACCACAACCCCTAAAAATGTGAATATAAAATCAAATTTGATAACTTCAGTCTTATGACGTCTGCGGGGAAAGTTCTTCGTTTCAACACCAACCATCTGCAGGAGGCATGGGCCCTCATGAGCCCCCGCGACTGCGGGGGCTCATGAGGATCCATGCCTCTTGCAGACAGCCATACTGCCTGCCTCATGAGAATCTGTGTCTCTCGCTGACCTCCCTGGAATTTATTTTTCAAGAGCCCTCTTGTCTGGTAGGAAAAGAGACATGTATTGGAAAAATGTGATTTGTCAAATTGTCTGGACCAGCGAGTGACGTAATACGAACCCCCCCTCCCCCCGGGGGGTGTAGGGCAGTGGAGGGCTGGGGAAGGGGAATGGGGTAGAGGCTAGAAGAGAGAGTGCATTGCTTATTGAGCATGTGCTTCGTTATATGTCTGGCTGGCTCGTTGCTTAATTCGTTTTTCAGGGACTGTTTCGTTTTTCACTTTCAGGGTCTGTGTGGTTTAGGGGCATGAAGAGAGGTGGGGAGGAGGACGGAGGGGAGGGAGGGGGGTGGAGGTGGGGGTGAAACGCGCTAGAATGTAAAAAAAAGCTCGGTGCCACATTAACTTGTCTGAACTGCAAACACGTGATGATCCCAGGAGCGGGCGCCTGACCCATTTAGTCTCGCTAGCAAATGATATTCCTATCATATTGAACGCCGATAGAAACCTTACGACCTCGGACATGCGAGGAACTGAGACATAATACAAATACACTATTGATCATTGGTTTTTAGGAGGCATAGATCCTCATGAGCCCCTTCAGCGAATGAATCCTCAACACCTCAGCTATGCGAGGAACTCGATATATGAAATGAGACCAGTGATGACATGTGACTCTGGCAATTGGATAAGGGTCGTAGTAAAGGACGATATTATTTATAATAATTTATTTGAGAAACATAAATGTACAATCTCGATGAATGTTTGCCAGGCAGACGTCTTTATTGTAATGACCCCATCGTTCTGCAGGGACTCATGTGGATCTGTGCCACTTGTACATAGACTGGGTTGTTGACTGATGTTCTTGTCTTACCGCCGACTTGCAGGGGCCCTTGAGAATCTGTGCCTTGTACAGATGTGTGGTATTCTGTAATGGCCTATCATACTGGCCCGATTGATTGAGCAAGACTTTTACCCAAGCCTTTCTTTCTATCGATCGACCCTCGTGCTGCCAAATGGAGACAGAAAAGATGCAGGGGGGGGGGGGGGGGGGGGGAGAGAAATAGGCTAAATGGAAGACAAGGGGAAGGGAGCAGAGTTGGAGGGAGAGAGGGGGTCGAGGATTAGGCCGGAAAGCGACAGACTGTGCTAAAAAAGAAGACATTGGTTAGGTTATAGAAGGGAAAAACACGGAGTGAGAACGGCAGATTTGGGCTGACGTGGGAGTGGGATTTAAAGGGCAGTGGGCAGGCATGCCATACTCGTTGTCTCCCTCGATTGTTGTGCTGATTATTGCAGCAATGGAGGGAGACAACCAGTATGAAGAGATGCGTGTGTATGAGGGAAGTGGGAGTGTATAGCCGGGGGAAGTGGGAGTTATAGCCGGGAGGGGGAGGGGACGAGAGAGAGAACTCCACTAAAAAAACTGATAATGGTGGCGGCCCACTCGATCCAGATGATGGGTTGTGTTGTCGGCGGTACCGACTGTGAAAGTTTGCGAGGGGCTGTTAAGGTGCCGTTAGATCAAGGGCACGGTGAAAAAAGGACCTCTTTAGCCCAGAGGTAAAGTACACCACCAGCATGTCTACACTGGCTGTCTGTAGGCAACCATGAGACAACCAGTGTATTAGGACTTGCAACCAAAGTCCTCGGAACAGATTTAAATAACCCGAGCGAATGGAAACATTCTCGTGAACCGCCGCTGCAAGGTCTCAAGGCGCGCCCGGGGTGGGGGGGGGGGGAGGTCGGAGGCGCCCATGGGCAGGTCTGTAACGTGTAGGGGTCGGGACCTGCGCGTTCCGGGGGGAAGCCGCTCTGATGCCTTCTCTGATCTCACAGTCTGGCCAGCCAGGGACCGGCTGCGTGAGGGAGCAAGCTGGACCTTGGTTCCTTGTGCATACGCTTTATATGGATGATCATTACAAGCGTCATTTATCGGTACATGCATGTCCTTGTCTTGAAATTGTTGAATGCCGGTCGGGGCTCAGCAGTTGCTTTGCTTAACCCCACCATCACAGCCGAGCAAAAGTGAACAAGGGCCAACCGCAAGAGTCATAGATCCTCATGAGCCCCCGCACCTGCGGGGGCTCATGAGGATCTATGACTCTTGCCGACGTCACTGTGAAGATCCATGTTCTTTTGACAGCCGTGACTTGGTCAGTCTTTGGCGTTTCATGTAAATAAATATTTCAGAAACACACATCTGATGGGTGGAGCGCGTATGGACTTCTCCGAGCGCCCAGATCCCATCTTGACTGAACTGAACTCAACTCAGAAACACGCCCTGCGTCCCTGGGAGTGAAGGGGTCTACATGAACTTGTTTGTACTGCAAATTAAACACGATGGAATGAACCATAACCCACAAAGTCCTTTCTAGATGAGAGCTGCCTCGCTGTCAATGATCTCTAACTTCTGTCTTTGACCTGATTCTGATGTTTGAATTATCTCCTATTGAAAAAGTCTCGCAGATCTGCCAATGCGTCAGTGAGTTCCATATGGGGAGCAGGACATACGCGTCATCGATTTGTCAAACGTCATTTCTCATGACGTAAGTTTTAGTATTTAAGTAATTTTATATTGTACATGTGATATGAGTTTCACTTTCGCTTCATATACTTGAGAAAATGCTGACAAAACTAGAACTTCACGGTACAATTTCAGTCTTGCTATAATTTTTGTGAAAGCAGCTTGACTTTACATGATAATTATACTAAGTACACGGGTCACCTGCATGCTCTTCTGAAAGCGCGTCGATGTGTGTGCGCGTGTTAATGCGTGCGCGCGCGCCCCAAACATCTCCAAGAGGCATAGATCCTCATGATGATCTATTCCTCCTGGAGATGCGCGCATGTTTGTGTGAGAGAAAGAGAGAGCCGCGCGCGAGAGAGAAAATGACGTCATATTTAGAGTATTATGTCAATGTCAGCGTGGTGACGGAGTTGCCTTTTTACGTCACCGCCACTGTCTGACTTTCGCAATAAGTCAAGGTTTTTTAGTGTTTTAATTCTTTTCTGAAAAGAATTAACTTTTACAGAAGAAGTTGAAAGGATAGAAAGCTGGCTAACGAACTCATCCAATGTCTTTCTCCAAACTAGCCATATGCAAAAGTTCAAGTAAATATGACAAAAATTACGGACTCTAATCTGGGTCAACCGACTTCCTATAAACGGTTGTTTATGTCTTCAATGAGACATTCAGTTACAATGTGCTCGGAGGCTCTCTTAGCCACCCACTTAAGAAAGTATTTCGCCACGTTTCAAGCTTGTGTGTACAGATATATCGGAGATTCTCTTGTTTACATACATACGCACACACATTCATACATACATACATATATACACAATACATACATACATGCATACATACATACATACATACGCACATACGGCGCTTCCGGCTAAATGTACGTTCAGCAGAGAGGTTAGCGTAATTTTTATATTGTTACTTTAATTGTTAGAGGTTTAGCCTGCCCGCTTTGACATCTTAGACATGCTATTAAATTCGCCCCACCGGCACCCGTCCTAAAAAGTTTTTTCTATAATTAGAAGGGACTTAAAAAATGAAATAACCGTCTGAATTTTTTTTTAAAAGTGATTTTGAAGTCGGCATTACACAGCATGTCGCAGGAAAACACAGTATTGGAAATGCCCGTGTCCGTGACGCGAAGGGAAAGAACCGCATTTTCTATTCACAGCCAGGTAGTCTCCCATTGTCACCTGAGCATTGGTCACAGTTCATCACAGTTACTGGCAGTAGCCCAGAGAGCGTACCCACCGACGCTAGCCCAGTGTCGCTCATGAGAATCCGTGGTTTGTCAGATGGAAGGGGCATATCTTAGGGGGGGGGGGGGGGGGGGGTGGGGGTCGGTCCGTCTGCTTTCACGTCAGTTTCCGCTTTATTGTTCGGCTTCATCTGCAGGTGCACATTTTATGTCATGCAAATGATTTATATAGAATTCTCATGAACCTCAATGTTTGTATTACGTCTTATTCACGTCTTCCGCTTTCCCCCTCCCCTCCCCCCCCCCCCCCCCCCCCACCACACACACACTATCATCTGCCGGCTGGAACCGAGAGGCGGCTTGGGTGTTCCGTGTGATGTGAGTTTTTCTTCAGTCTGTGGGCCATTTCTGTTTGGGTTTGTGTGCTGTATGCATCGCTTCCCGCCTTTTGCATTCATCATTGTCAGGCTTTCACTCAAGGCCTCATTACCGCCTCAGTTAAAGATATACGTGGACTTCACGGACACCTATCAGGAAGAGGCGTAGATTCTCAAAAGCCCCTGCGAATGCATGGGCGCATGAGAATCTGTGCCTCTTGCAGATTAAAGAGAGTTAGATGATGGACTTGTGAGGCTGTGCTTTTGGGGGAATAGCATAGGATGCAAGCATACAGTCTGCCGCCTATTTCGGCGTTGGAACATGCGCTAGAAATATTGTGACCTCATCCGTCTAAGGAATATAGATACAAATTGCCACGACCACAGCAAGCAATAGGCATAGATCCTCATGGGAACCTGCAGTCCACGTACGGTCAATGAGAATGATTAATGCGCAAGTCGGAAAGACGGATGTTTTTGCTGTGCGCGTAGAGCACGCATCATCTCGGAGGAGCAAAAGAGTACATCCTCCTTTGTTCAACGAAATAAAATGTCAAGATTTTTCATCGAGGGACACAAGTCCTCATGAGCCCCTACGGAATGGCAGGGGCTCACTTAGGCGCGTGCCTCTCGTAAAAGGGGTGGTCCGGAGGCGTGCAGATTTTATGAGTATGCACCGCCTCTGAGGAGGAACCCGATCTCATAATGGGCCCTAACTGTGTCAGAAATTAGAAATTCGACCAGGCATCGGTGTTGTAAAAACGGGTCTGACGTCTTGAAATATAGATGTGGCGGCCCCGGATGATGACTTTGTTGCTGGATGTCTCTTACCTTTTCGCAGCCAAGAGTTTTGTAGCTCCTGCAAGGCAGCCCGCATCAACAGTTGCGCAAGTGTCGTATAGCGTTGCCACCGGCAACGCTATGCGACACTTTCGCAGCTGTTGATGCGGAGCTTTTTTGAATGAGTGAACCCGCTTTATTTCCGGTTTTGACTAATGTCCCTCGATTTGGGCGTTGTCTTAAGGCCCCGCTACACATGCCCGGTTTTGAGGCCGATTCCCGATCAGTTTTCGAATCGGTAGGTGATCGGACCGGACTAAAAAACGTGTGCACTGCCACACATTTCCCGACTTGTTTGAACCGAAGATCAAAGTCGTACCTGTTCTGCAAAATGACTGCTAGTTTTGACAGTGATGATGATGTGCTTGCATTATCAGCAGTTTTGCATCATATTCGGGAAGAGGTATGCGAAACATCAGCGGCAACGGCGGTGGTACTGATCACAACAGGCGTGTTCCGCCATTTGCAAACCGTGCTGAAACGACATGCTTTGCGAGACGCGCTCTGATTGGTTGAAGCTTACGATCGTTACCGATTCGAATCGGAAAAATAGAGCAGGTTCTAGACACCCGATTCCCAGCCGATTGGGACCGGATCGGATAATTGACGTCATCCGATCGCAATCGGATCGGAATCGGCTTCAAAATCGGGGCACAACCGGCTCGTGTGGCGGGGCCTTTACACTGGGAGACTACACATGTACTCCAGGGACCAGCCCGTTGCATGGAGCAGGACTAAAGCTCACTCATACAACTGACCTCGGGTCTGGAGGACGAGCGACCATGATAGTTCAAGGGCGGTGCCACAGATACTCACAAAGTATCACGATCGATATGGCTCAATTTGTTTTTACCCGCCTGTTTTCGTTTTTGTTCCGATCAACTTGAAGTGTCTAATTGGTTGGTTGTTTGGTTGGTTGGTTGTTTGGTTGGTTGGTTGGTTCCTACGCGGCGCAGTTAGCTCACTCGCCCCGTGCCGCATACGAGGCAAATAGCCGTCTGTCCGGATGCGGCTGGTCGAATGTGTTATCACTTCAATACAGTTTTGAGTCTGCTGATTGAGCAGCGCTTTGAAATGTAGATGTGACGTCAGATGAAGAGCAGATATGACATCAATGTCTAGACACCAGCCCCCACTCCCACCCCACCCCCCCACCCCCACACACACACACACCCACCCCCACCCCCATACCTGTCCTTTCCATAATCCCCGCCTTTTCAGTCGAGACCCCATAATCGCGTGGGTTTTGCGGGTGAAAACTTTATGAAACGTCCTAATTGTTGTTAATTGCCGGATTGACGCAGTAGATACAGTGTTTTTTTTTTTCTTGTTGAAAATGACTAAAGCGCTCCGAGCTTGCTGTCCATGGGGAAGGGCGCTATATAAAGCTATGTATTATTACTATTATTACTAATCCGACAAACTAGCCGCTGGTGTGTGCCTGTCGCTGAAGGCGGGCTTCGCCGGTTGTTGTTGGAAGTTGTTTACACTTTTCTCCAGTCAGCAGCCCGCCACACTGATTGTCCCCCCGTTAGCTAGCCCGTAGCGTGGTGACGTTTACGCCGAACGACCCAACAACGAACAAACGAAGTCACGCCGGCCATGCACACTCCAGTACACAAACGTCTTCGGACCCACGACGGCCTCAGTCGGCCCTGGGACGTTTGTTTATTGGGTAGACAAAACTCTCAACATCGATCGCTCTGCCCCTCTGCGGTATCCAATCGAGGGAGGCCAACCAGTGTGCAGGAAAGGGGGGGGGGGGGGCATGTTTGAAAGTGTAGCACGTAGCTATGTCCCTAACAAGGTGATCTAGGTCTATGCAGCTAAGCCAGTATATTATGTAACATGTATCACACACATGATCATCTTGCGAAAGAGAGATGAAGTGTGTCAGGGTGATGTCAGACTTTTAACCCTTTGGCTGTCGGTAGCGCTTTATGTCGAGGTGAGTCCTGCAGGACAAAAAGCCCTACCGACAGGTCACTTAACGAACCACATATCGAAGGCTTTGCCAAACCAGCAGCAGGAGATCAGTCCAACTTCTTGAGTGATTCATCAAGGGTAATGCCAGGAAATTCTAAGCTAATTAGGCAGTGCACGAGCTATGACGGTCTGTCCGTTTCCAGTTGATGTCCCACGCAAATCAGGCACTACCCTTGAGCTGGCATGATCAGTGTGTCTCCAGCATCCTGTGTTGGCAATAAGGAGGAACTCGACACTCGCCACGCGTTCTCATTGCGCATCTGCTGTTGTTATTATTGCCGCCTCTGGAGCCGGGGAGGTATGATCTTTTCCCGGACTGCCCCTGTAGACATCATAAACCTTTCTTCTTCTTCTTCTTCTTTTTTCTTGAGGGGTGGTGGGAGATGGAGTGGGGGAGGTATCTCTGCAGGCTTAACCGTTCACCTTCTAACGCCAACTGCAGAGTCGACATCGATATTGTGAGCCGCTTGGTTCTGGAACCGGAAAAAGTACACTCGTCACACCCCTACACCGCCACCCACCCGAACCCATATCCAAAGGTCTCTTCCGTCGCTGTTCCTACCCCATTTACACTTACACCTGATGATACCTTCACTTTCAGGAGCAGCTTCAGACGATATGTTTCAGCAGCAGGCACTCTTGAGAATCTGTGCCTCTTGCAAATGAAAAGGGGTACCGCTGAAAGCTGAGATTCTAGACCTCTTTTTAACAGGGGCTCATGAGAATTATGACTGTTGTAAGCATGAGGTTATTACACTCTATGTCTCTCGCAGGCTTTTGGTAGGCGATGTTTGGGGGGGGGGAGGGGGGAGGAGGAGGAGGAGGGGGGTGCAGGGTAACGTCTAACCCCCAGCTGGTTTTGATATCAGGGAGGCTGATTTATCACCTGGCGAAGCGAAGAGGCGAGCTCCACAGTTCAAAATTACACCCTGATATGTCAATAAACAGGTGCTGGCCCTCGCGCTCGCAGCGCCAGGTGGGGAACCCACACCCCGGTATCGGGCTAGCATATCGGAAGTATATTTATTCCAGACCCAAAAGGTGTTTGGGTGAATTAAGTCAAAACTCAACTGGACAGCAATGACTTGAATATAGCCAGTCTCGGGACCGAGCCCGTCAAATCATTAAGTCAAAACTCAACTGGACAGCAATGACTTGAATATAGCCAGTCTCGGGACCGAGCCCGTCAAATTATTAAGTCAAAACTCAACTGGACAGCAATGACTTGAATAGAGCCAGTCTCGGGACCGAGCCCGTCAAACCATTAAGTCAAAACTCAACTGGACATCAATGACTTGAATAGAGCCAGTCTCGGGACCGAGCCCGTCAAACCATTAAGTCAAAACTCAACTGGACAGCAATGACTTGAATAGAGCCAGTCTCGGGACCGAGCCCGTCAAACCATTAAGTCAAAACTCAACTGGACATCAATGACTTGAATAGAGCCAGTCTCGGTACCGAGCCAGTCAAATCATTTTGTGTTTGTCTTTCAACACATTCTACCCCAGGACCCAAATCCCCACATTTTTGAGTCGCCCTCTCAATTAAGCACTGTATGACAATTCTAGAGACAGATCGAGCGTGATAGTTCAAGGGTGGTGCCAGAATAGCTTGGCGCCTATGGGCGCCAAGCAGGCTATTCTGGCACCACCCTTGGAACTATCATGCTCGATCCGTGTCTCGCTGTGGTGTGTCCGGGGCTGAATGAGTTAAGCGTGTTTTTCTCTGTTGGTTACAGGCGTAGAGCACGTAGGCGGCCCGTACGAGGCCTGTTTGCTTGCTGGGAGTTGAGGGATTATCTGCTTCTGCCTTGTCTGCTACTGACGGTACTGTGTGCGGCGGAAAAAAGATTACCTGTCTTTTCCGCTGAATGGTATCGTCTGTAGCAGTGACGGTGTTAACTCATTTAGCGCCATGGCCCCATGTCACAAATATGTTTAGATGTCAGCTAACGACTACGCCCCACTTGCAGGAGATGGATTGGCCATCATAATTCAAGGGTAGTGCCAGATTCGTTTGGCGCCATTGGCGCCAAGCAAATCTGGCGCTACCCTTGAATTATCATGGTCAATCCATCTCCTGCTGTAGTGCGTCAGGTCTAAAAGGGTTAATAAGTATTGTATCAGCGCTAGCAAGCGGCGTGGTTGTGTTGTGATTCTGAATTTTCAGGCGACGTCTCCGTTATATAGGCGTGATTGTACAAGTCGCTGAGCCAGGCTATGCAAATGAACCAGCAGAATATTACAAAATACTGAAAGGTTAAACAATCTGGCACCTCCTTTCAAGCTATCGCGGGTCGCGATTTGTCTGCGGCAGTTGGTGCCAGAAACGAAATAGTCTTGCCTCCTCAGGGCGCACTGTAGCTGGGAGGCAAGGTTTAAACCCGTGAAAACGCGTGTTTTCTTTGACTGTTTTATGAAGGGTTAGGGGGTAGAGATGGCGGCATTTTTATACCTTCCCCCTTCCACTCCCTCTCCTCCTCCCCACTTCCCTGCCTCCTCCCTCCCAAGTCTGTAGTGAAACCGCGGCCGTAGACGGGGAGCATGTACTTGTGTGCCAATAAATCTTATCTTTTTCTTCTTCTTCTTTTGTGTGTGTGTGTGTGTGTGTGTGTGTGTGTGTGTGTGCAAATTCCCGTCTTGTTTGTTCTGTGTATTTACGACTAAATGATACTCATTTGAGAATTTTCTGCTCTGTACTGCCTGCAAGTAACGGGGGATGGATCGACCATATAATACATTTGTTATAGATAGTGCCTTGGACTTGGATCTACGGTGAGTTACAAGTCTAGATACACTGTACACTGGTTGTCTCCCTCCGTTCGCTACCGCTGGACAGCGGTAGCGAACGGAGGGAGACAACCAGTGTGCATGCTATAGACTAAGGAAACTGTCAGAATGTAAGGTGTTAAAAACAAGAGTTAATTACAAATCGGTTTGTATGATCTACGGAGAAGATGATGACAGGCGCTAAAGTCACGAGTTAATGATCTATCGGTTGGTGTGACAGACGTCGAATGACTCGACGACTTTTCCGTCAGACCCAGAAATTGAGCAACTAGCGCCGGAAAAATGAGGGCAGATGCCGGCATTGTCAAAGTGGAGCGAAAGATAAGAAGATGATTTGGGAAAAGAGAACTATCTGTGTGTTGGCGCGTGTGTGTGCGTGTTAAGGCGGGGGGGGGGGGGGGGGGGGGGCGAAGAGAGAGACAGTTGGTAATGATGGTGATAAAACCTTATTCCAGAATAGAGGAATTTGGCAGAGAGAGCCTGTGTGTTGGCGTGTGTGCGTGCGGGGGGGGGGGGGGGATAGACAGTGGGGGAGAGAGAGAGTTGACGGTGGTGATTATGAAACTTCACTGATTCCAGAATATACGAATTAGGCTCAGAAAGAGAGAGAGAAAGAGAGAGAGAGAAGCAAATGTGATCAGCAGAAAATATACTGACGAGCAAAAGAAATGTGACATTTTTATTCCAAAAATGTCGCATTTCTTTTGCTCCTCAGTATACAAAATGAAACAGAAATATCCGCCACTGCTTTGTGTCTGTGTGCGCAGTTGCTCTTGCGTGATGGCGAGAGTGTGTATGTGTGCACGTGCTAGCGTTGATCAGTGCATATAGCATCCGCGCTTGTGTTTACGTCTGCGTGTATGTTCGCTGGCAAATTCCACTGGCGAAAGATGACTGGAAATGGCAGAGAAGAAGAAGTGAATGCATTTGGAGGTGTATGACAGACGCGAGGAGATCGGAACCTTAGATCCATGTTCACCCGCTGATTAGACCCACAGTTTGAGTGACATTTCATTTGCTGCTTTTCCATGCTGAATGCACATCCAACCCCCCTCTTACCAGCTGAAACATAGAGCCTCAGGGGTTGAGGAAATTTACATCAGAGTCTTCTATCTGCAAGAGCCATAGATCCTCATGAGCCCCCGCAATTGCGGGGGACTCATGAGGATCTATAACTCTTGCTCAGTTTATTCACAATTTCAAAATATTTCACTGCAGCTGGCTCACTTGCTTTGCACTTCAATTTCTGGTGTAACATGTATGTGTGGTTCTTAGTAAGAGGAGGTTAGGGGGTTCAGCGTGAAGCTGTGTTGTAATGGCCGACGGGCCCGCGGGACCAGATAAGGGGAGATAATACGGGATGGTCGGGCAGACAACTCAGTGGGGAAGGGGAGAATAGTGTGTGTTGGACTGATGAAAAACACAAGGCGCTTTTTGTAATTAGACGCAAGTACATCACATTTTCTCTCCACTTTTTTGGGGGGTTTGTTTGTGTGTGTGTGTGTTTGGGGGGGGGGGGGAGAGAGAGAGAGAGAGAGAGAGAGAGCGACGGCTATTTGACTGCTTATACTGAACAGAGATTATAATTTCGGCAGCATTGCAATTATACACGTAGAGGAGTAGAGTGACTTGGCTGAGATATGTGGTGAGGGATACAGAGATAAAGAACGTTAGTCTGTTTTGGACGACAAAGAAAGAGGGAGCGAGGAGGGGGAGAGAGATGATGATGATGATGATGAAACGTTTTATTGACAGGATAAAGTTTTAGGCGAAACGCCTCTCTTACAAACTGTCCTGTTAGAAAAGAAACAGAGAGAGAGAGAGAGAGTCGGGGGGGGGGGGGGGGGATCAGGGGAGCCGAGATTTAAATTTCGGGAGCATTACATTTGTACAAACATAGCCAGATTTAAATTAATATTATCTGTTTTGTTATAAATCACTTTATCACTACTCCGTTATCAAATTGCTTGGCCCCGGCGAAAATATGCACTCGCAATCTTGTACACCCTACACCCGTCAGCGAACAATTCACATCTGCAAGAGACATAGATCCACATGAGCCCCCGCAACTGCGGGGGCTCATGGGGATCTATGCCTCTTGCTGTAATTGTTGGCAACTGCTTTTCTCCGACGTCAGAAATATCGAGTTATCAGTGTGTAATGGTTTAACCGGATGCGACAAGGGAGTCGAGATTTTTTTCGTGGGAGGGGGTGGATGGCCCGGGGGGGGGGGGGGATGAAGGGGTAGGGGGTAGATTGTTTATGACAGTTAAATGGCAACGCGGTACACAAATTCAAATGGCAATATTAGGAGCGCGCTACCAGCAGGAGAGGGACATCAAATTTCAACTTGCCGCACGTTGCACTCGCAAGGTCTGAATAGCTAATTTAATCCGACAGTCTCCCTTGTTCACCCATCCAAACCTTCCCGTGGCTCTGCAATGACAGTCTCCCTTGTTCACCCATCCAAACCTTCCCATGGCTCTGCAATCGACACAGAGTCACATGAGCCCCTGCAACTGCAGGGGCTTATGGGAATTTATGCTTCTTGTGGATCCAACTGTTACCCTGTTTATGGTGGCGTTCTGGGTTGGCCCTGAGACTGGCTCTATTCAAGTCATTGCTGTCCAGTTGAGTTTTGAATTAATTCACCCCAAACACAAAATTTTAAGTTCAACAGACGAACCGACCTTACGCCAGAATTTGCAGACATTTTGCTTACCCCTTTGGCTGTCGGTAGCGGTTTTAATCGCGATGATTCCTGCAGGATGTCAGGGTGTTGTTATTCCTGCAGGATGTCAGGGTGTTGTTATTCCTGCATGATGTCAGGGTGTTGTTATTCCTGCATGATGTCAGGGTGTTGTTATTCCTGCAGGATGTCAGGGTGTTGTTATTCCTGCAGGATGCCAGGGTGTTGTTATTCCTGCATGATGTCAGGGTGTTGTTATTCCTGCAATCCGGTATGATGTCAGGGTGTTGTTATTCCTGCAGGGTGTTGTTAATCCGGCATGATGTCAGGGTGTTGTTATTCCTGAAGGGTGTTGTTAATCCGGCATGATGTCAGGGTGTTCTTATTCCGACAGAAATCATCGCGACAAAAACCGCTACCGACAGCCAAAGCGTTAATTGTCTTGATAACGCTACTCTGTAAGCAACATTTCCTCAAGCCGAGGTCGGTCCGAGGACCTTTTGCGTACAGATATACAAGTCGCTGAGCGTGGATCGACAGTGTTACAGTCATCATCAGTTTGTAACAATGTCGTTATCAACAATACTTATATTTACTATATAGAGAATACTGAGTCTTCTTAATGCAGCATCATCAGCTAGAACTGTGATTGTAAGCACGGTATTAGAAGCAGCCTAGGACATATATATATATATATATATATATATATATATATATATATATATATATATATATATATATATATATATATATATATATTATATATATATATATATATATATATATATATATATATATATATATATATATATATATATATACAATACACGTGTAATTCAGCCTCTTTCACTATCAGTTTCCTAATTCAGTCTCTTTCGCTATCATCTTCTTTTAACGCAGTTTGAATGTTACGATGTCGATTTGGCGTGTTCTTCCTTCACAGAATTTCACTTTCTCGCCTAGACCCTTCTCTCAGCAAGAGGCATAGATTCTCATGAGCCCCTGCAGAGGCAGGGGCTCATGAGAATCTACACCACTTGCTGACGAATTTACGGGGCTAATTTAGGTCAGAAATCGAGGCAGTAAACAAGGTTTAGATCTTAACCGTTTCCCGATTGCACGAGTTCACGCTATTAAGGCCATTTGAAGCAATTAGACGAGAGAGAGGGGTGAGACATACAGAATATATAAATCAGTATAACAGTGAATGTTTTAAATCTACAAGGGGCATAGATCCTCATGAGCCCCCGCAAGATGCGGGGACTGATGACGATCGATGTCTTTTGTCGGCTGGAGTAAACGTGTTGTATATTTCAGATTTAAAGTTAAGGTGTGAATCAGTATTTCAGTCATTCAGCATAAACTTGCCCCACAGACGACTTTGAGGGACAGGGAGACGTAGATGATAATGTTAGCTAGGTTTGTCAGATCGCCCCCCCCCCCCCTAACACACACACACACCCATACACACGCACAAACACATACACCCACCCCCATCCCACCCACACAATACCTGTTCTATATACTTTTTGTCTCGGCCAAGTACTTCATGAGCCCATTATGACTGAGGAAAGGTCTTTTTGTCTCGGCAAGGCCAAGTACTTCGTGAGCCCATTATGACTGAGGCCTGAAAGGTCTTTTTGTCTCGGCAAGGCCAAGTACTTCGTGAGCCCATTATGACTGAGGAAAGGTCTTTTTGTCTCGGCAAGGCCAAGTACTTCGTGAGCCCATTATGACTGAGGCCGGAAAGGTCTTTTTGTCTCGGCAAGGCCAAGTACTTCGTGAGCCCATTATGACTGAGGCCGGAAAGGTCTTTTTGTCTCGGCAAGGCCAAGTACTTCGTGAGCCCATTATGACTGAGGAAAGGTCTTTTTGTCTCGGCAAGGCCAAGTACTTCGTGAGCCCATTCTGACTGAGGAAAGGTCTTTTTGTCTCGGCAAGGCCAAGTACTTCGTGAGCCCATTCTGACTGAGGAAAGGTCTTTTTGTCTCGGCAAGGCCAAGTACTTCGTGAGCCCATTATGACTGAGGCCGGAAAGGTCTTTTTGTCTCGGCAAGGCCAAGTACTTCGTGAGCCCATTATGACTGAGGCCGGAAAGGTCTTTTTGTCTCGGCAAGGCCAAGTACTTCGTGAGCCCATTCTGACTGAGGAAAGGTCTTTTTGTCTCGGCAAGGCCAAGTACTTCGTGAGCCCATTCTGACTGAGGAAAGGTCTTTTTGTCTCGGCAAGGCCAAGTACTTCGTGAGCCCATTATGACTGAGGAAAGGTCTTTTTGTCTCGGCAAGGCCAAGTACTTCGTGAGCCCATTATGACTGAGGAAAGGTCTTTTTGTCTCGGCAAGGCCAAGTACTTCGTGAGCCCATTCTGACTGAGGAAAGGTCTTTTTGTCTCGGCAAGGCCAAGTACTTCGTGAGCCCATTCTGACTGAGGAAAGGTCTTTTTGTCTCGGCAAGGCCAAGTACTTCGTGAGCCCATTCTGACTGAGGAAAGGTCTTTTTGTCTCGGCAAGGCCAAGTACTTCGTGAGCCCATTATGACTGAGGAAAGGTCTTTTTGTCTCGGCAAGGCCAAGTACTTCGTGAGCCCATTCTGACTGAGGAAAGGTCTTTTTGTCTCGGCAAGGCCAAGTACTTCGTGAGCCCATTCTGACTGAGGAAAGGTCTTTTTGTCTCGGCAAGGCCAAGTACTTCGTGAGCCCATTCTGACTGAGGAAAGGTCTTTTTGTCTCGGCAAGGCCAAGTACTTCGTGAGCCCATTCTGACTGAGGAAAGGTCTTTTTGTCTCGGCAAGGCCAAGTACTTCGTGAGCCCATTCTGACTGAGGAAAGGTCTTTTTGTCTCGGCAAGGCCAAGTACTTCGTGAGCCCATTCTGACTGAGGAAAGGTCTTTTTGTCTCGGCAAGGCCAAGTACTTCGTGAGCCCATTCTGACTGAGGAAAGGTCTTTTTGTCTCGGCAAGGCCAAGTACTTCGTGAGCCCATTCTGACTGAGGAAAGGTCTTTTTGTCTCGGCAAGGCCAAGTACTTCGTGAGCCCATTATGACTGAGGAAAGGTCTTTTTGTCTCGGCAAGGCCAAGTACTTCGTGAGCCCATTCTGACTGAGGAAAGGTCTTTTTGTCTCGGCAAGGCCAAGTACTTCGTGAGCCCATTCTGACTGAGGAAAGGTCTTTTTGTCTCGGCAAGGCCAAGTACTTCGTGAGCCCATTCTGACTGAGGAAAGGTCTTTTTGTCTCGGCAAGGCCAAGTACTTCGTGAGCCCATTCTGACTGAGGAAAGGTCTTTTTGTCTCGGCAAGGCCAAGTACTTCGTGAGCCCATTATGACTGAGGAAAGGTCTTTTTGTCTCGGCAAGGCCAAGTACTTCGTGAGCCCATTATGACTGAGGAAAGGTCTTTTTGTCTCGGCAAGGCCAAGTACTTCGTGAGCCCATTATGACTGAGGAAAGGTCTTTTTGTCTCGGCAAGGCCAAGTACTTCGTGAGCCCATTATGACTGAGGAAAGGTCTTTTTGTCTCGGCAAGGCCAAGTACTTCGTGAGCCCATTATGACTGAGGAAAGGTCTTTTTGTCTCGGCAAGGCCAAGTACTTCGTGAGCCCATTATGACTGAGGAAAGGTCTTTTTGTCTCGGCAAGGCCAAGTACTTCGTGTGCCCATTCTGACTGAGGAAAGGTCTTTTTGTCTCGGCAAGGCCAAGTACTTCGTGAGCCCATTCTGACTGAGGAAAGGTCTTTTTGTCTCGGCAAGGCCAAGTACTTCGTGAGCCCATTATGACTGAGGAAAGGTCTTTTTGTCTCGGCAAGGCCAAGTACTTCGTGAGCCCATTCTGACTGAGGAAAGGTCTTTTTGTCTCGGCAAGGCCAAGTACTTCGTGAGCCCATTCTGACTGAGGAAAGGTCTTTTTGTCTCGGCAAGGCCAAGTACTTCGTGAGCCCATTATGACTGAGGAAAGGTCTTTTTGTCTCGGCAAGGCCAAGTACTTCGTGAGCCCATTATGACTGAGGAAAGGTCTTTTTGTCTCGGCAAGGCCAAGTACTTCGTGAGCCCATTATGACTGAGGAAAGGTCTTTTTGTCTCGGCAAGGCCAAGTACTTCGTGAGCCCATTCTGACTGAGGAAAGGTCTTTTTGTCTCGGCAAGGCCAAGTACTTCGTGAGCCCATTCTGACTGAGGAAAGGTCTTTTTGTCTCGGCAAGGCCAAGTACTTCGTGAGCCCATTCTGACTGAGGAAAGGTCTTTTTGTCTCGGCAAGGCCAAGTACTTCGTGAGCCCATTCTGACTGAGGAAAGGTCTTTTTGTCTCGGCAAGGCCAAGTACTTCGTGAGCCCATTCTGACTGAGGAAAGGTCTTTTTGTCTCGGCAAGGCCAAGTACTTCGTGAGCCCATTCTGACTGAGGAAAGGTCTTTTTGTCTCGGCAAGGCCAAGTACTTCGTGAGCCCATTCTGACTGAGGAAAGGTCTTTTTGTCTCGGCAAGGCCAAGTACTTCGTGAGCCCATTCTGACTGAGGAAAGGTCTTTTTGTCTCGGCAAGGCCAAGTACTTCGTGAGCCCATTCTGACTGAGGAAAGGTCTTTTTGTCTCGGCAAGGCCAAGTACTTCGTGAGCCCATTCTGACTGAGGAAAGGTCTTTTTGTCTCGGCAAGGCCAAGTACTTCGTGAGCCCATTCTGACTGAGGAAAGGTCTTTTTGTCTCGGCAAGGCCAAGTACTTCGTGAGCCCATTCTGACTGAGGAAAGGTCTTTTTGTCTCGGCAAGGCCAAGTACTTCGTGAGCCCATTCTGACTGAGGAAAGGTCTTTTTGTCTCGGCAAGGCCAAGTACTTCGTGAGCCCATTCTGACTGAGGAAAGGTCTTTTTGTCTCGGCAAGGCCAAGTACTTCGTGAGCCCATTCTGACTGAGGAAAGGTCTTTTTGTCTCGGCAAGGCCAAGTACTTCGTGAGCCCATTCTGACTGAGGAAAGGTCTTTTTGTCTCGGCAAGGCCAAGTACTTCGTGAGCCCATTATGAGTAACGAATGAAGTGTCATGTAACGATCTATCAGTTGCTGGAGATGGCACGACCGTTATAATTCAAGGGTAGTGCCAGATTAGCTTGGCGCCACCAGACGCCAAGCTAATCTGGCATTACCCTTAAATTATCATGGTCATTCCATCACCTGCTATAGCATGTCGAGGCTAAATGAGCTAGCTCATTCGAGACGTGGCGCATCTGGATACGCGTATCCGAATGCATCCCGTCGCGAATGTGTTAACTTGCCAAATGTGCGGAGCCGTAAAAGAGACTTGTGACATTCGCACACGTAAACTTCAGAAACGTGTCACTGTCATCAATATTCAGAGGTGTCACGCGCGGTTCAGATGAAAAGCATAACAAATTTCAGACTGGTTTACCTCGACAAAATTCATGTATTGTTGGTCTGTGATTTTGGGATGTTACGGTTCTCAAACAGGAAGGTCCAAAAGCACAGATCAGAAGCGCGCAGATGATTTTTTTTAAAGGATGGAGTCAAGGACTATGTGTTTTTGAACTACTTGGTTAGTGGCTACCATCAGAATGTTGCTGACATTAGTTAGTGTGAATGTCCGTAATGGTTGGCCCAGCCTCACACAGTAATGTTAGCAATAACAGGACATCCGTCAGGCGTGATTGGCTCATGCTGCTCACGATTATGATGTACAGCAGGAAGTTGTTTACAGGTATCAACTACTTCGTCGTCAAACCGGGAAATAGTTTTATTTACATACGCAGGTATCGCCTTGTTTCTTGGCCTGATGAAAAGTACAACTGAAAGATTGTGTTCGCACAACAAGAATGTGTTGGCACATGATTGTGTCACCTTCTTCTTGTCTCAGAAATATTAATTACAAAATAAATGACAAGGGAAAATGAACGGTATCATGAGTTCTTTCCTGACGTCAACCGTAAACAGTGACATTTTGAAACGGAAACCATTTTTTTTTTACCTTTGCGTGTCGGTGTCGGTTTTTGTCGCGATGATACATCGCGACTAAAACCGCTACCGTCACGCAAAGAGTTAAACGTTGGCCTGTGCGGATTGACGCCTTGGTAATACAAGTTGATTTACCTACCCTACACTGCTTCCCTCACCATTACCCAGTTTTCCGTCCAGCCCACAGCCTCCACTCCTCGACCACAAGTCTTGTATCTGGTTTGACCCAGACTGTAAAAAGTCAAAATTAGAAGAGACAAAATTGGCCTATGTGAATATACGAGGCATTGGTAGTCTGTCGCCGCTTTGAATCCGGGCCAAGAAGAAGAATGTTATTGCCACACTGAAACAGATAATGTACTTGTAATCTGTTTCTGTCTGTATGTCGAGTTTAAACCCTTTTTCAAACTCGACATACAGACAGAAAATTTAACCCATTCAGCCCTCACGCACTACAGCAGGAGATGGGTCGACCATGATAATTCAAGGGCAGTGCCAGATTAGCTTGGCGCCGACAGGCGCCAAGCTAGTCTGGCACTGCCCTTGAATTATCATAGTCGATCCATCTCCTGCAACTGGTGCATGGTCATTAAATGACGCCTCCAAAATTTGGGAAATACGTGCGTCGGGGCTGAATGAGTTAATAAATTGTGTACTTATCCTTACCCGTCGTCAGCGTGTTTCTTTCTTTGTTGGTAAGGTTGGGCTGCTTGGTAAGGGTTTTTTTAGTTGTTTTTCTTTTAACCACACAGCACCCCTCCCCCCACCACCTCACCTCTCCACCTGACCTCTCCTCCCTCCCGCCCCCTGTCTTGAAGTGAAACACACCCGGCGCTTACAAACTCCCCCACTGTTCCCCTGCTTCCATTTGGCTGGAGATAAACAGAAAATTAATTCATTACTTCTGCGGGAAAAAGATACATGGGCCCCGTGATTACGCGCTGCGTGGTATCCGTTTTTGAATCCTACACACTTAATTGGAACGTCTGCTTGCCTCCCCTTGGTCCAGAGACACAGCTGTAAGTGTTCCCAGCACTGCAGAGGAATAGATTCTCACGAGCCCAAAACAAGAGGCATAAGTCCTCAAGAGCCTCCGCAATTGCGATGGCTCATGCGAATCTTTGCCCCTTGTAGAAATTCAAACGCTTGCTTACTCGTACCTTCTTCATCTAACTATTTTCTTCTCAATTTTTCGATTTTAAGTTGTAATAGAAAAACATACTTTCGTGAACCCTAGCAGGTTGGCAGGCGCTCGTGATGATCTTAGTCTGTAGCAGATGTGTGGCGTTCGCTGTAGGACCCTCAGGAGTTTAATTGGAACGTCTGGTGATAGATGGGCAGCGGAATTGGGGCTGATGCTTTTCTTGCCAGCTCTTGATGAAATGACGGAATATTTGTCATTTTCTTATCGCATTTCCTTTTCTAGAATCGCACAACCAGGCCTTCACCCGCCCCCCCCCCCCCCTCCCATTTATCTGCAAGCAGGCAGAGATTCTCAGGCGCCCTTGCCAGCCGCACAGTTAGACCTGAACATACTACGCCCGTATGTCCAATCCCCAAATTCTGACGGTTGTCGTAAAAGGACAATACCGAGGTAGAAAATAGAAAGATTCAAGCTAATCTGGCACCACCCTTAAACTATAGTTGGTCCGTCCATATCGTGTTTCAGTGTTGTCAGGTACGGGTGACGTGTGACATTGTACTTCATATCTTTGTTGTTGTTGTTGTTTCAGTTTCATCAAGTTGTGTGGTGCACTTGTATTGTTTGGTAGATAAACAGTGTGTTTCCTTATCCATGAAGGGTACAAGATAAACAGTGTGTTTCCTTATCCATGAAGGGTACAAGATAAACAGTGTGTTTCCTTATCCATGAAGGGTACAAGATAAACAGTGTGTTTCCTTATCCATGAAGGGTACAAGATAAACAGTGTGTTTCCTTATCCATGAAGGGTACAAGATAAACAGTGCGTTTCCTTATCCATGAAGGGTACAAGATAAACAGTGTGTTTCCTTATCCATGAAGGGTACAAGATAAACAGTGTGTTTCCTTATCCATGAAGGGTACAAGATAAACACAATGTGACTATGTTGAATTTGTACTGTAGTGTTCTGTTCTGCTGACCTGCATTGTATAGTATTACTTTTTTGTATTGTACTTTCTGTATTGTGTTGTACTTTTTGTACTGAATTGTATTGACTGCTGGGTGCGATACTGGTACAATGCAAGCACAGTCGCTCCGTGCTCCTTGTGGTTCCACACTTTGACACGCGTAATCGGCATACGCCTGGTGAGGCGCGTCCACACCATACGTGCAGTCCCTAATCCATATCCTCTGATTTGCAACACATAGATTGCCATCAACCCTTTGAACGATCAGGTAGATCTATATTGCTGTAGGAGCAAGGAAACAAAAGTCCGCGGGCCCTTGACGGCCGCCGTGGGCCCCAAGACGTTTTGCTTCTGGGGGAGGCGGATGTCGCCACCATTATCTTGCAGCGTACATCACTATGATAAGGACAAACGTAGACACCACACGATTCATGCAGTATACAGTCGTCTAGATGAAACTATCATCTCTGCGTATGTCTGCCCCCTCCCCTTCCACCCCCCCCCCCCCCCGCCCCACACACACACACACACCGCACCCTACTTTCTACATTTTGTTCTGAAACTTCTTTACCTTATAAGGTGCGTTTTCCATAATCGATAAATGACGTCAGGAGACGGCTGACAAGCTGAGTTGGTTTTTGTCTCATTTCGTTCCAATTAAGACGTCACAGGCCCGTGTTAACGATTGATTACGCGTCTAAACCAGAGGCCAATTTACACACGGTATATGACAGACATACGACTGATCATTCATTAGGGCGGTTCGTGTGCCGATCTCTGATGGTTCCAAAATCACAGACCAGCACAGATATGATAGAGGTTGACAGATTTCTTTTGTCTGCCGTTAGGTGGTCTTGTCGTTTTCACCACCTGCAACATCAGTCAATCAATCATTCAGTCAGTCATTAAATCAGTCAGGCAATCGAGCAAGCAATTGTCAGTCAACTAATCAGTCGATAAGTCTGTATTCTTTAACTCTTTCGAGACGTGCCAATTGATGCAACACGTCTCGAAAGAGTTAATGTGTCTTTCTTTTTGAAAAGAATGTGTTGGACGAGCGTCGTAGCCATGTTGGCACCACCCTTGAACTACCCAATGGTCAAACCAAACGCGTGCAGTGTGTGTCGGCGCAAGGTGGGTAAATAAATGTATCTGGACTTGAGGTGTAAATGTTTCTTTCTGTTTGTCTGTTGCAGATGGAGAGCGGACTGCCGACGGCACCCCCAACACCCGCCTCACCCCTCCCGCTCTGGACTCGAGCGACAAGCTGGATCTCTCCACCGCAACTGCAACCACCACCGCCACTGTCAACAACAACAACAACATTGTCAATGCGGAGGTCCATAAAGGAGACGCAGTGTCCAGCGAGTCACTTGCAGCTGGTAATGATTTGTTGGTTCTTTGTTTGTGCTGGTCTGCGATTTTGGATCTTACGGCCTTAGGCCGTAAGGTCCAAAAGGTGCTAGCCTGTGATTTGGGCCGTAAGGTCCAAAATCACAAGCTAGCACACGGCATGTGTTTTTGTGTCTGCGTTCGTGCATGCAAAAGTGCACGTGTGTGTGTGTGTGTGTGTGTGTGTGTGTGTGTGTGTGTGTGTGTGTGTGTGTGTGTGTGTGTGTGTGATTTGTTTGTTTGTTGTTGTTTTTTTTTTTGTTTGTTTGTTTGTTTTGGGGTTTGTTTGTTTTTGGTTGTTTTGGGTTTTTTTTTTTGGGGGGATGGATGTTGGGGGGGGGGGGGGGGGGACCTCAAGCTCTAGCTTCATTTGAGCAACCCAACACCAACACCTTTTGTTGGTGGGTTTCTCTTCTGTATGTCTCCCTCACTCGTCACCCCTGACGCCTTGCCGCGGCTGTGCACTTTGTGTATCTGTTTTTTTTAAAAATTGCTAGCCTTTGTTTTGCTGCGTTATTTTTGACAGAGGATTTTTACGGTTTTGTTTTCGCGCAGGTCTTTGTTTTGCCGTTGACACCCACAACGCAATTTTACGGAAAATGTACCGTTCAACGGAGCGGAAAAACACAAAGCTTAGCCCTTATCATTCGGAATACACCAGTGTGTGAAATAAGTTTGACTAAAATAGTTCAAGGGTAGTGTCAGAATAGCTTGGCGCCTCTAGGCGCCAAACTATTCTGGCACTACCCTTGAACTAAAGTCATAGGTCTGTATCCTTATCTGTAAGTACTCTAATGTAGCTTGCTTATGTACACATTTGAAGCTTTTAGCCTCAGTACGATAGGGGTTAACTCGCTCGATGCGTGCGGACATGCGGCAAGACACCGCGTATCGGTATGCGGCACACCTCGAATAAGGTAGACTACAGTGTTCCTATCTTTTTTTTTTTTTTTTGTGTGTGCTTGGACCAAAGTAGATCTATGATCATTGGTCTATCATGCACACTTCTCTCCCTTGACAGTGCTTTATCCTACTCACTTGGTAGTTTTTTTTCCTAAATTACAAGCACTGGCAGTCAACCTTTTCGGTCTAGTTTTTTACAGTGTCCCTGGTTACACACCCGTCCTTCTCGTTTATCTTGTATCGTCACAGGCTGTAGGACTGTTTTAACTCTTTGTACCTCAAGACCGAAATCCCCAAATGTTGCCGTTGTCCTCGGAAGACTGCAGCGCAGTGCAGGACACAGATCGACCATGATAGTTCAAGGGTGATGCCAGAATAGCTTGGCGCCCATAGGCGGTCAGTCAGTCAGCCAGCCCATCGGCGCCAAGCTATTCTGCCATCGCCCTTGAACTATCATGGTGGATCCTTTCTCGCTGTGGTGTGTCTGGGCTAGAATGGGTTAAGACGACGTCTGGGGATGGTAATTGTCCCCTGGAAATAGCCGTAACGGCTGTTAGTTAATCACTATCGGTCACAGGAAGTCGGCTGACCCACATTGTAGTGAGGAAGGACAGTAGACTGCGCTCCTTTATAGTAAGGACTCCAGGCCAGTTTAGCGGCAGGATCGCCCCCACCCTCACCACCACCACCACTGCGGCGGCCGCGTCGTCGTCATCGTCGTGCTGTAACCCTCAGTTTGCGTGTCGGCAGCGTGTTTAAATCACCTCCACCGATCACCCAAAGGGTTAATACCCGAGAAGTGACTCAAACTGTCGGCGTCAAAACGGGAAATGGGCATAGTGCACGCCCCTTGCAGATGGAGCGGGCTGAGTCAATCCACGGAGTGTTTGAAGTCCGTGCAGTCGGTGTTTGACCTACTTCTGATTGAGGGGTAACGTAAATTAGCGGACCTCCGAGGTGTCTGACTGCCAGAGGAAGCCCATGATTTGTGTCTGTGCCCCACGTTTGCCGGACCTCGTGTTGAGATTTAATGTTTCCCACTGTGGACCGCCGCCGTTTGCACGCAGTCACCGCAACTATACGCAGTAGCGCTGGCCGCGTGGACAGTTAGGGGGTTAAAATTGATTACCGGGAAAGTCTGTGTCGGTAATCGTAATCTCTGTGTATGTAACGCTTCTTTAACCCCTATCATACTGAGGCTAAAGCTTCAAATTTGTACGCTGCCATATGCAAGCTACATTATAGTACTTACAGATAAGGATATAGACCGATGGCTTTAGTTCAAGGGTGGTGCCAGAATAGCTTGGCGCCTAGAGGCTAAAAGCTTCAAATTTGTACACTGCCATACGCAAGCTACATTATAGTATTACAGATAAGGATATAAACCAATGGCTTTAGTTCAAGGGTGGTGCCAGAATAGCTTGGCGCCTAGAGGCTAAAAGCCTCAAATTTGTACGCTGCCATACGCAAGCTACATTATAGTACTTACAGATAAGGATATAGACCAATGGCTTTAGTTCAAGGGTGGTGCCAGAATAGCTTGGCGCCTAGAGGCTAAAAGCCTCAAATTTGTACGCTGCCATACGCAAGCTACATTCTAGTACTTACAGATAAGGATATAGACCGATGGCTTTAGTTCAAGGGTGATGCCAGAATAGCTTGGCGCCTGGAGGCTAAAAGCCTCAAATTTGTACACTGCCATACGCAAGCTACATTATAGTATTACAGATAAGGATATAAACCAATGGCTTTAGTTCAAGGGTGGTGCCAGAATAGCTTGGCGCCTAGAGGCTAAAAGCTTCAAATTTGTACACTGCCATACGCAAGCTACATTATAGTATTACAGATAAGGATATAAACCAATGGCTTTAGTTCAAGGGTGGTGCCAGAATAGCTTGGCGCCTAGAGGCGCCAAGCTATTCTGGCACCACCCTTGAACTATTTTAGTCACACTTATTTCACACGCTGGTGTATTCCGAATGATAAGGGTTAATGACGACTGGTGACGTAGGCTTAACCCTTTCGCTGACAAGTAGCAGCTTGTCGTCCATGTGATTACTGCAGGAATCACCTCCACAAAAATGCTGCCGACAGCCAAAAGGTTAATTAAGACTATCAGAATCATTAACCCCCCGCCAGAAATTAAAATTTCCTGTTACCTACACCGTTGTGCAAGAAAACAAACTGAGGACAACGTTATTTTAATGTGCAGCATGGGGAGTGAGGGGGGGGGGCGAGAGGAGGGGGGGGGGGTGTATATAAACGTGGACATTTGCCTGAGGAGTAGAAATAAAGGAAATGAAGAGAGAGAGAGAGAGCGAGAGGGATGGAGTGAGAGAGAAAGTTGTATTCATGCGTACAGAAAACGTGGATAGAGAGATGTTACTTAGAGAGAGAGTCATCATCCGGCCGAGAACCTTTAGCTCAGAGCGTAAGTCTCGGTATGACGCGGATTCAGATAAAACGCGGTTACGCCTCTGGCTTGCACTGAGATGGATGCCCTCGGAGGAAACGTCCATGGGCCAGCTGCATGAGCGAGCTTAGTCCTGCGCCAGCCACTAAACAAGGTGCTCCGCACCTTCTTAGTGGCTGGCGCGGGACTTAGTTCACTCATTCAAATGATGAGCAGTGGAGGCGACGTCAAAACTCAGGTTGATATTCCATCCGCGTGTCCTACTTCAAAGTTTAGCACTTGCGATCTCCACCGCAGAATATGAAAATGTCACTACTACATGTATAAGATTCTCTTAGGTGGCGTCTTTTGGTGACGAGTACTTGCTGTCACCACAGCAGAGTATGAAAATGTCACTACTACATATATTTAGGATGCTTTGAGATGGCGTCTTTTGGCGACGAATACTTCCGATCTCCACCGCAGAGTATGAAAATGACAATATTACATATATTTAAGATGTTTGAGGTGGCGCCTTTTGACGAGTACTTGCGATCCCCACCGCAGATTATCAAAATATCACTACTACATAATATAAAATGCTTTGAGGTGACGTCTTTTGGCGGCGAGTACTTGCAATCTCTACCGCAGTCTAAAACTATGAAGACTATATAATTATTTAAGATGTTTTGAGGTGGCGTTTTTTGGCGGCGGGAATTGTTGGGCGTTGATCAAGTAATGTGTTTGAATCAAATAATCGAGCTTTGACGAAGTTTTGCTGTGTGTTTTCTTAATAACTGTAAAATTGCTGGAACTACATTTCTGACTATTTTGGTAATAATTTCAAAATTTCTTGGCTATTTCTTTGACCATTTTGTTAATAACTTTAAAATTGCTCAACTAATGTTCGTCTTTTCGTCAGATGCTGGTCTGCGTTAAAATTGGTTGATTGCGGGAAAGCTTTTGATGTTGACAGCTTTTCATCTTCTTGTTTCCCTCAGCCTTCGTTTTCTTTGACAGCAGGACCTGTTTTGAGTGACCACGTTTATGAGAGATGACCTGTCAAAAACGACGATCATATAGGAGGCTGTAGCCACCAAATAATAATAATAATAATAATAATAATAATGAGTATTTGTATAGTGCTTAATCTTATCAAAAGCTCTAAGCGCTTTACAATTTGTACGCAAAAATAAAAATACAATGACATATGCACATAACAAACAAAACACAATGCCCGAACACACCACTTTTACAATGAACTAAACAACAATGCATACACAATAATTTATGTTCTACTTAACATTCAGTCTAAACAAGGAGGATTACAGAACTACAACTAAGGCATCAAACACTGGCAGTTATTAAAAGTAAAGCCTGAAAGAGGTGAGTTTTCAACGACCTCTTGAGGTCAAAGACAGACTTGTCTCTGACCTCAAGAGGCAGTGTATTCCATAACACTGGGGCTTGATAAACAAAAGTGATGGTCTTTAATGACAGGTGACAGTGTTTGCCCGTCAAGACTTCTCTTGAGACAACACCTTCTTTGAAAATTGCTTTTCCTTGCAAAAAAAAAAAAAAAAAAAAAAAAAAAAAAAAAAAAAAAAAAAAAAGCGGGTTGCTAAAAACGGGTTTTACTGTAGTCCAAAATCTGACACGCGGCAACAGATGATTAATAATAATAAGCGCATTAAATAGGCGCTTTATCCCAATTGAAAATCGGCTCAAAGCGCCGCCGCGAACTGAACCCAACAAGCACGCTCACGTGAATCACGCGCATTCACTCACACACTGAACGTAAACACAGAACTTTCACGTGGTGCTAAGGGCAAGCTCAAGCGAGCTACTGTAGTTTTTGGAAATTCAAAATCGTTTGTATTTGAAATTTGATTAAGTGGACTGAAACTGATACCAAAGTGGAGGGGGAGGAAGAGCCGGAGTACCCGGAGAGGGAACCCCCGACGGTCCGCCCGAATTAACGGTGACACTTACTAGAGGAGAAAAATCCGACGCCGGAACCCGTAATCGAACCTCGCACCTTTAGCATTGGTGGCAGGCGTCTTAACCACTGCGCCACGGACCGCCCCATTACGTGCAATGATAATTCTTCTGTAATGCTTAAGGAGCACTATGCCTTTGCCATGTAGAATTGCCAAAACTGTGTACTGTGTGCGTTCGATGAAGACTACGTGAGTGGGGCAAATCGACCATGATAGTTCAAGGATGGTGCCAGAATAGCTTGGCGCCTGTAGGCGCCAAGCTATTCTGGCACCACCCTTGCACTATCATGGTGGATTTATAGATTGTTATGGTGTGTCAGGGCTTAATGTGCTAACTGTCAAAGCGAAGAGGTTTCAGGTAATAACACACTCCGGTGAAATTTGATCAGGTGAATTTTCAATTGAATGCTGGTCTTTCCGTCTGGACCCTACGGCTGCGCACAGAAAGTGCGAAATCATAAACCAGCAGATAATTACTTTCATTAATTCATGGAGTTTTGTGTTTGCTTCCTTTGATGAATTGTATATTTGTGCGGAGTTCTTAAGAGTCGCCCATTCGTCCCCCCTCCCGTCTGCAAATGACACAGATTCTCATGAGCCTCTGCTGCCGCAGGGGCTGACAAGAATCCATGCCACTCGCTGACTGAAAGCGGTTCCAGCTACTCCTTGACTCGGAGAGCGTTATTTTGGGTTAAACTCGCGCCTTTTGATCAAAGCAGGGATTTGTCAAGAAACTTTTCCGTTGTGTGTTTGGTGTTTTGAAACTGGGGCTTTTATTTCTTCAGTTAGAAATTGGTCAATCAACGTAATGACTGGCAAATAAACAGATGAGAAATGTGGCGGTTGGGTTTCATTTTTTTACTTTGGTTTCTGACTTTTGAGGAGAAATGGCGTCTCGAAATTCCAACATTGTGAAAAACATTTTGACTTTTGTATGACTCACTTTTGATGTGTCTAATTTGAGTGCTCCGAGTTAATTTTCTTTCGATCAAAATTCACCCGCTTTTCTGTTGTGAAGTTTGTTTTCAGTAGTTAGCCATCATGTTTACTTTCCTAATGTAGTTTGTGCCCTTTGCAATCATGATGATTAAAGAGAAAAAGAAAATTCAAATACAGTTAAGTTCGTGAGATGATGCTTTGAACTTTCTGTGGTTCATATGTTGCCTCATTTCAAACGTTCCGGAAAAAAATGAAAGGGGTCGGAAGGGTGGGGGGGGGGGGGGTTAGGGGAGAGAGAGAGAGAATAAGTTAATTTACAGATTCACCGTAAATGTTTATCTCTTTGTCTGTTCATTTTTCAACTTGACATACTTTCTTCTTTTTTATTTTTACCTCCCGCTGTTTACATCTCTTTTGGTCTGGATGTAGTTACTTAACATGAATTAAAAGAAACATTTGCACACAAGAATCAGTGAGTGGTCGGGGTCTACAACCTTCTTGATTTTGTTCGACTTATTCGTCTTATTGTTTTAACTCATTCTGGGACCACTTTAAGTACAAGGTACTGAGCGACCATTGTAGTTTAAGGGCTGTGCCAGAATAGCTTTGCACCTCCAGGCGCCAAGCTATTCTGACACCACCCTTGAACATCGGCGCTAAGTTATGACGTGAACATTGGCCGCGCGCTATTCTGGCCTGCCGTGAGATGGCCTTAGTCGCCTGCTCGGCGTTAAACACCAATAACCAATAACCAACCAGCTATCCTGGCACCGTCGTTAACCCTTTTAACCACAGGGCTGCATGTCACACATTATGGAAGGGTCACCTAACTCCTATGTACCAGTTGCAGAAGATGGATGGACCATGATAATTCAAGGGTACTGCCAGATTAGCTTGGCACCTAATGGCGCCAAGCTAATCTGGCACTACCCTTGAATTATCATGGTCGATTCATCTCCTGCTGTAGGGCGCCGGGGCTGAATGGGTTAAACTATCATCGTTGATATGTCTGCTGACCCGTAGCGCTGTCCACAGGAAAACTTCTAAATTGGGGAAAGTTGCCCCCCCCCCCCCTCCCCCTCGCCCCTCCCACCCCCCCCCCCTTTCCGGGCGCAGTGTTGTGAGAACGTGTTGATTCCTTACACTAATTCAAGCACCCTAGAAGTAAAGACCATTAACCTTCTGGCTGTCTAGCAGGAATCCCCTCGAGAAGGAGCGCTTCCGACAGCCAAAGGTTAAAGCTTATGTAAACGCTTGTAAAGTGCGGGCACACCACAATTAACCACGTACATCCTGATACGCTGTCCTATGAGAAGGATTTGACCATGATTAGTTCAAGGGTGGTGCCAGAACAGCTTGGCGCCCGGGGGCGCCAAGCTGTCCGGGCAGCACCCTTGAACTGTCATGGTCAGCCTATCGCCGGAACCGAAATGTAGCCTTTATAGGACAACTCGCTCATCTGAAGGAAAACAATCAAGCTCAGGATGTAATGGGTTAAGTTACAGACCTCAATCACCTGAACGTAGTCACTCTGTTGCCACCCCCCCCCCCCTCCCCGCCTGCCCCCAACCTTGTTACCTCGTCACCTTCTGCGCGTTGGTTTGTTTGCTTCCCTTGACAGAGGGTTTCTTTATTTGTTTGTTTTTTCTTCAACAGGCGATACAGCCTCTAAGACGCAAGCCGCTCACAACGGCGATGACAAGGACCAGGGGGGACCAGCAGTAACGCCAGTGTCAAGGTCAAGGCCGGAGTCGAGGTGCGAGGTCAAGGCCCACCCCGGCCTCGTGCTGTGCCCGCTGTGTCAGGATGAGTGCCAGGGCCTGTCCAGCCTGCAGGCTCACCTCTCAAGGTCACATAAGGTCACCCAGGAGGGTCTGCAGAAGCTCCTCATGATGGTGGACATTCCGCCCAACTCGGACCCGTCACCCCACGAAGGTCGCAGTGGCCCAACTACTGCTGCTACTACTGCAGCCACCGCTGTAACCACCGTCACTGTCACCAACAATAACAACATCCCTTGCAACGGAAATACTCAGACTCAGAATTCAACGCCAGCTGCAAAGACTGCAGTGTCGCCCTCTTGCACGCAAGCTGCGGTGGAGCCGTCGGTGACGAAAGGAGTACCAGTGTTGTCAGACCCGCCGTCTGTGCTGGATACCATGAAGGAGGACATGGAGTTCGACTTGGAGAGGATGGAGGTGGAGCATCACAAAATGGTTGTGGATGATGGTGAGTAGCTTTGGTTTTCCTTCGTTCTCTGCCCCACAGAGAAGGAAAAGACAGTAGGTCCAGTTTTGTGAACAGCGAGATTTTCAATGTATTACAATGACAATCTCGCTTTTCACAGGAATGGACCTACTGTCTGAGGACAGCAATGTTGATGGATGGGCGGGCGGGACAGGACACAGGGTGTGGCGTTGACGCTTCCCAGTCGTTGACCTCGTCCAACACACTCCCTCCACGTGTTACGGCCACAGGTGTTGGCACAATGAGAGTTACCATATGATGTAGAGATGGGTTGTCATAGTTCATTTACTTTACATTACATCAGAACCTGTTTTTATGACCACCCTATGGCTGATCACCTGTCATTAAAGACCATCATTTAGGTGACTGTGGCTGTAGCTGTGACTGTGGCTGTAGCTGTAGCTGTGACTGTGGCTGTAGCCACCTAAATGATGGTCTTTAATGACAGGTGACACTTCTTCGGCTCGACAGTACATCTCTCTTCAAACTCAGACCATTTTTTTCCTTGCAAACTTGGTGGTCGCCCTAAAGAGGCTCTGCGTTCCATTACATTACATCAGAACCTGTTTGAACGACCACCCTTATGAATGATTTTTTTTTTTTTGTAAACTTGGCTGCCGCTCCAAAAAGGTTCTACTGTCCATAACATTTATTACATTACATTTATTACATTAATTACATTTATTACATCATTAGTTCGCGTTTGTCGTTAGACACAGTGTAGAGAGGGCGTGCGCCATTTAGATTTACGGCATCAACTTAACCCATATCATACTGAGGCTAAAAGCTTCAAATTTGTACACTGCCATATATGCAAGCTACCTTATAGTACTTACAGATAAGGATATAGACCAATGGTTTAGTTCAAGGGTAGTGCCAGAATAGCTTGGCGCCAAGAGGTGCCAAGCTATTCTGGCACTACCCTTGAACTATTTTAGTCAAACTTATTTCTCACACTGGTGTATTCCGAATGATAAGGGTTAATCAACTTGATGACACGACATTTCGCTTTGTTTGGACGTAAAGGGAAAACTGGATTGGAGAGGAGACAAGATAGCAGTCAAACACCCCCACTTTCCTTATCAGGAGGCATAGATCCTCATTAACCTTCGCAGTTAGCCGGGGTTCACCAAGATCTTGAGGCTAGAGTTCCCTACTAACGTTTATTCGAGGGACGCGATCTGGGTTTTCGCAGAAGACCTTGGAAGCGATGCTATCTTTATCAAAGATTGAAGCAAATTTCACCCTCATTCGGAGAAAATATTTTCAATGGGCTTAGCAAGAGGCGTAGATCCTCATGAGCCCCCGCAATTGCCGGGACTCATGAGGGTCTATGCCTCATGCAGGTTGATCTTTGCCGCGAAAAAAAAGCCATTTGTATATGTCGATGTTTGGCTTTAGGCGATCGCTATTAGCATTTAAAATGACAGCTTCATCAGGCAGCTTTATGCGTGACGGCTTCATCAAGGTGTCAACTATTTACGTACACACGCACAGTTCCCCTTTATGTTTTGATGGAGAGATGGATCGACCGTGATAGCACACGGGCAGTGCTTAGTAGCTGCTGACGTAGTTTTGTCAACAACTTTGAATCATCATTACATGATTTATTTACAGCCGAATGTGGGTGTATTGCATTTGTTTCTTGACGGCATAATGGGTTTTGTGTTTGTTTTTGTTTTATTTATCTATTTATAGAAGGGACTTTTTAGGACGTGCGTATGTATGTATGTATGAATGTGCGTATGTATGTATGTATGTATGTATGTATGTATGTATGTATGTATGTGTGTGCGTATGTATGTAAACAAGAGAACCTCCAATATTTCTGCACACACAAGCTTGAAACGTGGCGAAATACTTTCTTAAGTGGGTGGCTAAGAGAGCCTCCGAGCACATTGTAATTGAATGTCTCATTGAAGACATAAACAACCGTTTATAGGAAGTCGGTTGAACCAGATTAGAGACCGTAATTTTTGTCATATTTACTTGAACTTGTGCATATAGCTAGTTTGGAAAAAGACATTGGATGAGTTCGTTAGCCAGCTTTGTATCCTTTCAACTTCTTTAGTAAAAATTAATTCTTTTCAGAAAAGAATTAAAACACACAAAAAAAATAATAACTTCTAGAGAAAGTCAGACAGTGGCGGTGACGTAAAAGAGGCAACTCCGTCACCACGCAGACACTGACATAATACTCTAAATATGACGTCATTCTCTCTCTCTCTCTCTCTCTCTCTCTCTCTCTCTCTCTCTCTCTCTCTCTCTCTCTCTCTCTCTCTCTCTCTCTCTCTCTCTCTCTATCTCTCTCTCTCTCTCACACACATACACAAACATGCGCGCATTTCCAGGAGGAATTGATCCTAGTGCGCCCTTCAGGCGTATGAGGATCTATGCCTCTTGGAGATGTTTGGAGCGCGCGCGCACGCACGCACTAACACGCATTCACACATCGACGCGCTTTCAGAAGAGCTTGCAGGTGACCCGTGTACTTAGTATATCATGGAGCTAGTTAAAGTCAATCTGCTTTCACACAAATTACAGCAAGACTGAAATTGTACCGTGAAGACTCATAACTGTCACTGCGTCACAATTTGGCAAATCAGGGATGACGGAAAATTAAGATTTTAACATTCACGATTTTCTGACAGTCACGGCGGCTCTATCTCGGCATCACGTGCGCCATAAACGTGACCGTGATGTGACGCAGTGTTGCGGTCAGATTGCAGAAGAATCCACGTGTATAATTTATCCCTGTCGTAATAGTCTGTCTTCCTAATAACATGTTCGATGGTATGTCATTTCCCTTTCGTTGATGTCGCGTCTGAAACCACTATACGCTGACCAACATTCGCGTCAACAACACCAATGAAATGGGACCCAAAAAATGGGCACAAAGACCACATGACCAACAAGAGACATAAATCCTCATGAGCCCCCGCGACTGCGGGGGCTCATGAGGATTTATGTCTCTTGCAGATGCTCCGGCGGTTAAGGGGTTAAAAGCTTCGAAAAAGGCGAGGACTTTCGCCCTTCTCCAAGCTTTTATTGTGGAAAATCAGTCACCAACCTTCGCATAGTTCTTTTACAATACAATACAATAATAGTTTATTAATCACACATGGGGGAATTCACTGTCTGCCCATACAACACATGGCATCATCATTCATTCATTCAATGAATTAAATAACCTATAACTCTCAGTTAAAGAGATGAACTGTAACAGACGTATTGTTACCTTTTTAACACTCTTGGCATCAGAAACACTTATGGTGGATTCCCTCTGTGCTTCTGGTGTCAGCAATGTTGCAGTGAACTACTGAATGGACTAGTATTAAACTACTAGAGAATGTTGACAGACACTATCTACTGATATTACTGTCGAAAAGGGTAACAGCCTGAGGGACAAAAGAGTTGGCATAACGTGATGTAGTACTTTTGGGTACTCGAAGTCTGCCACGTCGTTCGATACGTCTGCTGTCAAATTCATATCAAAGTGGATGTGTTTTGTCATCAAGAGTGTCAGCCAGTTTGTTCGTAATCCGTCTGTTGTACAGTGTGTCCAAACTATCCTGTGCCCTACCAGTCATCCCGCCCGCCGCTTTCCGGATTACTTTGTTAAGACGACCTTGATCTCTTTTACATAAATTTCTACCCCAGCACGGTCAGTCCAAAAGTGATGACAGTAGTTCGAGTGACCAGTCCGTGAATCTTCAGCTTTTTTCCCCCTTGATTAGTCACAGATGTCAACCCTACAAACTTCCTTCGTTTGAGTGGCACCGATGCGAGTTACTGCCAGTCAGCGCCACCAAGAGGCATAGATTCTCACGAGTCGCTGCGTCTGCAGGGGTGCGGTGAGAATCTGTGCCTCTTGCAGTTGGCTAGGTGGTTAGCTAAAGACTGCAACTGATTAGGATAGTGGTGGCGGACAGGTATAACGATCGGTGATTGGTGCTCACGGTTTGGGCGTTTTGTTTCAACTCCGCACGTGCCATTTAAATGTACTCGGAGTGTCGCCTTGGACGAGAAAAAAACTTTCTCAGCAATCTTGGTACAGGTAGCGTAAGAACCGTGCCAAGTTAGCAGACGGAGGACTTCTTCGGCTTTAAATGTGATTAGCCGCGATGGAATGGTTCAGAGGAGAAAGAAAAAAAAAGAGTTGTTGGCGGGAGGCGATTACTGTGGACGGACGTTGGAATATTTTCAGTCATTTGATGGCTGCCTGCCACGTGCACTGGGTGTACGGAGACCAGTAAACGATTTGAGAAGCTGTGAGAAGACGGCCGACAGTTTACTGTTCAATGTACTTTCACTCAGGTAAGTCACACGGAATATTAACTCAGTCGAGACGAACGGCATCCGGATACGCGGCTTAAGCCGCGTATCCGGATGCTGTTCGTCTCGGATGAGTTAACTTTTGACTGCTACTGACGATGTCATTCGACAGAAAAGACTCGTAACTATAGTTTTTAAACCCAAAAAGCATTAAGGTTTCGCCTGCAGGACGGACACATAACAATCTAAGTTCCTGCATATTAAGACCGGTAGGTTTAGTGCATGGTTGAGTGACTACAAAGAGCGCGGATACGGACGCTGTGTTGCATTATTACAATCACATGTTAGTTTGTATTATTACTGTGTGCTTGGAAGACCGATCCCCGTCATGATGCATGGCTGTGTGTGGCTTCGTCATCCAGGACGTGGTAGGGAATTCTTGCATCTAGCAGGTGACAGGGAGTTCGCTGCATTTAGAGTGACTACCTGTACAGTGTTTACAATGATGGATGAGTGACCATGTCAAACAGGCCCGTCAGGCCCCAGGCATGGGCCCACTCTAGTAGCAAAACGTCGTGGGTCCGAGGTTCTTTACTTACTCGGCAGGGACCAAGACCTATTCAAAACGAGACAATGACTGCCGCCACACCCAGTTATAGCTCCACCCCCATTGGCTTGCTTCAATGACCTGAGCAGGAAAAATCTAAAAGTGCCCATCGACATCACAAAACGAGATTTAGGAGTCGAAACGAGGAAATGGAAAACAGTGAACAAAGACATGAAGACGAAACTGCGTTAGAACTTGTTTTGAACGGCCACCCAGATGGAAGGGATCACCTGTCATTAAAGACCATCTTTCCGGTGACTGTGCCTGCCTGAATGATGATCTCGAATGACAGGTGACAAGTGTGGCTTAACGAGGCGTGAATTTTCATAGGACAGAAAGAGTAAGGGTCGCCAGAACAGTTGCATTTGAATTTGTCCATGACAGTAGGCAACATATATAAATACTGTACCTTGATACATATCGTATGTCGTGTGGTCGCTTCCATCCGCTGTGAGGCATAGAGTGTCATGCGACCCTGGGCTAGGTGGCGTGAGTGACCTTAGTCCTGCGTCACTCGTGCAACCGACACCTGCTGCTTCTAGCCTGCGCTTGCAAATTAAGATTTTACTGAGGGCCCTTGTAAACTTTCGTCTTTCTTCTCCGATGCTAATAACCCTTATCATTCGGAATACAACCAGTGTGTGAAATAAGTTTGACTAAAATAGTTCAAGGGTAGTGCCAGAATAGCTTGGCGCCTCTAGCCGCCAATCTATTCTGGCACCGCCCTTGAACTAAAGCCATTGGTCTATATCCTTATTTGTAAGTACTATAATGCAGTTTGCATATGGCAGTGTACAAATTGAAGCTTTTAGCCTCAGTATAATATGAGTTAATGGTCCGGCTGAATGGGTGATAAGATTCTTTACTTCGTGGCAGATGAAACAGGCTAGCTTGGGGTGCACATTCATTTTTTCCGTCTGGACCCTTTCTTTCTCTTGCATTCTCCACTGGTCGTTATCGTGCCAGCTACAGTACACGCTACTGCCAATGACCGATCACCGACCAACTATTGTGTTGCTGGACACCCCATTTAGCAAAAGCTTATCGGGTCTCTGTGGGTCACCGTTGGCCCGCGCGCGAGCCAGCGGTGACCAACAACGGCCTGACAACCTGTTCTATCTATCTATCTTCTTCCTTTTTTACGTCCCGCTGGCACGAATGTGATCGGGGAACAACCTGTTGCTTGTTGAGCAGGACTAAATCCTCGTTGGCAGGGATGGAGGGGGAGGCGGACTTTTGTTGTCGGGCATACTTGCGCGTACCGCTGATTGTGCGGTTAACTGCCCCTCGGAACAAAGCTACCCCCCACCCCCACCCCACCCCCATTCCTTTAGCACCTCCCTCCCGCCGAACACCCTATCCCTCTTCGCCTAAATCCCCACTTGTCAGCCCCTCCTTCCTCCCTCCCCCCCCCCCCCCCCCAAATCTCCTGTGTCGTATTCTGTCACTTGTGTCCAGTAAGACTATGGCCGGCGCTGAGTACAAGTCTGACCGCGCGACTCTCTGTTTTACGACTCCCCGTCGTTACTGTTCAAATTTACACTTCTGAAACAGATGGTTACGAAACGTTACACACAGATCTAGTTATGGTTCATTTACGCACAGGACAATCCAGTTCAGCACACGTCGTCTTTATACCAAGTAACCTGGGGGAAAAAAATACAAGGGTATCAGTACGAGAAACAGCCACAAATAGATTGACACGCTAACGGCAGCGCTGAATAAATAAGTACGATTACGCGTGTGCTTTTGCTGCGTGCCCAAACGGCTGTTAAAGTTCATTAGGTGTGTGGACAAGGCATAACAAAGACTAATGGTGCTGAAATGTGTCTTCAGATTTTATGGGTAATGTTACCTCAACTCATTCTACCCCAGACACACCACAGCGGGAAAAGGATCGACCATGATAGTTCACGGGTGATGCCAGAATAGCTTGGCGCCTATGGGCTTGACTGACTGACTGACCGCCTAGGGGCGCCAAGCTATTCTGGCATCACCCTTGAACTATCAAGGTCGATCTATGTCCTGCACTGCGCTGCAGTCTTCAGAGGACAGCGGCAACATTTGGGGATTTCGGTGTTGGATTACAATGAGTTAAGTCGTTGGTAGCCGTCGGTAGCGGTGTCTCTCGCCATGACTCCTGCAGGATGTTGTAGTCTCCTGCAGGAGTCATCGCGACAAAAAAAAAAAAAAAAAAAACCTCCACAGACAGCCAAAGGGTTGGTTACACATTGAAATTGAAGCTCGCAGTTGCCCAATTTTGGAGATGTCTTCTGCTTTTGGAAGGCAATGCAGTTCGCGAGGTAGATCGACCAAGGGAGTTGCCGGGAAAAAATGTGCCGTGTTGTCTTAGCATATAACCCATTGAGCGCTGACGCACTACAGTAGGAGATGGATCGACCATGATAATTCAAGGGTAGTGCCAGATTAGCTTGGCGCCTATCGGCGCCAAGCTAATCTGGCACTACCCTTAAATTATCATGGTCGATCCATCTCCTGCAACTGGTGCATAGTCATTAGATGACGCCTCCAAAATTAGTTGGGAAAAACGGCCGTCGGGGTGAATGAGTTAATGTGTCTATGCTAGTCTAGCACTAGTCGCACAGGACTGCCAGTGGCCGCTACTGTTTGTAATCCACGAGCCACGGCTACTGTCTTGCTATAACAGTACTGTGTCTGAAGGTCTGCCAGACTCCATCTGTTACTGTTCATAATGTGATAGCGCTGTGTCGAAATTTGCTACCGTTCTCTGCGGTTTGGGCTGTAGATGCTCGTGAGAATCCTACCCTCCTTTACTGTTGTTTTCAAACACTCGTGACGTCCGGTTTTTCTTGTCGTGAGTGGGTCACGCTTCACCGATCACGGAATTGACGAGATTAGCTGGCCGCAGCTTTCGTGGGCCGCAATGAAAAGACATTGGGGGTCAGCGGACCGTGGCTTTTGTGTCACGATGTTAATCAAGGCTGAGGAGTGGCCCTGCTCCCGTGCCCTTTCTTAAGTCGTCACTACCTCTCCCCGACCCGCCCCCCCCCCCCCCGACCCCCTCCACTCCTTGCTCGACCTAACCACACTGGTTATCTCTTACGACCCGCTCCGCACGTCCGTGTTGGGTGGGTCAGAGGAGATAACCAGTGTGCGACGGTGACCAACCTTGAACAACACACCTCCCTCGTTCTGTGACCTATGGAGGGTTTCCGTGCCATTGGCTGTCCCCCATACCTGATAACGTAATGATCATTGGGGGAGCGAGGAACACAGAAATCAAAGTCTCTTATCTTGCCCCTTGTAGCAGACGACGCAACGTCTGTATTTACCTTCGTCAGCCCTACGTGTCCACAGTCGCGCAAGTGCGTGCACGATTTCGTAGATTTCGTGAGACGCAGGTGTAGATAGGGCTCGGGGCAGGCATAGATCTTCCTGAGCCAACGCAGTTGTTCGTTATGAGCACCTGTGTCACTTCAAGTCAAAGGGGTTTTACAGCTTTGTTTGTGTTGGGCGAAAGTGGGGGGGGGGGGGGGGGGGGGGGTGTTGCGGTAAGTATTCATGTCGCACTAGTTGACAATAGCTTACTGGGACTGAGGGACTACCGTCCCTGAGTCCCAGTCAGTTACTGTTGGGTGCGGGGGGCTCTTGAGGATCTGTGCTTGTAGGTGTAAGGTTTTTGGCTGAGGGACTTGCTAACGATTCAGACGTAACATTACTTTGATGGTGCCCAATCAGTCGTCGTCATCTACAATGGCGCGTGAGCATCTATGCCTCTAGTAAACACATTTGCCGGAGACATAGATGATCATAACACCCCATAGTTGGATGGAGTTCGGCAGAGGGACTCGCTAAGAAGTCTGACGTAATGCTACTGTGACTCGCCCAATCACTTTTCTCCAATCAGCCCGTCATCTTACAACTAGAAAGGAGACGCAGGCACGTCGCAGGGACGGATGTTACGTCAGTTGTTGGGGGTTACGTCAGAGATATTAAGTCAGAATGTTTAGTCCACAAGCTAACCCCCTCTTTACTCTGCGCTGCCTCTTCTTCAGTCAAGAAGTTAACCCCTCCCCTCTGAGGAGCATTGTTACGTCAGACTCGTTTAGTCCACCTTCTGTTTCGTCAAGTTTGTATAGTCAGGAAGCCAAACCCCTCCCGTCAGAGTTTGGACAAAATTGTTACGTCAGACTCGTTTAGTCCACCTTCTGTTTCGTCAAGTTTGTATAGTCAGGAAGCCAAACCCCTCCCGTCTGAGTTAGGACAAAACTTTTTAGTCAAGACGCTAACCCCGCCCCTCTGAGGAGCATTGTTACGTCAGACTCGTTTAGTCCACCTTCTGTTTCGTCAAGTTTGTATAGTCAGGAAGCCAAACCCCTCCCGTCTGAGTTTGGACAAAATTGTTACGTCAGACTCGTTTAGTCCACCTTCTGTTTCGTCAAGTTTGTATAGTCAGGAAGCCAAACCCCTCCCGTCTGAGTTAGGACAAAACTTTTTAGTCAAGAAGCTAACCCCTCCCCTCTGAGGAGCATTGTTACGTCAGACTCGTTTAGTCCACCTTCTGTTTCGTCAAGTTTGTATAGTCAGGAAGCCAAACCCCTCCCGTCTGAGTTAGGACAAAACATTTTAGTCAAGAAGCTAACCCCTCCCCTCTGAGGAGCATTGTTACGTCAGACTCGTTTAGTCCACCTTCTGTTTCGTCAAGTTTGTATATCTGAGTTAGGACAAAACATTTTAGTCCACAAGCTAACCCCGCCCGGTCTGCTCTGCCGATCGGGCGGGGTTAGCTGGTGGACTAAACAAGTTTGAGGTAACACCCGTGCGATGGCCCCCGTCTAGCAGACAGGAGGGGTTTGGCTTGTGGACTAAAGAAGTTTGACGTAACACCATCGCGACAGTCCCCAATCAGCGACGAGTATGTGATTAGACTTTAGAGGGGACGCCAACCAACCCCACTCTTTTTCTCTTTCACTGCCACTCGCACGCCGGCACTGGGCACTGCTGAATAAACCCGTCCTGCCGGAAAGGATTCAGTTGAAACTTGAAACTTTCCCACCGAAACTACCTGTTCTTTTGCCATGGAATGGATGCAGGCAAAATCGAGAAATTTCTTTGCGAAGGTAAGCCGATTGCTTTTGTCAGCCTTTGCGCACAGGTGCGCTTTACCGGACACGCGAGTTCCGATGCCCACACCTTTAACACGTACACGTGGGTCTCCTTTAACGCTGGCTAATGTTGGAGTACATTTAGTTGCAACTTCCGCGCCGTGACACAGCCGTTGGTAAATTCCAGTAATGACTGCAGTATGAAATATGCTCAGTTGAGGTAGAGTTTAGTGGGTGTTCGTCAGTCTGTGGCGATCAAACTTGATGTTGAATATTTCGTTATCAAAGCTAGCTACGCTGCTTTCTTCAACGAAATCCAATGTTTGTCTTGTGTAATTACTGATATTCCAACCCTTTGGCTGGCGGTAGCGGTTGTCGTCGCGATGATTCCTTCATCGCGACAAAAAAAAAAAAAAAGTCGCTACCGACAGCTCAGGTTCAAACTCGTATAGTCACAATACCACTGTAGACCACCCCGTAAAGTCAACAAACAGTCCATTAAATTTTGTTTAAAAGTAAAACACGAGATTTGCCTCGTAGTGTGCACCGAAAATCTGGCCATGTTGTCTTCATGCGGCAGCACTGTCCTGTATACTGACAGCAACCGTAGTGCGACATCACGCCAGTCATTGGAAACACGCCACCAGGATTTGTCGTTGTTGTTGCTCATCTGTGTATTCGTGTTAACCCTGTCAGCGCCAACACCCCGCAGCAGGAGATGGCTTGACCATGATAATTCAAGGGTAGTGCCTGAAGGCGCCAAGCTAATCTGCCGCTACCCTTGAATTATCGTGGTCAAATCCACCTCCTGCATGTGGTACATAGTCGTTAAGTAACACTTCCAAAATACGGGAAATGCGCCCACGGTGCTGAAAGGGTTACAGATTACACGGTACAGAAGGTCATCGTATATCCAGCCATTCTGAAGTCGAATTTTTGGTTATTCTCCTGAGTTTGACATTGCTCGTGCAACAGTTAGGTGTGTTTTGGTTTGGTTTTTGTTGTTTTTGGTTTTTTTGCGGGGGTGAGGGGGTATCCTGCAAACCCACAGACCATATTGCAATTACAATGAGAAGGGTTAGGGCTTTCGTCGCTATGACTGTGGTTATTTCTTGGCGGGCTAGTCGTATGTAGCTGTGCTGTACCAGCGGGCTGTCATTTAGCGCCTTATAGCTTGTAACAGCCGTAAGGGCCAGAATCAGAGACTAGCACACATTGCAGCGGAAAATGGTCAGGGGCCAGTTGCATGAGTCAGCTTAGACCTGTGCCAGCCACTAAGCAAGTTGCTCCGCTGTAGCGGGGTTAGTGTTGTGGCGCTGCACGGGGCACCTTGCTTAGTGGCTTGCGTAGGAGGACTGAGTTTTCTCATGCAACTGTCCCCAGGATTTGAAGTTAATCACTAGGATTTGCCAGGCGCGTTCACCATGTGGGTTGGCGGCCATCCTTTGACTGTTGACAATAGATGTGTGGTTTTAATGACAAAAGGGGAGGTGGGCGAGCGTATCACCTTACAGGTGAAACAGGTAGCGAGCGTGTACCAGTAACGAGTGGCAGGTAGAGGCAACAGGTTTTCGGATTGTGTTATGGCAGACAGCTCGTCATCTGTCAAAGCGTGCGAGAACCCAGTATTACTTTGTAGTATTATCATTTATATTTGGGTTTAGAACAATTTTGCGTGGTGTGTAAACTGTCGTGGAATGATCAACCATTCGCGAGTATACCAGTAGTTCCTGATTAACATGGTCCCCCACCCGGGTCTGCCCTGGGGAACTTGGGTGGGGTTGACTACTTTTTAGTTCCCAGGGTCACCCTGGTCAGCCCCACAGGGTGGGTTTTACTTTACCCTCTATTCTGGGGCATGTGTTTCTGTCTACCCTTGGTCCATTCACCTTTATTTTCCTTTTTTAAACTCTCCCTACTGTCTGCGCTGCCTGTAGCTCTTGATATTGGACGTATGGTCTTAGCTTTATTTAGGCCCCATGTCGTAGGTTTATTTAACGTATTGGACCGGCTGGCGACATACATTCAATATTCTGTTGTTGGTTTGTTGTTTTTTTTTTTTTTTTTTTTGGTTTTTTTTGGTTTTTTTTTCACAAGCAGTGCAGGCACGTCCTGAGAAAGCCATGTTGATGTCGGGACGTTAAGCAATGTACAATCAATCAATCAGTACAGGTGCTAGGCAGGGCATTACACTATTATATGTCCCTCGTCCGACATCCTCCACCTGCAAGAGGCATAGATACTCATCAGCCCCTGCTTCACAGGGTGTGATGAGAATCTATGCCTCTTGCTGACAAGATTTGCTCCAGATGTTCCTCATTTTGAAGCTCTCATACCGGGTTACTTGGACGTCAGTCACGATGGTACACGCGATTGTTTAAATACGAGTGATTGAGTACAAAGCGTGTCATTGCGCCGTGAACTCACCAGACCGTGTCCCCCGTGTTTACAAAACTACATCCCAGTGCCTTTCCTTGTCCCCGCCGTATTCATGGGTGATGATTCATGACGGCCTCTTGCAAGTCCAAGGTCAGATGGGTGGATAGTTTAGAGGTAGTGCCTGGTTCGCTTGGCGTGGCCGACTTGAAACTTTTTGCGAGCTCGGCGTCAGTTTGATGAACTCCGTTAGTTCAAGGTTAGCGCCTGCCAGGACGCGTCTGTTCAGACTCCCAGCAAATCAGACGCTGTCCTTGAGCTTTCATAGTCCGATCCGTCCCCGTCAACTTCCGACGGAAATGCTCAGTTTGGTTTTAAAAAGGAAGCGCGAGAGGTGGCCGTGGCAACTAAAGGGTTAAGACCATACTGTGCAAAATAGATGCATAGCTCTTTCTCTCGTCAACGAACGAACGACACTTTATTTTCCAAGGATTGAGATATTAGGCGCGCAGGCCTTTCTTACAATCTCTCCTTGCTAAGCTACTTAAAAATACAAGGAACATCAACCAAACAACAAAAACCAACTAGATATAATCATCACACACACACACACACACACACACACACACACACACACACACACACACACACACACACACACACAATATCATTGGCTAGGCCTCCGCCTTTTTTGTTTGTTAGATTTTGCTTTTGGCACGATGGTTTTAACCATTTGGCTGTAGGTAGCGTTTTTTGTCGCGATGATTCCCTGCGGGAATCATCGCGACAAAAACCGCTACCGACAGCCAAAGGGTTCACGTTGACAAACTGTTGTGATCATGGCGTTACACACAACACTGGAGTCCTTTTTAAAGAGGACAGCCGCCTGCTGGGTTTCGGCCGTCCCGTTGATTTTTAAGCGTTCAGTGATTTCCATGCGTGTTGGTTTTGGTTTGATGGTCGTGTGTTGACGTGGTTCGTCTGCGTTCGCCCTACGCCGCGTGGCTTATGGGCCTACAGTCTTTTGACAACCATTTGTAGTTTTGGCGTAGGACAACAGTATTTATATGTGAAACTTTAAAAGAGTAAAACCTGTTTTGAGCCACCACCTTTTTGTGCAAGAAAACGTGGTGTCAAAAGGCAGGTGCTGTGCCAAGAAAAGGTCCGCGGTTGAAAGCGTGAGGAGAACCCATCATCTAGGTGGCTACATTGATCCATTGAATGGTCTCTCCGTCTTAAGGGTGGTCGCTTAAAACAGGTTCTGTTTTGGTCTGGACAAACATTCTACAGTTTTGTTGTAGGAGTTTAAGCCCGTACACATGTGTTATTGTCTTTTTTTTTACAGGCGACAAATCTGTAGAACGTCAGTAGCCAGACGGTCTCCCAAGCCATAAGCCTGGCATAAGTACTTCCTGTCTTGGGATGCAAAAGTAGCTAGCATCTGAAAGTAAGAGGCATAGATTTTCGTGAGCCCCTGCAGTTGCAGGGGCTCATGAGAATCTATGTCTCTTGCAGATGTCTCAGACTGAATGAAGTGTTGATAATGTGTCTACCACAGTCGCAGAATGAACGGAATTATCTTGTTCGATTGGAGCAGATCTCTGCCAACAAGAGACATAGATTCTCATGAGCTGCTTCAGGGGATTATGAGACTCTATGCCTCTTGCAGATGAAGTGAGTCCAAGGGGCTGGTCGCACTTTTAATTGGCTTTGGTAACTGAGAAAAAAGAAGTGGAAAGTTTACTTTGTATTGCAGTCGTATTGGCTTACAGTTACGTGTGTGTCACAACAGGCTTCGCTTGTCCATTGTCCGTTACTTTTGTCCAGGTCTTTTCTCTTTTGATCTCATTCCGTACCCCAGACACACCACAGCAAGATAAGGATCGACCATGATAGTTCAAGGGTGATGCCAGAATAGCTTGGCGCCTGTGGGCGCCAAGCTATTCTGGCATCACCCTTGAACTATTACGGTCGATCTGTGTCCTGCATTCAGAGAACAACGGCAACATTTGGGGATTTCGGTGTTTGGGTAGAATGAGTTAAGCAAAGACAATGCAAGATACCTCATTAACCCTTTGCCGCGTGTGGGTAACAGTTGGAGTGGCGATGATTCCTACAGAAATAACAACACCCCGACAGACATCCTACAGGACTCATCGCGACTCAAACTGCTACCAACACCCAAAGGGTTAATCATTTGTTTATTGAAAATAGTTTGAATTTCATTTTTTGTTTATTTGTTTTATTTCTACTCCTATTTCAGAAATTCTTTCTGTTTGCTTATTCTGTTGTGTTGGACATCAAGATAAGTTCATATTTTGTGTTGAGTTTAGGTTCCCCTTGTAACAAAGTAGCGGGACTATTTCAGCCGCATTCTGACTGTTATTTCTTGTTGTGTGTCCAGCAGTGGACGGGACGGTGGGAGACAAGGCGGAACCAGCCGAGGACCAGTACCGATGTCAGATCTGCACACGTACGTTTCTCAACATCGACTCGCTGTATGCCCACCAGAATGAGCTGGGGCACTTGGAGCTCAAACAGACACCGCGCGGCCCCGGGTACCTGTGCTGGAAGAAGGGCTGTAACCAGTACTTCAAGACGGCACAAGCTCTGCAGGTGCACTTCCGTGAGATCCACTGTAAACGCAATAACGTGATCGCAGGTGGGGAGCATAGCGGACCCTTGTATAAATGTGGACAGTGTCCGATATCCTTCAGGACTGAGAGCAAGCTTCAGATGCATAGTTTGTACCACGTGGCCAAAAGCTTTACACAATGCAGTTTGTGTCAGGCCACTCTTTCCTCACTACAAGCACACAAAACTCACATCAATGAAGTGCACTCGGACCTTGGCGTTAATGAGCGAGATGGCCTGGTTAAGGTGGTCACTAACAAATGGATCCTGTTGTGTAAAGCTCCAGGTGGTGAGGCCTTCCTGACCATGTTTCTAGGCTGTGAGTCTGACTCCATCAGCAACACGACTGACACTGACAGCAACAAACCCACATTACCTCATGTTCTGTGTGAAGATAACTCACAAGACAAACCTGTGTCCAAGCAGAAGAGCGTTGACGGGAAGAAGGCTGCACCCAAGCAGGACATGCAGGAGGAAGTACCAGGCGATGGTTTGACTGATGGTGTGGACAAGATGGACGTGGATGAGGAGGCAGAGCGGCTGGAGAAGAGTTTTCCGGACCAGGCGTCGTTCGAGGACTTCATCAACTCTCAGGCCATGGCCGAGGGAAACTTCGAGGACCCAGGGCGCAAGTTCAAGTGTCACCGTTGCAAGGTGGGCTTCACCAGGCAGAGTTACCTCACTGCACACAACAAGACCGCCCAGCATCGCCGCGGTGACAAGGGGGGCTACTCCGTGGAGCGCTACCTGGACCCAAGCCGGCCGTACAAGTGTGATGTGTGCAAGGAGTCGTTCACACAGAAGAACATCCTGCTGGTGCACTACAACTCCGTGTCTCACCTCCACCGCTTGAAACAGGCTGCCCATCAGGGGACTCTTCCCACCACTGTCATCTGCACCTCACCCTCACCCACACCTCCAATCAACCACACATCCTCCATCCCCATCACCACCAGCACTGCTACATCCACCACCACAAACAGCACAAAAGCAGAGGCAGCCACCACCACCACTACTACCACCACTGTTGACCGTAAGCCGTACAAGTGCAACATCTGTAAGGTGTCGTACGGCCAGGGGAATCACCTGGACAACCACATCCGTGGCGCCCCCCACCAGAGTCGAGTGGCACGTATCCACGAGCTGGTCATGGCTGGCCAGATCAACATCAACCAACCACTCATTGAGCAGCCTGAGACGTTGGCTGAGCAGCAACAGCTGCAACAGATGCAGCAGCTGATGATGGAGGCCATGCAGCAGCAACACCAGCAGTTGAGTGCTGACTGTCGTGCTCAGCTGAACGCGGCAGTCAGCACCCAGTCTCTTGTGTTTGGGGCGATGGTTCCCGGTTTGAACTCTATGCCCATGCTTCAGTCCATGGCCCAGTTCCTACCCCCATCCACCACCGCACTTTTCAGCCCCACCACTGCAGCTCTTGCATCCTTCGCACAGGCCGCCGCCGCTCACGAGGCAGAATATGCAGACCTCAAACACCACCGGGACAGTTCTGCTGGGATTAAAAACAATGCCGAGCGAGAACGCCTGCACAATTCTGATTATTCTGATGGACAGAGGTCATTCAAGTCTGAATCAGACAGTTTTGTCAAAGCCCTGGCAGCCAGCATCAAGAAGGAAATAGAGGATGGAAGTGATGGTAGACGGATGATGAATGGATCATCGGACACCCCACCCATGAGTCTCAAGTCGGAGATGGCCACAAACACTATAGAAGGTGCTCCCCAGTTTGCACGCTCAGATCAGCCATCCAACCCTACCCTTGCTGCCTCCATTCCCATCTTTCCTGCTAGACCTAGGGGATTTATGGGAAGGTTCAAGCCACAGATTCACCGCAACCTCCTGGAAAACATTGGCTTTGAGTGTGTGATGCAGTTTAACGAATTCACACAGTCAAGGAAGAAGGACAAGGCTAAGGAAGGTGAGAAAGACAAAGATGGAGAGAAAGAGGAGAAAGATGAAGAGAAAGATAAGGAAGGAGAGAAGGCCGAAGAAGCTGAGAGGGTTGTGGAAAAAGAAACGGCCGAGTCGGGAGAAGCTGCTTTGAAGGCGGAGAAGGAAGATGAGCGAGGGAACAAGGTAGATGTGCCAGAGATGCTCAACAAGGCACAGTGCCAGATTTGCGGCATCAAATTCTCCAGTGTCTTTGTCCTAAAGGCCCATGAGGAGGAGGTTCACCGGCTGTTGGTTCACATCAATGTGGTCGAGAACTTCGGGGAGAAGTTTAAGGAGGACATGGAGAAGAAGTTGCCCAAACCAGACCCAGAACCCATACCCTCCTCCACCCCACAACCCGTACCCCCTACCCAGCCCACATACACTACCAGCACCACCACCATGGCCACCGCCACAACCACTACTGACAAAACAGCCACAAGTAAGGCATTGAGCAATGAGATGCCCCCGCCCCCACCTCCCCCACCACCCCAGCTGCCATCGCCGTACGACATGGCCCAGATGATGCCGATGCTAGGGATGATGCACCCTATGCAAATGCCCATGAATCTGGTCTCCCTTGGCATGCAGTCCTCCCTCATGTCCATGATGCCTGGCGCTTCCATGGACATGCCTGTCAACTTCCAACTGCCACTGGGCATGATGGATCCGAACCTTGTGACCACCCAGCAGCAGATTCAGCAAGCAGCCGCTGCTGCACAGAACCAGAAGCGTGTGCGCACCAGGATCAGCGATGACCAGCTGAAGGTTCTGCGCGCCCACTTTGACATCAACAACTCACCCAGTGAGGCACAGATCAACCTGATGACTGACAAGACCGGCCTGCCCCAGAAGGTCATCAAGCACTGGTTCCGCAACACTTTGTTCAAGGAGCGTCAGCGCAACAAGGACTCGCCATACAACTTCTCCAACCCCCCATCCACCACCATCGACCTGGAGGAGTATGAGAAAACTGGCAAGATCCCGCAGGTGAAGATTGAACCGAGTGACGATGATGAGGAACCACCACTGCAGCCACAGATCAAACAGGAGGAGGGGGAGATGGACACCAGACAGGAGTTACCTCTGACCCCTGTCCCAAATGTTGATGCTGTGCCAAAACTAGAGCCTACTGATGACCGCCGTGAGCAGGAGAGCCGGTCCAATGCATCCTCTCCTTCCAACATGTCTTCCATCCCCTCCACCCCCACCTGCTCCGCTCCTCCCACCCCCACCCCCACCTCCACTCCTGGCAGTATGCTGGACTCCCATATGGCCATGGCTGCTGCAGCGGCGGCTGCCCAGGCGAGCATGAACAAACGAGCCAACCGGACACGCTTCACTGACTTCCAGATCAAGCAGTTACAAGATTACTTTGAGCAGAATGCCTACCCTAAAGATGATGAGTTGGACCACTTGTCTCGACTGCTCAACCTCAGTCCTCGGGTGATTGTTGTCTGGTTCCAGAATGCCAGGCAGAAAGCACGCAAGATCTATGAGAACCAGCCAGCGGTCGGGGAAACACCACAGAAGGATGCAAACTCTCCATTCCAGAGAACCCCCAGCCTGAACTACCAGTGCAAGAAGTGTAGTGCCGTGTTCCAGCGCTACTACGAGCTCATCAAGCACCAGAAGCGACCATGTCTGTCGGAGAACAACAACAAGCCGCTGTCCTCATACACTGACGATGACAGCTTCTCCAGCAGCGCCTCTTTCGATGACTCCTGCCTCTCCGACTCCATGAACGCCTCCAACTTGTCGTTCACATCACAGAAAGATTCTGCGCCTCCCAACATGTCAGCTGCATTCAGGTGTGACAAATGCAGTGCCAGTTTTAACCGCATCGACCTGTGGCAGGAGCACCAGAAGGTGCACAACCTGACCACTACGCTGTTTCCCCCCTTCAGCTCCTCCAGCGCATTTGGCATGCTGCAGACCCTCGCCCAGCAGGAGGACAGCAAGAGCTCTGTAGCCACCACAACCTCTGTCACCACCGCACCAAGCACATCCCCGACTTTATCACCAATCAAGCGGAAATTGGAGTGTGAGGATGAAAAGCTGGATGACCAGCCGCGAGACAAGCGCCTGCGCACGACCATCCTGCCGGAGCAGCTCGACTACCTGTACCAGAAGTACCAGGTGGACTGCAACCCTAGTCGCAAGCAGCTTGAGTCCATCGCCGCCGAGGTGGGGTTAAAGAAACGTGTGGTGCAGGTTTGGTTCCAGAATACACGGGCACGTGAGAGGAAGGGCCAGTACCGTGCCCATCAGCAGCTCATCCACAAGCGCTGCCCCGTCTGCCGTGCACTGTTCCGGGCCAAGTCAGCCCTGGAGTCACACTTGGCCACCAAGCACCCTGAGGAGATGGCCAAGGGCGACATCAGCGTTGACGCCATCCCTGATGCTGCCATGGAGAGCCCGCAACCCGCCCACACCCTACCCTCCACCTCCACCACTCCCCACACCCCTGCCACCGACATCAGCAACATCCTGTCCCCCACCAATGTGCAGCCCTACCTGTCCTTCAGCCTCTCCCTCGGCTTCCCCCCTGCTGTGCCCACAGACCCCACACTGCAGCTGTCCATGAAACAGATCTATGAAGACTCGTACAAGAAGTACATCAGCGAGCTCAGCGCCAGCACCCACACACCACCCAAGTCCACACACCACCTGATGGAAACACCCAGTCCATCCAGGTATGTCAAGCCAGAGAAGCGCCCGACACCGACAGCCGCCTCCACTTCCAGCATGGACGACGACGCCCCACTGGACCTCAGTATCCCCATCAAGCCCACCACCAGCAGGACCAGCAGTGGGAGCAGTTCCACCCCCGGGGCCAGCGCCTCCACACCCGGGACCAGCACCTTTCACCACAGCACTCCCAGTCACACAGCCCAGTCCTCATCATCGTCACGCTCCAGCTTCATTGAGCGGGCAGACCGTGAGTTTGAGCGTCATCGCCAGAACAGTCACAACGAGTCATTTTCTGAGACACACTCTGACTTGGCGGACAGCGAGTACCAGTCAGAGATAGGCAGCAGCCCCCCGTCGCCCAGGTCTTCCAGCGGAGGTCTGCCACAGATCCAGAACAAGCGCTATCGCACCCAGATGACCAGTCTGCAGGTCAAGGTCATGAAGACGCTCTTTGTGGATTACAAGACGCCCACCATGTCCGAGTGTGAGCTGCTGGGTCGTGAGATTGGTCTGCCCAAGCGTGTGGTGCAGGTATGGTTCCAGAACGCACGCGCCAAGGAGAAGAAGTCCAAGCTGAGCATGGCCAAGACATTCGGCAGCGACATGGACTTCCCCAAGACGCCAGAAGAGTGCAACCTGTGCAGCTTCAAGTACTCACACAAGTTCACCGTGCAGGATCACATCTTCACCAAGCGGCACATTGACAATGTCAGGACGTACCTCCAGTCACAGTCCGACGCCGAGCGAGAGATCTCAGAAACGGCCAGTGTTTCTGGCTTGCTGCGCCAACAACAGTCACGGGAGATGGACCAGGCTCGCAAAATGTGGGACAAAACATCCCCATCATCATCACAACACATGGCTCAGCTACAGGGACTGAACGCAGCCGCTGCCTTCGGTCTGCCTGGTGAGTGATTGTTCTTCACACAATTCCAGTATCCACAGCATTAACATTTGTAACGCTTTCAGCAGTTAACACATCAAGTCCTGATCTATTAGTGTTGGATAGCTTGGTGTCACACTGCCCTTGAACTATCATGGTCGATCTACTTCTCACTGTCGGGTGTCAGGGCTGAAGGAGGTAACCGTTGGATGCAGGGGCCAGTTGCAGGAGTGAGTTTAGTCCTGTGCCAGCCACTAAGCAAGGTGCTCCACTATAGTGGGGTTAGTGTTGTGGCGCTATAGCGGAGCATCTTGCTTGGTGGCTGGCGCAATCTAAGATTACTCATTCATTTGCAACTGGCCCCAGGATGTCAAAAAGCACCAGACCTTTTTTCTTTCTGTATGGCCTAGTACACAGAGGGCCACCAGACCGATGTCGGCCACATTCAACTTGCACACGGCTGTTTTGGAGAGCAGTTGACTCTTCTATTTATTTTTTATTTTTAATTTAAAAATTTTTTTACTGTTATTTTTAAATTTCTGCTTATTTTTGGGTTTAACTCCCATTTATCTCAGGACTATGAGAATGGAGATTTTCAGGGCACTGTAAGTGTCAGTTATCATTAAATTTGTGATTTTCAGGGCACTGCAAGTGTCAGTTATCATTTGTGATTTTCAGGGCACTGCAAGTGTCGGTTATCATTTGTTTATCACTCCGTGAGCTCACACTTACAGCTTGCTTGTAACAAACATTTCGCATTTCAGGTGTGAACAGCCCGTTTGGACTGGGTGCCATGCCACTGATGTCGGAGTTGGCCGCAGCAAGTGCAGCCAGCTCCAGTGTAGAGAAAAAGTCACAGCCGAAAGGAGCAGCGTCGGACAAGGACAAAAAGAGTGAGAGTGAGTTTACCTGTCTTAGTTACAAAGTGCCGCACAGGTGAAAGAGAACAGCAGTGGTATTTAGTTCACCGCGAGTCTCGTAACTGCTTGCAAAGAGACGATTTTTGGAAATTAGAAGTACGTCCAAATTGCTCATTTCAACAAAAACAGTGCATTAAAAGCCCAGACTTTTAATCCACTGTTTTCGTCAACACTAGCAATTTTGACCTGCTTCAGGTTTCAGAACGTCTATTGCTGCTGAGCTGTTCAGTTTGGTGATTTGCCAGAAAGTTCAAAGTATTTTTCCACATGAAAAATTTATAGAGTTTTTAAACATATGAAAATAGTAAGTAGTGTAGATCCAAATACTGCTTAGATTCTCACAGTTAAATCTACTGTTTTCAAAGAGAATCACTGTTGCACATGGTTTGAGGAATGCTTGCCCATGGCGTACCAGGACTAAGGGCCATGCCAGAAAGCATCCATTCATTTCTGTTTATGTCTACAGAGCTAGAAAGCATTTTTACATTTCTGTCTCTATCTACAGAGCTAGAAAGCATTTTTACATTTCTGTCTCTATCTACAGAGCTAGAAAGCATTTTTACATTTCTGTCTCTATCTACAGAGCTAGAAAGCATTTTTACATTTCTGTCTCTATCTACAGAGCTAGAAAGCATTTTTACATTTCTGTCTCTATCTACAGAGCTAGAAAGCATTTTTACATTTCTGTCTCTATCAACAGAGCTAGAAAGCATTTTTACATTTCTGTCTCTATCTACAGAGCTAGAAAGCATTTTTACATTTCTGTCTCTATCTACAGAGCTAGAAAGCATTTTTACATTTCTGTCTCTATCTACAGAGCTAGAAAGCATTTTTACATTTCTGTCTCTATCTACAGAGCTAGAAAGCATTTTTACATTTCTGTCTCTATCTACAGAGCTAGAAAGCATTTTTACATTTCTGTCTCTATCAACAGAGCTAGAAAGCATTTTTACATTTCTGTCTCTATCTACAGAGCTAGAAAGCATTTTTACATTTCTGTCTCTATCTACAGAGCTAGAAAGCATTTTTACATTTCTGTCTCTATCTACAGAGCTAGAAAGCATTTTTACATTTCTGTCTCTACAGAGCTAGAAAGCATTTTTACATTTCTGTTTCTATCTCATCATCATCATCATCATCAGTCCCTTGCCCGAACTGGGCGTTGGGGGGACTGAAAGACAGCAGCAACAGACAGTGCTCTCCACCGAGTTCTATTTTGGGCGGTGGCAAGCAAGTCTGGCATCTCGAGTTCGGTCCATTCTTTTATGTTTGCGATCCAACTCTTTCTCTGACGACCTCGCCGACGACTTCCTTCGAGAGTGCCCTGGAGGATAGTCTTGGACAAGGTGTTGTGTCGGGTCACGTGGCCAAACCAAGCAAGCTTGCGCCGTTTCACGGTTGCCAGAAGGGGTTCATGTGGGCCCACCAGGGAAGTGACGATGCTCCGTACATATTCGTTGGTCTTGTGCTCGCGGTACGAGATGCGGAGCAACTTCCTCAGGCACTTGTTCTCAAAGGCCTGGATTTTCTTTTCTGAGTCTGCAAGCAGTGTCCAAGTCTCACAGCCGTAGAGTAGAATAGACACTACGAGGGACTTGTAAAGCCTGTACTTGATGGTGAAGCTGATGGAGTTACTTCGCCATAGCCTGTCCAGCCTGGCCATTGCGGATGTTGCTGTACCTATCCTGATACGGATCTCTGCTATGCAACTACCGTCTTTGGACAGGGTGGCTCCCAAGTACTTGAAGCTATTGACCTCTTCTAGCTTCTGGCCGTTCATGTGAATGTTGCTGCTGCTGTCGCTTATGGTGTTGATCATCACTTTGCTTTTATCCGTACTGATCTCCATGCCATAAGACCCTGCGCTAGTTGAAAGTTTGTCTGTCAGGTTTTGGAGCTCACTATTGCTGCCTGCCATGAGGTCAATGTCGTCTGCGAATCGAAGATTGCACAGGGATCTGCCACCAATAGAGATTGAAGTATGGTGGTCGTGGAGGGTTTTCTGCGTGATCTTCTCCAGGAATATGTTGAAAAGGACAGGAGAGAGCAGGCATCCTTGACGGACACCGATCGTCGTCCTGAAGAACTCGCCTGACTGATTGTTAAGTAGAACCGCGCTGCAGGCGTTCTTGTAAAGCGCTTCTATCATTTGGATCAGTCCCTCCTCTATGTTGAACGATCTCATGACTTGCCAGAGTCCGTCGTGCCAGACGCGATCAAATGCTTTCCTGAAATCAATGAAGTTGTGGTAGAGTTCGCGCTGATGCTGCAGATGTTTCTCGATCAGGACGCGGCAGTTGAAAATCTGCTCTACAGTGCTTCTTCCAACTCTGAAGCCAGCCTGTTCTTCTGCCAGCAGTTCCTCGGCGAAAGTTTTGAGGCGGTTGAGAATGATTCTAAGCATTACTTTGCTAGGGTGACTTATCAGACTGATAGTTCTGTAGTTCTGGCACTGTTTCAGGTTTCCTTTCTTGGGGAGCGGGATCACAGAGCTAGAAAGCATTTTTACATTTCTGTCTCTATCTACAGAGCTAGAAAGCATTTTTACATTTCTGTTTCTATCTACAGAGCTAGAAAGCATTTTTACATTTTTGTCTCTATCTACAGAGCTAGAAAGCATTTTTACATTTCTGTCTCTATCTACAGAGCTAGAAAGCATTTTTACATTTCTGTCTCTATCTACAGAGCTAACAAATGTTCACTTCTGTTTCTGTCTACAGAGCTAACAAATGTTCACCTCTGTTTTGTCCACAAGACAAAAAGCAATCTTACATTTCTGTTTCTGTCTGCAGCGCAAAAAATCAGCAAGGAACAACAACAGCAAGAGCAGCATCTCCAGCAGCAACAACAACTGTCACAGCAGCAGGCGGCGGAGCTGGCACAGATGATGGCTCTGGGCGGCTACCTACCGGGCATGGATCCGACCTATCTCTCTTTCATGTACTCCGGCCTGCCTGGATATTTCCCAGGGATGGGAGCCATGCCTCTCCTGCAGCCAGCGCTCTTGCCTGGTGAGCAAGCTGAGATCGGTTTAGGGGGCCAGAAATCCCACCCTCATCCCATGACTATAAACAGCCAAAGAAATCGCCCCGCACACCCAAACAAGACCTAAATGAAACCCAGCATATTGAAAATCGGTAGGACCTATCTCAAGGAAAATTTGGCCAGATTTCTTTTTCTCTGCATCCAGATTCATTTTCTTTTGATCATTTGCTATTCCTTTCTCCGTATCATTGTTTATTTGTTTGTGCGTGCCTCGTGCTGGTTTTGTCCGCTGAAGGCCTGGAGCGTGTGTCACCTCACTTTCAGTCATGTGACTGTCCAGTCAATCCCAGGGTTGTATTTCCCAAATTTGGAGGTGTTGCCTAACGACTGTGTACCAGTTGCAGGAGATGGATTGACTGATAATTCAAGGGTGGTGCCAGATTAGCTTGATCCCTGAAGGTACCAAGCAAATGTGACATAACTCTTGAATTATCATGGTCAATCCATCTGTAATTGTATTGACTTAGGGCTAAGTGGGTTAATTACAATAGGTAAATACTGTGGAACCTGTTTAATTACAATAGGTAAATACTGTGGAACCTGTTTAATTACAATAGGTAAATACTGTGGAACCCGTTTAATTACAAAAGGTAAATACTGTGGAACCTGGTTAATTACAATAGGTCAATACTGTGGAACCTGTTTAATTACAAAAGGTAAATACTGTGGAACCTGTTTAATTACAATAGGTAAATACTGTGGAACCTGTTTAATTACAATAGGTAAATACTGCGGAACCTGTTTAATTACAATAGGTAAATACTTCGGAATCTGTTTAATTACAAAAGGTAAATACTGTGGAACCTGTTTAATTACAATAGGTAAATACTGTGGAACCTGTTTAATTACAATAGGTAAATACTGTGGAACCTGTTTAATTACAAAAGGTAAATACTGTGGAACCTGTTTAATTACAAAAGGTAAATACTGTGGAACCTGTTTAATTACAAAAGGTAAATACTGTGGAACCTGTAAATACTGTGGAACCTGTTTAATTACAATAGGTAAATACTGTGGAACCTGTTTAATTACAATAGGTAAATACTGCGGAACCTGTTTAATTACAATAGGTAAATACTGCGGAACCTGTTTAATTACAAAAGGTAAATACTGTGGAACCTGTTTAATTACAATAGGTAAATACTGTGGAACCTGTTTAATTACAATAGGTAAATATTGTGGAACCTGTTTAATTACAATAGGTAAATACTGTGGAACATGTTTAATTACAAAAGGTAAATACTGTGGAACCTGTTTAATTACAATAGGTAAATACCACGGAACCTGTTTAATTACAATAGGTAAATACTGTGGAACCTGTTTTGGGGGCAAGGAAAGACGTGGCCTTGAAAGGCAGGTGCTCTGTCAGAAGAATTCTGGAAGGGCAGAAAGTGTCTGGAAGGGCAGAAAGTGTCTGGAAGGGCAGAAAGTAGGGCAGAAAGTGTCTGGAAGGGCAGAAAGTGTCTGGAAGGGCAGAAAGTGTCACCGGTCATTAAACACCTTCATTTCAGTGGCTACAGCCACTCACTTCTACCCCAACACCGAAATCCCCAAACTTTGAAGTTGCCCTCTGAAGGACTGTACTTCCATTCTAGAGACAGATCGAGCATGATAGTTCAAGGATGGTGCCAGAATAGCTTGGCGCCTCTGCATGATAGTTCAAGGATGGTGCCAGAATAGCTTGGCGCCTCTGGGCGCCAAGCTATTCTGGCACCACCCTTGAACTATCATGCTGGACAAATGTCTTGCTGTGGCGTGCCAGGGTTGAATGAGTTTATGATGGTCTTATATGACTGGTGATCTTTCGTAAGGGCGATCGCTAAAACAGATTCTGCTGTATGTAGTAGCATATGTGATTTGAGCCGCATGGTCCAAAATCAGAGACCTTCCTGAACTGCAGCATATATTGTTAATGTTAGATGTTCGCTTTCTGCATCAAATGCATACGATAACATTCAGACAGTAGTTTAACGCATATCAGTCCCTAGTCCCTACAGCAGGAGATTGATTGACCATGATAATTCAAGGGTAGTGCCAGATTAGCTTGGCGCCTGAAGGAGCCAAGCTAATCTGGCACTACCCTTGAATTATCATGGTCAATCCACCTCCTGCAGCTGGTACATAGTCGTTCAGTAACACTTCCAAAATTTGGGAAAAGCAGCTGTGGGGCTAAAAGGGTAAAATTGTTACTGTTTTAATATTAATACAGAGATATCATACTGAAACACAAGTTAATACTAATACAGAGATGTCATACTGAAACGCATGTTAATACTAATACAGAGATATCATACTGAAACACAAGTTAATACTAATACAGAGATATCATACTGAAACACAAGTTAATACTAATACAGAGATATCATACTGAAACACAAGTTCAGAATAGTGACTGCGATGTGTGAGCTAGTCTGTAATTTGTTAACTTTTTTAGCTCAAAGGTCCAAAGTACAGACCAGTGCACAGTTTACACTTTATTTCAAGTCCACGATAAGAATTGTTGACTTACTATATGTAGGTCGATTGAGCATGATAATTCAAGGGTAGTGCCAGATTAGCTTGGCACCTGAAGGCACCAAGCTTATCTGGCACTGCCCTTGAATTATCATGCTCAATCAATATATCGATGTCAATCAATTTAAAATGCTGATTTATATCTGCCTGGTTTCAGGAGCAGAACATCTGATGGCGTATGACCCCCTGTCCTACGGCACCCCGCTGCCCTTGTTGCAGATCCCTGGGCAGGCCATCAAGAGCGTGGGAGATAAACTGCAGGACAGCAACTGCACCCTGGCACAGTACACTCAAGACTGCAAAACTGCAGCTGATGTCAAGGGGATGGTCAATGCTTTGGACGCTGCGTGCATCGCAGAAAGTTCTGTGGACGTGGGATACATTTGCAAGAAATGCCAGATGGTGTACCCGGTACGGGAGGCGTGTCTGACTCACCAGCGCATGGCGTGCTTCATGTCTGGGGGGGAGGGGGGTAAGACAATGCTCAAGTTGGAACAGGTTCAGTTCGAGTGTCGCGTGTGCTCTGAGAAATTCTCTACGCTATACGAGTTCAAAGGTCACTGTCAGACAGACACCCACAAGTCCAAGGTGCATAAACTGCCAGGAATACATTTCTTACCTGTGTCATCATCATCATCATCATCATCATCAAACGCGAGTAAGACCGCCATTTCTCTCGCTGTGTCAAGCCCGAAGGTGTCATACATGTCTGCATCTATTACTCACGGCAGTCCCAGAACCACATATTCAATGGCAGGTTCTGCGGCGCATGCCGTCTCATCTCGCAAATCACCCATCGCTGCCACGACCACTAGCAGCCATGATGCTTCCTCGGAGAAAGAAAAACTTGTGCATCAGGAAGCCAAAGACTGAATTAGTCAGCATGCCATGAAACCTTTTCCTGTCAGAATCATACATTGGTTTGCTGGCCTGTGAGTTTGAACCTTGCAGTCAAAGGTCCCAAATCACAAACCAGCACACATTTTGCCATTGGGTCCTCGTCACGTCTCAAGTGATGTGTCTCCTTGTTTTGTTTTGCAAGAAAGGACAAGCAATTCTGATGTTCCTATCTTCTCCGAGAATTAAATCCACAAGTTTTTAGAAATCTCAGGAACTAAATCCAATGTGCAAAAGGCCATCGGGCTGATGTTGGCCCACACACAGCCTTTCCCAGGCCAACAGTGGGCTATGTCGGCTGATGGCCTTTGCACACTGGGAAACTTACCAATATGATCCATACAAAATGTCGGTGATGTTGGTCACTGTTGCAAGATTTGTCCAAAGGTTTTTGTTTCGCAGTGGTGAAAGAGTATTACATCCTGGCCACTTTGTCACGGCCAACTGACTTGTGTACTGTGAATCAATTCTTTGGCAATAGTCACGCTGATGGAAGAGTAGGTCATCTCTCTTGTGAAAGTTCCAAGTAAATTTGCCCACAGTTCAAGTTACAATGAACAGCATGTTCGTAATTGCTGCCAGTCTGAATGTGAGGGGACTCGCATTGGACTATTCCTTAGGCTGGTGGTAGCAGTTTTTGTCACAATGATTCCTACAAAAACCGCTACCGACAGGCAAAGGGCTTATATCTATGTGTATTGTCAAGAAACTTTGTGAGGAAATGCAATACCAAACAAACAACTGCAGGATAATGTCAGATACTGGGCGAAAGTCACGTGAAAAGAATTCACTGTAAAAATAGTGGCCGAAATCCTGTGGAAAAACTTCCTGGAAAAGTAATGCTTGCAGTTGTGTACGTGTACAGTTCAGAAGATGGAGATACTTCAGATTTTGTTGCCACCTCAAACAGCATTCATCAGCAAAATCGTTACATTAAGATGTGCGCTTCATTCTGACAGGAGCAAGCACTCGTATGTTAAACCTTACCACATTTTGAGAACTGATGTGTCGGTGAACAAGGGTTATAGGTCCTCATGAGCTCCCACAAGCTGTTGAGGCTGATGAGGATCATTGCCTTTTGGGCGTTTGGTCTGTGACAGAAATGTTGAAATATGCTGGCTCCCTGTGTGGAATTACGCATGGTGTGTAGGTGCTTGGCATTGTACCAAGGATCACAGTGTAGTTTTCGGTTTGGTCAGTATCAACTCAGATGAATGTGCCAGTTTGCAAGAAAAAAGTTGTGATTACATATGGTATTGTTATGTCACAAATTGTGTAGCAATTTATCCAGAACTCTGATTGCATTGTGTTTTGGCCTGATTATACAGAACTGGGTAGTTCCAACAAGACTGCGAGTCACTCTTGGAATTAGGACTGAAGCAATCTGAGTGTCTGCAAGTTGCTGTTTATTTCAGAATTCTGTAGCAATTTGAGCAGTTTGAGTTGCTCTTGGTGTCAGAGTCCTGTAGCAATTTAATTTTAAGAATCTGTCAGTTTTTGGGCACTGTTTGTGAGTTGCTCTTTGCTATTAGCAAAGAGCAACTCACTAACACAGGCCAAAAAATTCACAAATTGCTAATAGCAATGTGAGCAGTGCGTATCGTGCATTACCAAATGGTGCAGATATTTGTGTGTGCTGATCGATCATTTTGGACCCTGTGGCTTGTGTCCATGAGGTTCAAAACCAACAATCAGCACATGTGTAGCAAGCTTTTAAACTGTGTAACAAAATGGGGCGATAATTGTATGACTTTAGGTTTACTGTGACAGTAGATGTTGTGTTAGAATAGAAGAAACTGATCGAACTATATACCTTTAGTTTACATTTGTACAATATTCACACACACTGTTCTGACTGCTACGCCACATTTTCTTAAATTTTTTGCAATTTTTGTGGCTACAATTTTTCAAGCCACATATTCTTTTGTGTTTCCAGCAGATAGTATTTCATTTTGCGTTTCATAATTTATATAGTCTTTAATTTGTTGAAAGACATATCCAGCTGGCTGACTTGTGCAAGAGTTTAGATGTTTGTAATGACTGTAGCCATCTTAGTTATACTACATGTACTACATACTTACAATACATTTTATAGGGCATAGTGGATTGTAATGCCAAGCTTTCTGATTTTGTGAGAGAATATAGAGGTTGTATTTTTAGGCATGTATTTTTTCTGTCAACGCAAAAAGCCATGAGAGTTGTGAGCGTGTGAATGCTGCAAGACAGCAATTTTCTCTTTTCATTTGCGTTTGTAAAACTGCAACTAACGTTTGTGTGGTTGGCGCTGACTACTGCTTATAATGTCACCTAGAATTCTCCTTATTGGATGTTTTTTTAACGTTCGAAGTTGAAAAGCCAAGACTGTTATGTCAAATTGCGTTCGAAGTACCTCATTCTATTAATGCATGTTATCGTCATTGGTGTGCTGGTCTGTGATTCTGGACCTTCCCATGGCTTCAGCCATAATGTTCCAAAACACAGACCAGATACATTCTGTACATAGAGTATACATGATTTGTCAGGCAAGGAATGATCCAGATGTAACGTCAATAACAGTACCACACTGCTGGGTACATGTGTATGTTGATATTTTTTGCGATCTTTCATTTTTATCGTGAAGTTGGAGATATATTTCAAGTACAAATGACTACTGACCGATCTATATACATGTCCCAATAGTGGGACACAGTGCCATGACAGAAGGTGAGAACTTTTGTATGTTTTTGCCAGGATAGAAAGTTGTAGATGAAGAAGGTATTTTTTCTTACACATTTACTATACAGTATATGCTCCCACTTTGTGGGTGTGCCAGAAGAGTTATAAGTTTTGCATACTTGTGAATAGTCTTGGTGGTGGTGGAGTAGATGCGCAGTTAGAAAAATACCCTGTAACAATAGTGATACCGATTTCTTACCATGTCATATCAGCTTACCAGTATGAATGTAACAGAGAGCGTGATTTCTTTCCTCATATACAAGTACAGTCAAGTTTTGTTGTCAGTGTTCAACTGTGAATTGTACAAACATTTCACTGTGCTTGTTTTGTGTGTATGTGTGTTTTGACTTACATATTCTGGTTGAAAAGCTAACTGCTTTCAACATTAGCTCATTTACGGGCTAACGTTGAAAGCAGTTAGCCCGCTTTTCAACCAGGAAGTTACATACATGGCAGTGTCATGACAGGCTTTGTGTCGAAGACAAAATTTGTGATGCCAAATTTTTTTTAGTGACAGCAGTATACAAGGTGATTTTTTACATTTCAATGTTCCGGTATAATGGTATTTTGACTATGTCTTCGTAACAATTTTGTTGCATACTACCGTATGTTTATGACGTGTTCAAATCTACGTACAAGGCTTTACAAATCTCATTGTTGTGATGTGTAAAACAGTCTGATCTGATCTGATCGTTTTTCGGATTGATTTTAAAGTTTGTATGATAAACTGTGTTTGCCATGAGGTATATATTTCATTGTATGTAGTAACTGCATTTAATTCATTGATTACATTTATAATTTGGGACCCATTTACTTGCAACCATTTTGTGTATATTCTTTGCATTTAAGGTTTGTTTTGGGAATTATTTTCTGGTTCAGTTGTTACAAATAAAATTCGGTCAGTGTTTTTTGCTGAATGCCAGATCTCTGGAGTTTGATTGGCTGGCTGGTGGAATATTGACCTAATTAATCCATTTAGCCCTCATGCATTACACAAGGAGATGGATCAACCATGATAATTCAAGGATAGTGCCAGATTGGTTTGGCGCATTGACCATGATTCATGGGTAGTGCCAGATTAGCTTGGCACCTTCACGCGCCAAGCTAATCTGGCACTATCCTTGTATTATCATGGTCTGTCCATCTCCTCCAACTGGCTAAGTAGTGGTTAGGTGACAAATCCACAAGTTTGTGAAATGTGTCCGTAGGATTAAATGAGTTGACAGTAACAGTCGGTTATGTCTGCACACATTGGATGCTTATCTTGTGGCAGTTCCTGATTGGCTGCTTGTCTGGGGCACTTGCCAATCAGACCGAGGCACACGTGCACTGGGTAGGTGCTGCCGTTGTTTTAACTCCGTTATGGCACTCAAACTCACGAGACTGGACATGGCGCCATGTGTGTGTGATGGTCTGTGACTTTGACCTTATTGCTTGAAACCGTACGGTCCAGCTTCACAGGCCAGCACTCATATTGTCCTGTATGGTTGTAGAGAAGATATTTTTTGGGGTCGTTTATTTTTCTGTCTATTAAACACTTACTCGATGTAACTTACAGCTGTTAAAAAGTTTAGAGAATGTTTTGAACTCTCCTCCCCACCCCCCACCCCTTCCTCATTACATTTCATCGCGTCTCATCGTTGCTTCCATGATAAACTTACATTTTGTGGGCAGACATTTTCTGAATTGTTGGTCAGTGCTTGTGGACTTGTACATGTGTTATTGTGACAAGTGACATGTTTGACTTTGACACGTGTGAACGGGATACATGGTGTAGTACAAATCTGTGCTGCTCTGTGATTCTGGACCTTATGGCTCTAGAGCTGTAATGTCCAAACCACAGAGCAGTGGCCAGTTGCATGAGTGAGCTTAGTCCTGCGCCAGTCACTAAGCAAGGTGGCAACCAACAGGCCTTCACTGCACAAATTACAGAACTGAGGTGGAAGCCCTGGTCCACGCAGCTAACACCCTTAGTGGCACTGCAGACCCTGATGCCCAGATTGTCTTCCTTACTGATGCCATGTCTGTCCTTGAGGCAGCAACAGCAAGCAAACTGCCACGTCTACAAGAGGCACTGCAAAACATTAAGTGCAGCAGACTGGTGCTGCAGTGGATCCCTTCACACTGTGGCATCTACGGCAATGAAGAAGCTGACAGAATGGCAAAAGCGGGCGCAGAGAAAGAACAAGATGAAAATGGAGTCAGCTTCACAGAGATGAAGACCATCATTAAGTCTGTGTACAGACCACCACAACGGCCCATAGACAGTTACCATCAGCTGTCCAGACAAGAGCAGGTGACCATCTTTCGTCTGAGGACCGGGCACAACCGACTCAATTTCCACCTGCACAGACGCTTCCACCTCGTGCCATCTCCCCTGTGCCCTTGTAAAGAAGCAGAGCAGACCACAGAGCACATCCTCCAGGACTGTGGGAACCACCAGCCGCTGAGGGAGGAGATATGGCCGAAGCCCGCCACTCTACAAGAGAAACTGTACGGGCCTGTGGAGGCACTGCAGAAGACCACAGATTTCATTTTGAGAGCCAAACTCCAAGTGTGACGGCGTTCGAGAAGAAGAAGAAGAACTAAGCAAGGTGCTCCGCTTCAGTGCTTAGTGGCTGGCACAGAACTAAGATCACTCATGCAACTGAGCCCAGCACGTAAACGACGAGTCTCAATAATGTTCTAATTTTTGTTATTCGTATGCTTGTATGCATACCTTGATTTTTTTGCAAATATTTTTCTTTGCCAGTAGATTCCTATATATCTCTGTTCCCCGGCTCAAAATGTCCACCCAGACTGAAGTACAGTATTTGACATACATGTGTTCCAGTGTATTTCTCTGCGTGCTCTTGTTAATTCCAACAGCAATTTTCTGTCCTTGTTTCAAGATCTGAGACGCTGCAGGGTTTACACAAGGTTCAGATCCATCTATCCATTAACGACACAGGGTCAGAGTTTTTACGCAATTGGCGGCATTGGTTATAAACTGGATATACAAACATATAATCCGCTCTTTTTTCCGTCTCGTGTGTGTGCGTGTGTATGTGAGAGAGAGGGAGAGAAAGGCGAATGATAGCAATCCTTGTTCATTGCTGACAACTTACAAAAACTCATTTTCAACACGAATCTTTAACCAAGAAAACTGAATGCTTTGGGAGTCGGTAGCGGTTTTACTGGCGCTGATTCCTGCATGATGTCTGGATGTTATTCCTGCAGGAGTCATCGCGACTAAAACCGCTACCGACACCTAAAGGGTTAATGACTATCAGTGATTTTCTCCCAACATTTGCCATTTCTTGCTCGTTATTTTTGACTCGTGGTAAAATTCTGGTATGGACGCTTTTGTTCCAGAAGTTTGGTGACGTGTTAACACAGGGTGCTCTGTTGTTTTTCTCACTCCAACCCAACCCCCCACTCCACCCAACTTTTCTTTTCCCACCCACCCCACCTCAACCTGCATCTCAACCGTTTATCTTCAAATTGATTGTTTTTGCAGTTTAAATACCAGTCGGTTGTTTCTTACGCTTTCTGTTTGGTTCGCTAAATCATTGTTGATTTTATTTTCGATCTTACGCCAATATGCCACAGTATTGCGCACATACGCGTAGCAAACTCGCGAGGTCAGAATTTCTGCTGAAAGATCTGAAAATAACATTCATATTTTCAAAATACCGTCTTTAAAATAGTATAAATAAATCACTCTTTTTTTTTCACCTTTATTTTATAGTGCACTGTGAAATGTTTTGTTTTCTTTTACATGCAGCTGTCTTTAGTTTCGTTAGCATGTATCGATATGCTCAGCACTTTACATAACATATTATATTGACCCCAAGCTTAGACGTGTACAGTTCAAGCATACTAGACTTCTCACCCTTTCCCTAGCCAGGTTTTCTTTGTTTTTCATTAAGAGCAGCAGTTTATTCTCGCTAGATTTCACACTTTATGTTCGGTGTACATATTGTGTTACATACCGATTCTTAGATCTCAAGTTATTGACGAGTTGACTTTGATTTGAAATCCAGCCGTTTTGATTGGTAACAAAATAAACAGGTTGTGCATAGACTAGTGCAAGCACGCTGCATTGGTTTGGAGTTGAGACCTCTTCTCGCGTACTCTTTGTCAGAGTCAGCAACGCTTTGCGGGAGGCACATGGGAGTTCAGACCCTCTGCTCGGGGCCACATTTTCAGGTGCAGTCTGAGACAATCTGGCAGCTCGCGGAGTCAGCAGGAGACAGAAACTGTGTGCTGGTCTGTGATTTTGGACCTTCCGGCTTTCAGCCGGAAGGTCCAAAATCACAGACCAGCACACTTGTTATCACGAGTCAAGTCTGTTGGTAAGAATTGGTCTCAGAGCAGACAACCAGTGTTTAATGTATGGCTGCACACCAGAAAGCGAAGTCTTAAGCCTGTGCCTGTCGGCAGCGTTTTTTTTTAAATTTTTTCCCCCCTTGCAGGAATGAACTCGACAAAAACCGCTGCCGACGCCCAAAGGGTCAATTTAATTTTCTGTGGCTGACCAGTGTAGTACTTTTCCATTAAAACAACGGACCAAGCTTTTCTGAGTTGCTGGTTGTACTTTCGTTGTTACCTTTTTGTTTAAAAATGTAGATCGGTGGAGTGGTGAACTTGAACAGTGTCAATGCGCGATACCTTTTTTGTTATGTGATGACCATTGAAAACTGATGCATGTTATTCAACATTGTGAGCATATTATGTGATCCGTTCATGAGCCTGTGACATTATTGCTGTTTGTTGTTTTGTCGCCGTTACAAGGTGGTGTAGTGTTCGTTAAATTGTATTGTGTGACAGGTGTGCTTCATTTTGTTAAGGGTTGAACGTTACGTCGACCTTGGAAGATTTCAATGAAATCGAACAAGCAATTGATACAAGGTCAGATTATCAAAGCATACATGCCAGCTAGTGTTCAGTGTGACAAGTTTTATTTTGTGTGATGCAATTTTTTTTTTAAAATAGAAAACTCGCTGAAAATATTTTGTTGGTCTTTATTAAACCACATGTAGTCTGATCTATTGTTGTCGATGCTCTGTCGTGAACTGCGAGGCATACTTGTCCATTAAGGAGAAACGCTGCGTTAAAGTTGAATATTTGCAGTGCGTGCTACCAACTGCAAGAGACATAGATCCTCATGAGCCCCCCGCAGGATGCGGGGGGCTCATGAGGATCTATGCCCCTTGCCGTCCCTTTCTCAGTCAGGCGTTCAAATTTCGATGCTATACGCACCTTCCTGTGACACATTGTAAAATACGCTTCCATATCATTCAAACGTTCATGTGTATTCTGCCTCTGTACATTACGCTATCTTTCCTCATTTGAACATTGAACATGTGGTGACTATTTTGAACTTACGGTCAGTTACAGCATTATGAGAGCCAGGTTATTTTTGCGTCGCCTGTGTTTGTTACCGTTAATCTCAGATCTCTATTGTGCATTCGGTCTGTTAACCCTTTTGTCCACGCAGCCACCGGTGCTGTAAACAGTGCCAGTGGCAGCCTGTACAAGGGAGTTTAACCCCCTAGAGATGAGTTTTTTTTTAATAATGTATTGTTCATGTGTGCATGTATGCGTGTTTGTGCGTGTAACTGTTTGTGTAGTGTAAGGTTCATTTCCAGTATGAGTTTTGGACTCGATGTATAAACATTTAGATAGATACTCTCTCTGTCTCTATTTTCTGTTAAGCAGAAAGAAATTTAAATCATTAAAGTTGACATACGCATGTATGCTAAACAGAGGTTTTGTGTGCATTTTGTTATCATGTGTCTGTGTGTGTTGTTCTCGTTCAGTAAACCCCATTTTCGACGGTCTTTTCATCACATCAGCAATCACGTACGAAAATATGGATCGACCATGATAGTTCAAGGGTGATGCCAGAATAGCTTGGCGCCTGTAGGCGCCAAGCTATTCTGGCACCATCCTTGAACTGTCATGGTCGATCGGTCTCCTGAGCTCTGATGTAGTCTTAAACACACACACACACACATACCACACACAGATTTGGAAATTGCGTTCTCATATTTTAATGTGTTTAATTTGTAGAAGATTGATTTTTGCGACGGCGGTCGACTTTTTCTCTGTCTTTTCCGCGCTGATCTCCATCACCTGTGGTTTTGGCGCATTGGGATATTGCCGTCCAAGTCCAAAAATCAGACCGACAATTCTAAAAACCGTTGATGACGTCACGATATTAAGTTTGGAAAGAAATATATTTCATATTAGAGTTAATAATCTCCAGTGTCAAGCAGAGCAATTGTATTATTTTTCTGGTTGTGCGAATTTCAGTGCCGGAAATGGTAATGCGCAGCTTTTTAAAAAAAAATTGATCTAGTGGTTTGCAAAGTTGGTGAGTGAATCAGAAGCAATGTAGTTCTTACATTAGATATTCTCGTACAATCAATCGATCTATGCGTATTATACAATACAGTACAGTACGATACAATACTATAGATCTTGACTGATATTATCAAGTAGAAAATAAAACGCGAGTGTGCTCAATTTGTGTCGTAGCAAACGAGTCTACGGCGAGTTTGCTACGGCAAAAATTGAATCCCCGTATCGCACTCATAAATATGTCTCATTGCTCATTTTCGCTAGAGGATTGTAATATAACACAATTTAATGCAGTACAATAATACTTTATTACTCCCTCATGGGTACATTTCTGTCTGTCTACAGAACACGACAAAGCTCAACAGCAGTCTATCACTCAATCTTTCCACCACTTAACCGGTCAACTAATGTATTGCATCCTGAAGCTAATAATAATAATAATAATACATCAAATGGTATTTATGTGGCGCATTTCTCATATTTAGTATAATATAACTCAATGCGCAGGCGAAAACGACACACACACACACACACACACACACACACACACACACACACACACACACACACACACACACACACACAGAGTCTGCAGGGGGCGTGTACAGAAATACCGTAAAGATTACACGAAAGTCTGCGAGAAAAAGTAAGTTTTTAACTTTGAACTGCCTAAGGGTGAAGGCATTTCTCAGCTCAGTCGGTAAGGAATTCCAAACTAAAGGAGGAGTACATCTGAAATTCGAAAGAGCGTTCACCGGCAGATTTGAGATGGAACTTAGGAACTTTCAGAAGTTTCTCTCCCGATGAACGCAGTGAGCGAGAGGGCTGGTAAGTAATTAGACTGCAGGAAAGGTATGACGGAAGACTGCCATCAAAGTGGCGGTATGCAAGGGTCGCTATCATAACTTTATGCGGGTTTGGATTGGAAGCCGGCAGTGAAAGTCTTTCAGTATAGCGTCTCGTTTTCGCCTGCGCTTCACAAGCCTTGCGGCATTATTTTGAACTCTCTGAAGATGGCTAATCTGCTCAGATGAAAGACCAATAAGCAGAGAATTGCAGTAGTCAAGACGGCTCGTGACTAAAGCATTCACTAACTTTGCAGTGGCAGATTCAGAAAGACTGTGTCGGACAAAGGCGATGCGTCTCAGAGAGTATGAAGCACCACGACAGATTTCACCGTGATCCCGCATACTCAGCCTTATCGAGCTTGACACCAAGATATTTGACCGAAGACTGAAATGGAATATCACCGACGTGATCCTGCATACTCAAAGCCTTATCGAGCTCGACACCAAGATATTTGATCGAAGACTGAAATGGAATATCAGTGTCATCTATGCGTAAAGACTCAGTGTGAATTTGTTGAAGCCGGGATGCTGCGCCAACGGGCAGTAACTGTTTTCTTTTCTGGGTTCATTAACACAAGTTTGTTACTGTCCATCCATGTCGTGACATCGTCAACACAAGACTTGATGCCAGTTTCAACAGACTGAAATTCCCCAGGTGAACTACTGAGAGATTTCAGTGTCATCGGCATATTTATGATAAGAAAACTGAGGCTGGATATAATATCTGACAGCGGTTGTGAATACAACCGTACAGGGCCTAAGACAGAGCCCTGAGGCACTCCAAACTGACTCCAGAATGGAAGGTCAGGAGACACTGTCTTTTACCCCTACAAACTTTTACCCCGATCGGAAACGTAAAATTCAAACCAAGAGAACCGTTTCACGCAGGCCAAAGGTGATTTCAAGCCCGGCTCTTCAGGAGAATGGAATGGTCCAGCGTATCGAAAGCTGCACTGAGATACAACAGGGCCACAAGGGAGACAAGTTTCTCATCTGCATTACAAAGCAAGCTGACTCTTTAAAATTAAATTGCTTATTGTCCGATTGTCACGACCCCCCTTCCGGGGCGCGAACAATATGAGCGCTAACACTCGAGACACACCCAACCCACACTAACACAAACCTAACAAAAACACCAGAGGAACAATGACGACGACATTTATTACATAAAACCCTAACAATAAACAACTATTCTCACGCAATCCTAACCACGCACTCACGCATCACATTCACACTCACACACGTCCAAACTCCCCACCCCGAATACCCGTTAAACAATACAACGTAGCAAAATATATAATAAATAAATGTCCCTAAAATACAAAAGGTTGAGAAAACTAATATAGAACCAAATATCTCTAATAAAATATGAAAACAGATTTAATTAAACTAATATATAATAACGACTATCCTTAATGCAAACGAACCCTCAAACTGAATAGCTTAAATCAACAGCCACGGGACCCCGCCGGAAGTACAAGCCGCTAACGCCGCCAACAGACCTAGGCCTACGCCTTTGCTCCCGCGAAGAGTCCCTTACAGCACATGGCTCCTTAAGTAACAGTACTACAAACAGCACAATATCAACTATATGATGAACCAAATATGCGTACTAAAACACAAGTGAAGATCGAGAAAAATGAATATAATCCGTAAGCTACTAAATCAGCACAAGCGAGAGCATGAACGAAAAGTTCGGATTAAACTAATGCTTTCGCACACTAGACACAGCACAATTCTCCTTTATCTAGCAACGTTTCAGAATAAACAAGGCTCCTTTAACTAGCTATAAACAATGTCACGTATACAAACGGAGCAAATATCTTTAATTTAACCGGACTGAAAGTGGAATAAACTCAATATAGTTCACGTCACGGGACCTTCTCGCCGGAAGCACAACCGTTAAGCTCAGCTCAGCTCGACGCTCTTGCTTCCGCGGCAAGGCCTTCCGTAACACAGGCTGCTTTAACTCATTCTACCCCAGACACACAACAGCAAGATAAGGATCGACCATGATAGTTCAAGGGTGATGCCAGAATAGCTTGGCGCCTATGGGCGCCAAGCTATTCTGGCACCACCCTTGAACTATCATGGTCGATCCGTGGCCTGCACTGCAATGCGCCTACCCGGCACCGGCCTCCACGTGGCGTAGGTGGGTAGTCCGCTCAGTCCCTGAGTGGGCTAGCGGACGGGTGCCATCTTTGTCCAGGATTAGGACTTGATGTCAGCAGATATGTTGTTCAGCCTTTTCACTGGTCCGGTTTTTAAGGAGCTGTGCTAACCTAGGTCGTACCATGTTGGATTGGTCCTTAAAAATACTCGTGACTTTTTGGTCCTTTGGATCCCAAGTGTTTGCCGTGCTTGGAGACCCGTGTCGGGGGAGAAGAGGATCCTGGTGGCTGAAACACTCCACTTTGGCCTTGACTGCTGCCTAAACGGGAGGCTAGTCGTACCGGCCTAGTCAATCGGCTCTTGTCACGTTGAGCCCTATCCCACTGTTGACATGCGGGTTGCTATACGGAGCACCATGCTATAGCCTTTGCTGCTGATTAGGTGCTTTACGCCAGTATTCCCCTGCATTCAACGGTGTGATAGAAGGCGGTGGCTCAAACGGTTCAATCGGGCTTACCCCCTTGAGTATATCTTTCGGGCAGTCTCCATTGTGCGTCGGCTGGAGACCCGCCGACAGTTGCACTTTCCCTTGTTGGGCTCGGTGGCGGGCGGGGACCCCCGGGGGATGAATATCTCTACTAATATAATATGGATAAAACAAAAAAACCAAAACTAGCACAGAAACGGCATATATACACCGAATTTGACCATGACAGTGATTCAGACTGTGAGGAAGCGACGCCTCAGGCGTCGGCCGTATGGCCTGGCTTCCTCATTGTCCATAGCAAGGTGAAGGAGAAACCAGTTACCAAGCTGCATCCTTTTCTGGTGGGGGAGACCCTCAGGAGCCGTGTTGGCAGGCCTGACGCCCAGCGCCTCAGGTCTGGTGACTTGCTGGTGGAGTGCCGTACTCGGGCACACTCCAGCGGGCTGCTGGGGCTCTCTTCCATCGGAGACACTCCTGTGGAAGTCACACCCCACAAAACTATGAATTCGTCAAGAGGCGTAATCAAAGATCAAGCTTTGGCAGAACTGTCAGAAGATGAACTTGTAAGGAACCTTAAGTCTCAGGGGGTGACTTGCGTCAGGCGCTTCGCTTCCAAGCGAGGTGGTGGGGAGATCCGTCTCCCTACCATCATCCTGACGTTTGGCACCCCCACCCCTCCTACTACCATCTGGGGAGGTTACTACTCCCTGAGAGTGAAAAAGTACGTCCCTCTTCCCCTCCGGTGCTTTAAGTGCCAAAAGTATGGCCATGGGCAGAAGACATGCCGTCAGGCAGAGGCTTCATGCGCCCGTTGCACTAGGCCCGGACACTCTGCTGAGTCCTGCACAGCCACCCCCCTGTGTGTGAATTGCCAGGGGGCGCATATGGCTTCGGATAAGAAATGCCCTCGTTGGATATCCGAGTGCAAGATTCAGCAGGTGCGTGTGGAGAAGGGGCTGTCCTTTCTGGATGCCAAAAAACTGGTTGAAGGCCCTGGTGCAGCTGCGGCTGCCCCAACCTCTAACACCTCAGTGTATACTTTTAGTGCAGCGGTGGCAGGCAAGCGCCCCACCAAAGACTTTTCATGTCAGACCCCAACTTCTTGGTTGGGGGCGGAGCCTCGGCTCATCTCGCCCCTGGAGAGTAACCCTCCTCCGGTGGTGACAAGGAGCCAGGGAACGCAGAAGGCGGACACTGCCGGTCCGGTTGTGCCGCCTTCTGTTGCCCCTAAGCCTCAGCCCCCACCCAAACCTGTTAGTCAGTCAACTCCAAAGGCTTCTGGCTCTGGTCAGCCTTCTAAGGCCGCTAACTCTAGCGGCAGGAACGCTGCCCAGGACCAGAAGTCTAAGAAATCTATGGGACCGCTGTGCGCACGGGCCCAGAAGGGGAACACAGATGTCCCCCTTCAAAACAAATATGCTGCACTGGAGGAGCGGATGGAGGGAGTGGAAGTTGTTGTTTCTGATGCTGCGGCAGCTCCACCCCCTTCCTCTCCGAAGAACCAGAGGAGGCCCGGGAGCCGGCCCCCCTCTGTTTCTTCAACTCCTTCCAAGGTAAAGGAAAAAGGGGGGAAAAACTCCTTACCCCCAGATCAGACTTAATCATGGACTCTTTGCTTCAGTGGAATTGTCGTGGTTTTCGAGCTAACTTTGAGGAATTACGTCTTTTAGTCAAGTTCTATAACCCCTCAGTCATATCTCTTCAGGAGACTTACCTGAAGACTTCTGACCCTGTGTCTTTTAATGGTTTTAATGTTATACATAAAGGCTCTGATTCGGAGAGGCGCTCGGGTGGAGCGGCTCTTCTCATTAGTAGCCAAATTTTATGTAGCCCCGTTAGCATCGACACCTGTCTTCAGGCTGTCGCTGCTCGGGTTACCTTAAAAAAGACCATAACCATATGCAGTATTTACCTGCCACCATCACTGCGGGTCTGTAGCAATGATATTTTTCACTTAGTAGATCAACTGCCCCCTCCCTTTATTCTCATGGGGGATTTTAACGGTCATGCTCACCTTTGGGGTAGTGACCACTATGATGGCAGAGGTCAGATGTTAGAAGATGTTTTTTCTCAACTTAACCTATGTGTCTTTAACGATGGCTCACCTACATACTCTAACTCAGGTTCCGGATCTAGTTCTGTTCTAGACCTCACTGTGTGTGATCCTTCTCTCATGCTGGACTTTGACTGGAAGGTTCACGACGACCTGTGTGGTAGTGACCACTTCCCAGTAGTCCTGTCATCGGTCAGCTGTGAGGAGGATTCGCCGGTGGGGCGCTGGAATCTCAAGAAAGCTAACTGGTCTCTGTTTGCCTCTCTCTGTCAGTCTCGTCTTACAGAGGAGGTGGTCATGTCAGCTGAAGAACCTGTTTCTTGTTTTACTTCTATTTTGTTGGAGGTTGCAGGTGAAACCATCCCTAGAACTTCCACATCACTCCCTCGGAAGCCGAGAGTACCATGGTTCAATGAAGAGTGCCGCAAGGCCCAAACAATGCGCAAATCTGCTCAGCGACGTGCATTTCGTAATCCGTCGCAAGCAAATATTTTAACCTTTAAAAGACAGCGGGCGAAAGCCCGTTATATTTTTAAACGTGAACGCCGTGCTTCCTGGAGACGCTTCGTCTCATCTTTATCTTCTAGGACTCCGTCCCAAAAAGTCTGGAAGGCTGTTCGAAGAATTAGGGGCAGGGGTGGCTCGGCTTCTGTTGGCCATCTTAGAGATGGTGCCAGTTTGGTCACAGATAAAAAGGCTGTGGCCAATTTGCTTGCCTCCACCATTGCCCATAATTCTTCAACAGAGCATTATTCACCTTTCTTCCAGAGAGAGAAGGAGAAGCGAGAATCTTGTGCTTGTGATTTTATATCGGATAACTTGGAAGACTATAATGCCCCTTTTACGTTTTCAGAATTGCAGCAAGCCATGCAGAAATGTACTGACTCTGCTGCTGGATTAGATACCATCCATTATCAGCTCATAACACATCTGCCTGAGGATTCACTCCTTGTACTTCTCAAGGCCTTTAACCATATCTGGATAACCGGTCATTTTCCGCCATCTTGGCGCCAGGCTGTGGTTGTGCCAATTCCCAAGCCGGGTAAGGATCCTTCCGACCCGGGCAACTACCGGCCAATAGCTTTGACATCATGTTTATGTAAAACTATGGAACGCTTGGTCAACGCCCGACTGGTGTGGCATCTTGAGTCACAGGGTCTCATCACAGACCTCCAGTGCGGTTTCCGGCGCTTCCGTAGTACAACTGACCATCTAGTCCGCTTTGAGTCTTTTATCCGAGATGCTTTTGTCAACAAGCAGCATGTCTATGCAATTTTCTTTGATCTTGAAAAGGCATATGACACTACCTGGAAGCATGGTATAATGTCTGATTTGTCGGACATGGGTTTTAAAGGGCATCTGCCCGTTTTTATTCACAATTTTTTGTCCAACAGGTCGTTCCATGTCCGTGTGGGCTCCACCCTCTCCGACTCCTTTGAACAGGAGATGGGTGTCCCGCAGGGCAGTATTCTATCTCCTGTTTTATTTAGCATTAAAATAAATAACATTGTAAAGGCCGTCAAGGATGATTCTGAATGCTCTTTGTTTGTGGACGACTTTGCTTTGTGTGCACGAGGTCGAGGACTTGCGTCCCTTGAGAGGCGCTTGCAGCTGTGCGTTGATCGCATCCAGGGGTGGGTGTCTCTCAATGGATTCAGATTCTCGCCCTCCAAGACAGTCTGTGTGCATTTTACTAACCAGACGAAATTTTTTCCAGAACCTAGCCTGAGCATTGCTGGAGTGCCAATTAAGGTGGCTGAAGAGGCTAAGTTTTTGGGGGTCATCTTTGACAAAAGATTGACCTTCTGCAACCATGTTAACTACCTTAGAACCTCTTGTCGGAAGGCCCTCGACATTCTTCGTGTCGTTGGTCGTACTGACTGGGGTGCAGACCGCATCGTCTTACTTCGACTGTACCGGGCCCTTGTTCGGTCCAAACTGGATTACGGCTCTGTGGTATATGGCTCGGCTTCCAAGTCTGTTCTGCAGCGTCTGAACACAATTCACCATCAAGGTCTGCGCATATGTCTGGGAGCCTTTAGGACATCTCCAGTTCCTAGTCTGTATGCAGAGGCAGGGGAGCCTTCTCTCAGGCTCCGCCGCATCCGCCTCATGCTCAGCTACGTTCTGAAGCTGAAGGCCCATCCAGAAAATCCTGCCTATGATTGTGTTTTTAACCCGTCGTTTGCAGAGATTTACGATGCCCATCCGGGAGCTGTCCGTCCACTTTCCTTCCGTGTCCGACCTCATCTGCAGGCGGCCGGAGTGGACCTGGACAAAGTTTCGGAATCTCTGCAACACGTCACTCCACCCTGGCTACTACCAGTTCCTGACATCTTGCTGGACTTGACTGCCCACAAGAAGGATTGTACTCCACCAGCCATATACCAACAGAGCCTCAATGAACTCCTTTCAATTTTTCCTGGCTATTGTCGTCTTTATACGGATGGGTACAAGTCTGAGGATGGAAGAGTGGCTGCGGCTGCAGTGTCCTCTCGCCATCCTAGACGCCCATTTAAGCTCCGTCTCCCTGACCATTCCTCTGTATTTAGTGCAGAACTGCAGGCCATTCTGCTAGCACTCAAGCATGCCTATCAGTCTCGGGAAAGGAACTTCCTGATTCTGTCTGACTCTCTTTCTGCCCTGCAGGCCCTTCAGGGCGCGGGAACAGACCATCCACTGCTGGTGCAGATTAGAGAGCTCTACGCGGACTTGATGAAGGAATATTATGACATCATTTTTATTTGGGTCCCAGGCCATGTGGGCATCGAAGGCAACAGAATCGCAGATTCTGCTGCCAACAGTGCCCGCAGTGACCCTGTCCCTGACACACAGACTGTCTATAGTGATTTTAAACCTGTTATTAGTGCGTACATAGCCCGCGAGTGGCAGTCCGAGTGGGACAAAGAGGAAGGGAACAAGCTTCATGAAGCTCTTCCTAAGTTGTCTGACAGTCTACCTTTCCGCTGCGGCAGCCGCCGTGAGGAGACTGTCCTTGCTCGGCTCCACATCGGGCACACATATGTTACGCACTCTTACTTACTTAAACAGGATGAGCGTCCATGGTGTTTTGCCTGTGATGAGCAGTTTTCTGTTCGACACTTTTTGCTGTATTGTGCTGACCTAATTGACACCAGATATAAACACTTCACAGCAGACTCCTTGAAGGTTTTGTTCCGGGATGTTCCCCCGGACAAAATCTTCAATTTTTTGAGAGAATGCAATATTTTTAACAAGATCTGAGCATTCATAGACTATGTGAATTTTTTTATTTGCCCTTTTTGAGAGTCTGTAGACGTTTCTTTTCCAGACATGTGCGACATTTTAGCCTGAGATTTTTAATCTATATTTACATCTTGTCTTAAGACCTTGCTTTTAGTCTGGCTGACCAGATTTTTACCCATCCCGCCGTGAGATGGCCTTAGTCGCCTGCTCGGCGTTAAACCCAAATAACTAACTAACTAACTAACTGCACTGCAATGCAGTCTTCAGAAGACAACTGCAAAATTTGGGGATTTCGGTGTTGGGGTAGAATGAGTTAAATAATACAATCAAAACCTTTCCGTTACTGTGACAAAGCTCCTCTCACTATACTGTCACTACGAGAAGATGACATAAATCTCAAAATGTTCTTTACAAGATTATACGCAAACAAAACTTTGCTTGAACAAGTTAGAAATAATTAAACGGGACGACCCGACCTGACTAAATACGAGGCGTGCCGCGACACTCGCGAAGGCACCCAGGTTCGGCGTCGTAGACCCACAAGGCGGAGTGACACAGTCAGCCTCCACTCAGTACCACCATCGGATTAGATTAGGAACCAGATTCGGATGCACTAAAACACAGGTGCAAAAATACACATAAATAACTAACGAAAGAAACAAAATAATCACATCACCCTTCCCGCGACTTTAACTGCCGTCTTCTATATTCCCTTCACCTCTTTCCCGCAACAATAAATTAAAGCTCGACAGAATACATATTTACACGTCACCACATGACTCACTTCCGATATTTACACTCCTACGCTAACTAGTGAAATGGCCCTAGTCGCCCGCTCGGCGTTAAATCCCAATAACTAATTCGACGCTAGATACTCTAGAAACTACAACATATAACAGACGGCATTCACTTCTACGTTCTATTCTTACACTTACCCCCCAATATACACTAGCCAAAATAATAATAACAGGACAAGCAAACACACCTCCCCCCCCCCCTTCCCACCACCACCGAGCAAATGGTTACTAGAGAATTGTTGCGGATACTTACTGCTATCCGTGAAGACGCCCTGGCTAGGATGAAGACAAACACGACAAGACAAGCCAGGGGTAAAGTCGTCGCAGCTCTCTCTTCTCTCCCTCTCCTTCCTCGGACAACGGCTACGGGACGACCAGAACCGTATCGCAGGGCCGATACACAGGACCGACACAGTTGCTTGTGGCCTCCAGCAAATGGCGAACCACGCCTGAAAAACCACCCTAGGAGACTGTTGGCAATGCGACCGACTCGTTCGCTGGTGGAAATGCGACTGACGAAAATTTGGATAACGATAGGTTGGCAAAAAAACGCTCACTACATCATGTGATGTGAAAACATGTGAAACAAATAACCACCCGATCGCGTTCACACCGAACGATCACGTGCGTTACGCCGACCCTCCAAATCCTCGCACGGCAGCAAATACTCGTGTACAGGCCAAATACTAGACACCTATGCTATCGCTACCCGGTGACTAACTATACCATGTCACCCCTCTATACTTACTCTCCTACAAAATTAGACGAAAAAAAGCCGTGTCGTGACACCGATGAAGGCCACATAAGAGATTATGAGATAGATCAACAATTTTAGTTCAAGGGTGGTGCCAGAATAGCTTGGTGCCTGAGGCGCCAAGCTATTCTGGCACCACCCTTGAAACTAAAATGGTCAAATTAATTTCATGCAATAGTGTATGAAGATGAAAAGGATTGATTAATTAATTTGAATCGGACTGTCTGTGTACCTTCATATTCCTGACTTTAGAAACAAACACGGCATACGCCCCGTATGTTCCTGCCCAGGAATGTTAGCTGATCACTAGCAATCTACTGACATTACAGTTCAATAAGGGAAACAGCCTCAGAGACAAACAGTTGTTAACGCTTTGGCTGTCCGGGTAGCCGGCGGTTTTTCAGTGTCGCGATGATTCCTGCCGGAATAACAACACCCTGCCATCCTGCAGGACTAACAACACCCTGACATCCTGCCAGAATAACAACATCTTGACATCCTGCCGGAATAACAACACCCTGACATTCTGCAGGAATAACAACACCCTGACATCCTGCAGGAATAACAACACCCTGACATCCTGCAGGAATAACAACACCCTGACATCCTGCCAGAATAACAACATCTTGACATCCTGCCGGAATAACAACACCCTGACATCCTGCAGGAATAACAACACCCTGACATCCTGCAGGAATAACAACACCCAGACATCCTGCAGGAATAACAACACCCTGACATCCTACCGGAATAACAACATCTTGACATCCTGCCGGAATAACAACACCCAGACATCGTGCCGGAATAACAACATCTTGACATCCTGCCGGAATAACAACACCCAGACATCCTGCCAGAATAACAACATCTTGACATCCTGCCGGAATAACAACACCCTGACATCCTGCAGGAATAACAACACCCTGACATCCTGCAGGAATAACAACACCCTGACATCCTGCAGGAATAACAACACCCTGACATCCTGCAGGAATCATCGCGACTAAAACCGCTACCGACAGCCAAAGGGTTAAGATTCTGTATGCGCTGGTCTGTGGTTTTTGACTTACGGCTGAAATCACAGACGAGCTTTCATGTACAGGGCGTGGCCCGCCTACTCTGTGGCAGACCCCAATCCACAGAAGTTCCCCCACTGCCCCCCCCCCCCCCCCTACGGCACATTCGTCAGTCTCGCATCCATCAAGCAACGAATCTTCATATGCTGCAGCGGATCTAAATAAACAATTAATTAAGACAAAAGGAAGACTGCACTGCGAATTTTCGAAAATATATATATTTTTTTTTTTAAAAGAAAGATAGAAAGAATAACATTAGAAAGATGGAAGTCTAAAATCAAGTATGACATAAAACGTTGCGTTTTCATTTATCAGTCACTGTCACAGAATATTTTGAGCAGACGACACAATGTGCCATTTTGTCCCGTACTGTTTTTGCATGTAATAATAATAATAATAATTACGGTATTTATAATGCGCTTATCTTATAATAATTATAACTCTAAGCGCACACTCACAACTCGCGCACGCATGCGCACGCTTTAGACAATGACTCACGTACCACAAACAGTGAAATACATTACGACGGTCAGCTTGGGGTGGGGAGTGCGGTGATATAGTGCTAAAACTGTTGAAAGAGGTGAGTTTTGAGGGCGGACTGGAAGGAGGAGAGAGAGTGTTTCTGACGGAGAGAGAGTGGGAGAGTGTTCCAGATGGATGGACCGTAGACGGAGAAGGAGCGGGGACCGAAAGTGTTAAGTTTGGTGCGAGGGATGTGGAGGCGGAGAGGGTCGGAGGCAGAGCGGAGGGAGCGGGAAGGTGTGTAGGGGTGAAGTAAGTTGGAGAGATAGGCAGGAGCGCAGTTGTTCAGGGATTTGTAGCAGAGAGACACAACTTTGTATTGGATGCGTTGGGGGATGGGGAGCCAGTGAAGGAGTTTGAGCAGGGGTGTGATGTGGTCGGATTTTTTCTTTCTGAGGACGAGGCGGGCAGCATTGTTCTGGACGCGTTGGAGAGTGAAGATGGTGGATTGAGGGAGACCGGAAAGGAGAGAGTTGCAATAGTCGATGCGAGATAAGATGAGAGAGACAGCAAGTTTGGTGGCAGCTTCGGTAGTGAGGTACTTTCTGATCTGACTGATGCGGCGAAGGTGGAAATAGCATGCCTGGGTCGTGGCGGAGACGAAGTTGGTCATGGACAGAGAGGAATCGAGGATGACGCCGAGGTTCTTGGCCGAGTCAGAGAGGGAGATGGGGGTGCTATCGAGTTGAAGGTGGAGAGAGGGAGGGAGCTGGGAGAGTTTTTGGCGAGTGCCTACCAGCATGGCTTCCGTTTTGTCGTCGTTCAGTTTCAGCTTGTTTGCTGTCATCCAGTTTTTCACGTCTTTGTAGCAGTCAGCCGTGCGAGTCAGTAGTGACTGAGTGTTGTCGAGTTTGTCTTTGTCTTGCAGTTGTGAGTCGTCAGCGTAGAGGTGGTGGTGTATGCGGTGAGACTGGATGATGTTGGACAGAGGAGAGGTGTAGAGTGTGAAAAGGACCGGGCCCAGGACGGATCCCTGTGGAACTCCGCAGGAGAGCGTTACCGGGTTGGAAGAGACGCCGTTGATGGTGACGGACTGCTGTAACCAAATGGAGTACCTAGCCCGTCTGTCCAAGTGTCACGCAGTAGTGGACTTTGAAGTTGTTTGATGTGAGTACAGACGTCGTATTTAGTTTATGGTCACTTACTCACATTACTCACACTCGCACGGCTGACTGCTATGAAGACGTGAAAAACTGGGTGACAGCAAACAAGCTCAAACTGAACGACGACAAAACGGAAGCCATGCTGGTAGGCACTCGCCAGAAACTTTCTCAGCTCCCTCCCTCTCTCCACCTTCAACTCGACAGCACCCCCATCTCCCTCTCTGACTCGGTCAAGAACCTCGGCGTTATCCTCGATTCCTCTATTTCCATGATCAGCTTCGTCTCCGCCACGGCCCAGGCATGTTATTTCCACCTCCGCCGAATCAGTCAGATCAGAAAATACCTCACTACCGAAGCTGCCACCAAACTCGCTGTCTCTCTCATCCTATCTCGCATCGACTACTGCAACTCTCTCCTTTCCGGCCTTCCTCACTCTGCCACTCTCACTCTACAGCGCGTCCATAACAATGCTGCCCGCCTCGTCCTCAGAAAGAAAAAATCAGACCACATCACTCCCCTGCTCAAACTCCTTCACTGGCTCCCCATCCCCCAAGGCATCCAATACAAGATTCTGTCTCTCTGCTACAAATCCCTGAACAACTACGCTCCTACCTATCTCTCCAACTTACTTCACCCCTACACTCCTTCCCGCTCCCTCCGCTCCGCCTCCGACCCTCTCGCCTCCTCATCCCCCGCACCAAACTCAGCACTTTCGGCCCTCGCTCCTTCTCCGTCTACGGTCCATCCACCTGGAACACCCTCCCACTCTCTCTCCGTCAGAAACACTCCCTCTCCTCCTTCCAGTCCGCCCTCAAAACTCACCTCTTTCAACAGTTCTAGCACTACATCACCACACTCCCCACCCCAAGCTGACCGTCGTAATGTATTTTCACTATTTGTGGTACGTGAGTCATTGTCTAAAGCGTGCGCATGCGTGTGCGAGTTGTGAGTGCGCGCTTAGAGTTATAATTATTATAAGATAAGCGCATTATAAATACCGTAATTATTATTTATTATTATTATTATTCTGCGTGCATGGCTCAAGTTCTCTACAGTAGTTACAAGATTACATTAACTCCTGTTTATACGTCGTACAATCGCCAAATGAGATAAATATGCTTTCTGACTATAATTCATGCGCTGGTCTGTGATTTCGGACCATACGGCCTTCAGTCGTATGGTCCGATATCACAGATCAGCTTATAATTCATTTAACTCATTCTACCCCAGACACACCACAGCAAGATAAGGATCGACCATGATAGTTCAAGGGTGATGCCAGAATAGCTTGGCGCCTATGGGCGCCAAGCTATTCTGGCATCACCCTTGAACTATCATGGTAGATCTGTGTCCTGCACTGCAACGCAGTCTTCAGAGGACAACGGCAACATTTGGGGATTTTGGTGTTGGGGTAGAATGAGTTAAACAACCTGCAATGACCATTCGTTTCTAATTTGCACGCGGTGCGGCGCAGTTCGAATCAGTTTCACGCGCCGTTTAAGTGTTAACCCGAATCTCAAGCTAGACGCGGCTTATAAAGTTTGATCTTGTGCCGGGCGCTTCGGTGGCGGCCCGGTCGGTAGATTTACCGACTCGCTGTCCACTGTTAACCCGAATCTCAAGCTAGACGCGGCTTATAAAGTTTGATCTTGTGCCGGGCGCTTCGGTGGCGGCCCGGTCGGTAGATTTACCGACTCGCTGTCCACTGTTAACCCGAATCTCAAGCTAGACCCGGCTTATCAAGTTTGATCTTGTGCCGGCGTTTCGGTGGCGGCCCGGTCGGTAGATTTACCGACTCGCTGTCCACTGTTAACCCGAATCTCAAGCTAGACCCGGCTTATCAAGTTTGATCTTGTGCCGGCGTTTCGGTGGCGGCCCGGTCGGTAGATTTACCGACTCGCTGTCCACTGTTAACCCGAATCTCAAGCTAGACGCGGCTTATCAAGTTTGATCTTGTGCCGGCGTTTCGGTGGCGGCCCGGTCGGTAGATTTACCGACTCGCTGTCCACTGTTAACCCGAATCTCAAGCTAGACCCGGCTTATCAAGTTTGATCTTGTGCCGGCGTTTCGGTGGCGGCCCGGTCGGTAGATTTACCGACTCGCTGTCCACTGTTAACCCGAATCTCAAGCTAGACCCGGCTTATAAAGTTTGATCTTGTGCCGGCGCTTCGGTGGCGGCCCGGTCGGTAGATTTACCGACTCGCTGTCCACTGTTAACCCGAATCTCAAGCTAGACCCGGCTTATCAAGTTTGATCTTGTGCCGGCGTTTCGGTGGCGGCCCGGTCGGTAGATTTACCGACTCGCTGTCCACTGTTAACCCGAATCTCAAGCTAGACCCGGCTTATCAAGTTTGATCTTGTGCCGGCGTTTCGGTGGCGGCCCGGTCGGTAGATTTACCGACTCGCTGTCCACTGTTAACCCGAATCTCAAGCTAGACCCGGCTTATAAAGTTTGATCTTGTGCCGGCGCTTCGGTGGCGGCCCGGTCGGTAGATTTACCGACTCGCTGTCCACTGTTAACCCGAATCTCAAGCTAGACCGGGCTTATCAAGTTTGATCTTGTGCCGGCGTTTCGGTGGCGGCCCGGTCGGTAGATTTACCGACTCGCTGTCCACTGTTAACCCGAATCTCAAGCTAGACGCGGCTTATAAAGTTTGATCTTGTGCCGGCGCTTCGGTGGCGGCCCGGTCGGTAGATTTACCGACTCGCTGTCCACTGTTAACCCGAATCTCAAGCTAGACCCGGCTTATAAAGTTTGATCTTGTGCCGGCGTTTCGGTGGCGGCCCGGTCGGTAGATTTACCGACTCGCTGTCCACTGTTAACCCGAATCTCAAGCTAGACCCGGCTTATCAAGTTTGATCTTGTGCCGGCGTTTCGGTGGCGGCCCGGTCGGTAGATTTACCGACTCGCTGTCCACTGTTAACCCGAATCTCAAGCTAGACCCGGCTTATCAAGTTTGATCTTGTGCCGGCGTTTCGGTGGCGGCCCGGTCGGTAGATTTACCGACTCGCTGTCCACTGTTAACCCGAATCTCAAGCTAGACCCGGCTTATCAAGTTTGATCTTGTGCCGGGGTTTCGGTGGCGGCCCGGTCGGTAGATTTACCGACTCGCTGTCAACTGTTAACCCGAATCTCAAGCTAGACGCGGCTTATCAAGTTTGATCTTGTGCCGGCGTTTCGGTGGCGGCCCGGTCGGTAGATTTACCGACTCGCTGTCCACTGTTAACCCGAATCTCAAGCTAGACCCGGCTTATCAAGTTTGATCTTGTGCCGGCGTTTCGGTGGCAGCCCGGTCGGTAGATTTACCGACTCGCTGTCCACTGTTAACCCGAATCTCAAGCTAGACCCGGCTTATCAAGTTTCATCTTGTGCCGGCGTTTCGGTGGCGGCCCGGTCGGTAGATTTACCGACTCGCTGTCCACTGTTAACCCGAATCTCAAGCTAGACCCGGCTTATAAAGTTTGATCTTGTGCCGGCGCTTCGGTGGCGGCCCGGTCGGTAGATTTACCGACTCGCTGTCCACTGTTAACCCGAATCTCAAGCTAGACCGGGCTTATAAAGTTTGATCTTGTGCCGACGTTTCGGTGGCGGCCCGGTCGGTAGATTTACCGACTCGCTGTCCACTGTTAACCCGAATCTCAAGCTAGACCCGGCTTATAAAGTTTGATCTTGTGCCGGCGCTTCGGTGGCGGCCCGGTCGGTAGATTTACCGACTCGCTGTCCACTGTTAACCCGAATCTCAAGCTAGACCGGGCTTATCAAGTTTGATCTTGTGCCGGCGTTTCGGTGGCGGCCCGGTCGGTAGATTTACCGACTCGCTGTCCACTGTTAACCCGAATCTCAAGCTAGACCCGGCTTATAAAGTTTGATCTTGTGCCGGCGCTTCGGTGGCGGCCCGGTCGGTAGATTTACCGACTCGCTGTCCACTGTTAACCCGAATCTCAAGCTAGACCCGGCTTATAAAGTTTGATCTTGTGCCGGCGTTTCGGTGGCGGCCCGGTCGGTAGATTTACCGACTCGCTGTCCACTGTTAACCCGAATCTCAAGCTAGACCCGGCTTATCAAGTTTGATCTTGTGCCGGCGTTTCGGTGGCGGCCCGGTCGGTAGATTTACCGACTCGCTGTCCACTGTTAACCCGAATCTCAAGCTAGACCCGGCTTATCAAGTTTGATCTTGTGCCGGCGTTTCGGTGGCGGCCCGGTCGGTAGATTTACCGACTCGCTGTCCACTGTTAACCCGAATCTCAAGCTAGACCCGGCTTATCAAGTTTGATCTTGTGCCGGCGTTTCGGTGGCGGCCCGGTCGGTAGATTTACCGACTCGCTGTCCACTGTTAACCCGAATCTCAAGCTAGACGCGGCTTATCAAGTTTGATCTTGTGCCGGCGTTTCGGTGGCGGCCCGGTCGGTAGATTTACCGACTCGCTGTCCACTGTTAACCCGAATCTCAAGCTAGACCCGGCTTATCAAGTTTGATCTTGTGCCGGCGTTTCGGTGGCGGCCCGGTCGGTAGATTTACCGACTCGCTGTCCACTGTTAACCCGAATCTCAAGCTAGACCCGGCTTATCAAGTTTGATCTTGTGCCGGCGTTTCGGTGGCGGCCCGGTCGGTAGATTTACCGACTCGCTGTCCACTGTTAACCCGAATCTCAAGCTACACCGGGCTTATAAAGTTTGATCTTGTGCCGGCGTTTCAGTGGCGGCCCGGTCGGTAGATTTACCGACTCGCTGTCCACTGTTAACCCGAATCTCAAGCTACACCGGGCTTATCAAGTTCTATCTTGTGCCGGCGTTTCGGTGGCGGCCCGGTCGGTAGATTTACCGACTCGCTGTCCACTGTTAACCCGAATCTCAAGCTACACCGGGCTTATCAAGTTTCATCTTGTGCCGGCGTTTCGGTGGCGGCCCGGTCGGTAGATTTACCGACTCGCTGTCCACTGTTAACCCGAATCTCAAGCTAGACCCGGCTTATCAAGTTTGATCTTGTGCCGGCGTTTCGGTGGCGGCCCGGTCGGTAGATTTACCGACTCGCTGTCCACTGTTAACCCGAATCTCAAGCTAGACCCGGCTTATCAAGTTTGATCTTGTGCCGGCGTTTCGGTGGCGGCCCGGTCGGTAGATTTACCGACTCGCTGTCCACTGTTAACCCGAATCTCAAGCTAGACGCGGCTTATAAAGTTTGATCTTGTGCCGGCGTTTCGGTGGCGGCCCGGTCGGTAGATTTACCGACTCGCTGTCCACTGTTAACCCGAATCTCAAGCTAGACCCGGCTTATCAAGTTTGATCTTGTGCCGGCGTTTCGGTGGCGGCCCGGTCGGTAGATTTACCGACTCGCTGTCCACTGTTAACCCGAATCTCAAGCTAGACGCGGCTTATAAAGTTTGATCTTGTGCCGGCGTTTCGGTGGCGGCCCGGTCGGTAGATTTACCGACTCGCTGTCCACTGTTAACCCGAATCTCAAGCTAGACCCGGCTTATCAAGTTTGATCTTGTGCCGGCGTTTCGGTGGCGGCCCGGTCGGTAGATTTACCGACTCGCTGTCCACTGTTAACCCGAATCTCAAGCTAGACCCGGCTTATCAAGTTTGATCTTGTGCCGGCGTTTCGGTGGCGGCCCGGTCGGTAGATTTACCGACTCGCTGTCCACTGTTAACCCGAATCTCAAGCTAGACGCGGCTTATAAAGTTTGATCTTGTGCCGGCGTTTCGGTGGCGGCCCGGTCGGTAGATTTACCGACTCGCTGTCCACTGTTAACCCGAATCTCAAGCTAGACGCGGCTTATCAAGTTTGATCTTGTGCCGGCGTTTCGGTGGCGGCCCGGTCGGTAGATTTACCGACTCGCTGTCCACTGTTAACCCGAATCTCAAGCTAGACCCGGCTTATCAAGTTTCATCTTGTGCCGGCGTTTCGGTGGCGGCCCGGTCGGTAGATTTACCGACTCGCTGTCCACTGTTAACCCGAATCTCAAGCTAGACGCGGCTTATAAAGTTTGATCTTGTGCCGGCGTTTCGGTGGCTGCCCGGTCGGTAGATTTACCGACTCGCTGTCCACTGTTAACCCGAATCTCAAGCTAGACGCGGCTTATCAAGTTTGATCTTGTGCCGGCGTTTCGGTGGCGGCCCGGTCGGTAGATTTACCGACTCGCTGTCCACTGTTAACCCGAATCTCAAGCTAGACGCGGCTTATCAAGTTTGATCTTGTGCCGGCGCTTCGGTGGCGGCCCGGTCGGTAGATTTACCGACTCGCTGTCCACTGTGACAAAGTTTCGGAGTGTTTGGTGTGCGAGTTGGAATTTCGCAAGCCCAACTGAAAAACAAGATGCGGATTTCATCCCAAAGTCTGCCGTATTGTTTGGAGCTCAGATGCGCTTATCTTTTATGAACATTCAGGGTAGTTCATATTTTTAGGCTTATTATGCTGATCCATTTCCCTCCAAGTCTCTAAGCTGAACCCTGATCAACACACACGTCGGGGCACACAAATAAAGACGGGCACACGGCGCTTCCCGTCATTAGTACGCTCTGTGGGTTCATGTAGACTGAGACAGGAATCCATCTCCTTCTACTGTAACCCCGCACCTTCTGATCCGGCCACACCCACACTGGCACACAGAAATGAAGACGGACACACGGCGATTCCCGCCATTCGTAAATGACGTCACTGGCATCATTAGTCCCACGACGCTGTGTTCATAGTGACGACTCGATGTTATACATCACTTATCACGGTACTAACATTTGACGTATAAGAGGATCAACTTTGCAATTTTCTTGCTGATTTTCACATCTAGGGCGGCTTACAGCTCACAATTTGACCTAATCCTACCCCAGGGCCGGGATAAACAGAAGGCTTATGCAAACACTGTTTATGAAAAATCATGCGGGTATTAATGAGAAGATAGTTGGGGGAGGTTGGGGGGGGGGGGGGTCGTAAAAGAAAAATTAAAGTTATGTTAGCTGCTTTACAAATGACTCTAACAAGTGGTGCAGAACATTGTCTGATTTTCACACCTAGAGCATACAGGTCACAATGGACCTAATCGTATCCGACAGCCGAGACCAACTGTAGGCTTATGTAAATACCGTATACCCCCCAAAAAAATCATGCGATTAATAATGAGAAGATTGTTTGTTTGTTTTTCATAACAAAGATTCAATTGTTTTGAGATTAACCCATATAATTCGTGAAATTAATCCCAAAAAGTGAAAAAAAAATTTAAATATTTAATTATCACTCAAAAAGTTCTAGAGGTACAATGCTGACTCATTCAATATCTCCCATTTATCTAGCTATACGCAAAATATCTAGTAAAAATAAGAAAAATTACGGACTCCAGTGTGGATCACTGTGAAACGGCTATTTTCTCGCCACTGAGCTTCTTAATTAAAAAAAATCGAAAAACAAAGGTCCTGTAATAATTCTTTTAGGGACAATATCCTAAAATTTAAAGCTTGTCCGTCCTCAAACGCGGGCTCTAGTCGCTGTCACGTTCTAGAGGTACAATGCTGACTCATTCAATATCTCCCATTTATCTAGCTATACGCAAAATATCTAGTAAAAATAAGAAAAATTACGGACTCCAGTGTGGATCACTGTGAAACGGCTATTTTCTCGCCACTGAGCTTCTTAATTAAAAAAAATCGAAAAACAAAGGTCCTGTAATAATTCTTTTAGGGACAATATCCTAAAATTTAAAGCTTGTCCGTCCTCAAACGCGGGCTCTAGTCGCTGTCACATACATACACGCACACACACACACACACACACACAGGGAGACGCAACCATCAGAGTGGGTTACCTAGCATTTCATGTGAAAATGGGTTCCCATATTTCTATTTATTCTAAGGCTCTGGAATTGATGCGAATGTTTAGAACTCACATTATAACTAAGCTCTATAACTTAAAATAAAATAGACATTTTCTAGAAACAGAGCCACTAGATGCCGAAAAAATGGGTTTCTGCCAATAAAGTGGGTGGGTGTCTCTCTCACACAAATGAAACTGGCATTACAGTCAAAATGGGTGTCTTCACAACAGTAGGCGTCTGTAATAAGGTCAAGTTCATGGAATACTTCTTTTTCCACATTAATTTTTTTTCCCAACTTAAATGTGTATGTGTGCTTTAACATTCTTTACATAGTATGGTGCAAAATTCATAAACACTGGCCCGAAACCTTTCGATTATGATTTTTACAGAGGAAATCGTTTAACAACATTGCTGCGTTTTTGTCCTTTTGAAGCAAAACAGTTTATCATGGCCATGATGTGAGAATCAACATAATGTATTCTGGAAATTAAAGGACCTTTTTGTGCGTTTTGGGTACTCTGGAGTTTCAGACAAACAGCAACAGAGCATTTTGAATATTAACCCTTATCATTCGGAATACACCAGTGTGTGCAACTAGTGTAACTGAAATAGTCCAAGGGTTAGTGCCAGAATAGCTTGGTGCCTCTAGGCGCCAAGCTATTGTGGCACCACCCTTGAACTAAAGCCCATTGGTCTATGTCTCATCTGTAAGTACTGTAATGTAGCTTGCATAGAATTATGGCAGTGAACAGATTTGAAGCTATTTAGCCATCAGTAATGACTATGATGCGGGTCAAAAAGTGTGGAAAAATATCAAAGATAGAAAAAGACCCAGACGAAGAAACGAACACTTAACTTATTCTACCCCAGCAAAATTAAGATCCACCACGATAGTTCAAGGGTGATGCCAGAATAGCTTGGCACCTATGGGCACCAAGCTATTCTAGCATCACCCTTGAACTATCGTGGTGGATCTGTTGTCCTGCACTGCAACGCAGTCTTCTGAAGACGACTATCAACATTTGGGCTTAACTTATTCTACCCCAGACACACCACAGCAAAATAAAGATCCACCATGATAGTTCAGGGTGATGCCAGAATAGCTTGGTGCCTATGGGCGCCAAGCTATTCTGGCATCACCCTTGAACCATCATGGTGGATCCGTGTCCTGCACTGCAACGCAGTCTTCTCAAGACGACGTCAACATTTGGGGATTCCGATCTTGGGGTAGAACGAGTTAAAATGACAGAACAGAACACCGACATTAATTAACTAAACTGACAACATAAGAAATCCACTTGAAACTTCAGCCTTTATTTAACGTCTTTCGTCTCCAACAAACAACCAGCCATTCTTTCATTTGCAAAATGGTATGGCAGTACAAACCAACCATTCTTCAGAGCATGGAATTACTCGTACTAAAAAAAAGAGGAAAACCCCTTTTCACTAGGGGGGTCCGGGGGCATGCGCCCCCCCCCCCACCCCCCCCCCCCCGGAAAATTTTTTGAAAATTTACATTAAAATTTGTGCAATCTGGTGCATTTTAGAGAGAAAACTGAGCAGTTTAAACCACCTAAAAATCTTGCTTTTTTTTTCTTATTTTTGGGGTGCACTTTTCATTTTTTGTGTCAAAGGTTTAAAAGTTATACTAAAACAAAGTATTCAACAGAATATTTATATCCAAATGCTTATTCAAAATACATCTGAATGTCTTTCCATTTTTTTTAAAATTTGAGTTTAATTATATAATATATATACTTTCTTTAATAATCTCTGCTTAATCAGCTGTAAGTATGGATTCCTTTTATCTCTTATTTAATACTATGTACCATGGTCACTGAGCTGGAGAAAGGTTATATAGATTTTTCAACATAATTTCATCAAACTTTACTGGGAAAAAAATACATTGTAATAAATTTATTCACCATCATGAGTAATATTTCCAATGGCACTGCTTTTAGCTTTCTTGTGTTTCGCTGTAGACACGTGAGCATCAAGTGCTACGCGCGGCCGCGTAGTTAATATCAACTCTGCGCAGTTCGCGGCAATACGCCTGCCCACAGGCCCGCTACTTGCGAACACACTGAGCGCGGAGCTCGTCGTTTACGCTTTTCTCGAGCCAAGTCCATCTCCAAATATTCTTGGCTCCAGAATCGTCTGACGTCTATTCTGTCTCCGCGTTTTAAGTATTTTCTCTTCCGCCGTATTTTGACCAGACTACGACTCCACTGAAGACCGGAAGTGGACCTGTGCGAGCTAAAGCTAACGCCTCGCTCAATTTTCAATACGCGATTTGGGGATATCCGCCACATAAAGATCACGAAACACCGGTATTGGAATAGTGACTTTACGATTTTGTTTTCGCGGCGGAAATTTCGGCGGAATGGCAGCTTCATTTAAGCGGAAATCCGCCAAAAAGAGGAAAATTCCATGCTCTGATTCTTTCATTTGCAGAGTTTTTAAAATGGCATGCAGTATATTACAAAATGATCCCCCCCCCCCCCCCCCCACCCCCCAATAACACTCTTGTAATCAATTTTTACATTGTCAATGGTTTTCTTATCTTATTATATTGTCTTTTGTCCCCAGCCGGCTGTTTCGTTTTGCAAATCCAAAGGTTATACAGTATACAAAATGTGACCCTTTCTCACGAAACCAGTCTTAACTCGCAGCGAGCCAATCAGCACTACACGCAATAATATGTGGTGGGGGGGGTCAATCTGGGGCATTTTCACTTTTTGGGAGAAATGTATTCTACATACACCAAAGTATCGTATGGTTAAAATCTTTATCATGAAAAATGCCATTAAATAGGTAAAAAATGATTTTAAAAGTCTGCCCTTGGCCCCAATTATGCTGCACACAGAAACTTCACAGGCTGTTTTCTCAAAATGGCCGCCGGAGGCTTTAACAACTTTAAAACACTTAAGAACAGCTTTTTACAATTTTTGCACTACAGCATACAGTCATATATCACAGTAATCAGCAAACACTGTAGTTTTCATAAATGCATATATGTCAAAACATGCCAAAATGCGAGTTCTTAAGACTGATTTTGTGAGAGAGAGGGTCACAAATGATCCAGGCGTCCATCAGATTAAAAAAAAAAAAAAAAAAAAAAAAAAAAAGCAGGCTATACATGCTGAAACCACCCCAATAATAACACTGATGTAATAAATCTGTATGAAATCGAAAATGCTGCGAGTGGCGGCTCAATTCATTTCTTTTGTAACTTTTTCAGTCTGTTGCGGACGTAATCCTTAATGTTTGTCCAGCGCCTATGTCTAAGTGCAGGTTCCAGCGCCATTGCATACTGTATCTCGGCCTTTCCAGGAAGTTTGTTCATGACGAGGTGTGTCTTGAAACGAGTTTGAACAGCTTTCTCTTCAGCTTCCCCCCATGGTTTTCTTGTAAATCTAGCTTTCTTTCGAACAGGAGCCGACGCAGTACTGTCATCATCAAAACTATCTAGATTGTCATCAGGCTCTGGACGTCTTTTTCTCCGTCCATGCTCATCGATTCCTGTGTTGCTGACTTGCTACTTGCTTCATTCACAGGTGCTGTTCCCCCCGAGACCTCTCTGCCAGTTTCTGATGCGTCTTCATTGTCAAAGTCAATCTCTTCATCATCGCCCAGCTCAGCTCTAATGCAACTCTCAAAATCTGTCATCCCATTGTTAACTGACAGAAGAATCTTTGCCACTTTTGCCTTTTGAAGGACGTCTTGAGGTTGGCGGTAGATATGGCGATGTATCCGAATATCATGGCCAAGGAAATCTGCCAGCTGATCCTGGTCTAACTCCGAGATGGCCATTGACTGAGCCAAAGTTGCAACCTGTTTCCGCAACTGAGTAAATGTGAACATGGCTGGGTATGACACCCCTGCTTCTAGGGCATGGGCCTTCAGAACATCATGGCCTCTGTAAGGCCTCTGACCAGAAGGTGTGGCAAAGATGTACTGGGAATCAGCGAGAGCTGGCACCGATTGCCTCATTTGAAGGATTCTGTCCACAGTTGTCATCATCTTCTTCGTCAGCAAAACGGGAACACTCCTATTAAACTTGCCTCTGATTTCCACTCGCTGAAAATGATTCACCATTTTCTTCTCAACCTCTGTGAGACCTTTCAAGATATCTTGATTGGTGATCGATCCAATCTTAGCATTCTGGAAGTCTGACACCTTCATTCTCTGAACTTCTCCCCCTCGTTTTCGGTTGAAAAGTGATACAGCACAAAGAGTTGCTTTAACCACTGTCGGATAATCTTCCGAAACCATCCTTGTCTCAAGAAGCTGTTGGACCTTCCTCACATCTTCACATGATGGGATCAGCTTGGGTTTGTTCATGGTCATTTTCCCGACCGACTGGGCTGCTGTAGCGGACACACAATCATACCAGTCCCCGTCGAAGACAGAGTCAAACCGCTGCGCCTCAGAGAGCTCCTGTCGCCACCTGTCGTCTGAACCCTGTCCAAGCTGTTTGGATGCCTGTGACTGTTTGATCTGTGAACACTTTTTCAAAGCATGGCCTATGCGCATTGCGAGATTGCCTTTTTTTGAACTGATGTGTGTCCTCATCAAAATCTGCTAGCTCTTTTACAGCCAGGACAACATGATCAAAGCTAGCTGAATTGATCACAGCATTTAAACTTGCGATTTTCATTTCTGACCTCACTCTGATAATCTTCAACAGTCTCCCTAACTCCCGCATCCTGGAGCTGATTTGTCCAGCCGTGTGTTCTTCAATGTCCCTGCGGTCAAATAATCTCTTTCCATACTCAAGAAGCAAGGGGTCAGTTCTGATGAGACGGCTTATCTCATCATCTCTCTGGGTAGCCAAGACCTTGTGGTAGAAGGAAAATTCAACGTCTAAGGGTATTGGAAGCATGAGCCGACCACGGCGAGCGGCGTCCCCCTCGCCGAGTGATCTGAAACCCTCCTGGCTTCTGACAGCAACGTTTTGAGTGTACAGAGATCAGCTTTTTTTGATAGAGCCCTTTGCAATGGCTACAGGCGAGAAGGTCGTCTACCTTACTAGTTTTGGTGCGATACTTAGGAATCAAACATCCGGATTTGTTTTCAAGAACAGCAACGTTATGCATGTAATCACCCTCATCTTGTAGTCTGATCCATGCTCGACGTCTCTGCTTGGTCCCTTTTTTCATCGACAAAATTTTAGCAACGTCAGCCTCATCTGCATGGACATCTTGTAAGTGCGTGCTCATTTTCAAGACAAGCTTGCCACACAATTTGCATGCATGTTTCTTGTCCCATTTGTACTTTCCTTTCCCTCTCTGCGACACGTGCACACCCGTTTCTTCTGTAAGTGCTCTTTCCCCACTCTTTCCAGCATCATGTTCCTCCTGCCTATCCACATTCTCATTGCCACCCCCTAACGCACACTGCACCTTGCTGGTACTAGAGCGTCACCAACACCTGGCCACCCCCAAACCTGCCACTTTGATGAAATCTAACATAGTCGATACAATACTGTCTATGTCCGAGATCCCAGCAATTGATGCTGACACACCCTCTGAATCCGGTGAGCTCGAGCCAGGAACAAACTCCTCGTCATCACTGCCCTCGTATTGCGATGCGCTGGCACTGCTCTCAGTCTCGGGTCCATCCCAGGCGCCATTTGCCAACTGGAGAAAGAAAGAAAGAAAGATTAAAACCAAAGCTGCATTAGAAACAGAAACAGCCCAATTTTGGTTTAAAGGGGCCTTGCACAAGAATAAAAAGAGTAATCCCGTGTATGACCGATTTACATATGTGTGACCTCGGTGACGAGGGCTGGCTTCTGCAGCAGTCAAAATCCACGTTTTCTGAAAATGCAAGCAGTTTTCACACATTTGTCAACCCTGCGT